>CP139507.1:102402241-103002241 GCA_021014915.2 Artemisia tridentata subsp. tridentata | reverse complement strand
ATCTTGTTATTTGAACATTGGGGACAATGTTCATCTTAAGTGTAAGGGGAGGGTAAAAGTACGATTTTAGAGAATACCATTACGCTTGATTTTTGTTTGTTTAATGGTAGATGTGTAATAAAACTGAGAGAAATACTTGTTAAGGTAATTTTAGTGCCAAATTTAAAATTTTTTTTACAACATATAGGAGTGAAACTTTGATCTTAATGAGCGTCTCACGGATAGGAGTTATATGACTAGCACAAAAACCGTACCACTAAAAAAAATTTCCACCCCAAATATGTGAGGTTCGCCCCTAGAATTGGTAGGAAAAGCATTTATGCTATGATGTGTGTACCGGTAGCACTTAGATTCTAGAACTTGCGTTAGGACCATTCCAAGGCCACAAGTGAAACTACATTCGTGTAGTTAGATTTACTACATGATAAGAGGCATTAGGATTAACCCATTGTTTTACACCTGTGTTTTTGTTATAATTACGTTGGCTACATTGGTCAAGTAATTCTCCCACACCCTTTGCGTTGTACTCATTTTTAGTACACGATACCCTAGTACACCCCTCAGAGCCTATCTTTTCGTTTCGACCTTTAAGCATTTTACTTAAAGGAAGAATTTGTTACACCCCACTAAAATGTACACCCAAATCGCCTTAGCCTACCTTGTATGCACTCATCTTTAGTGCATTATTGTTACAACATTTGTTTAAACCCAAGTTAATTATCTAATTGATTACATGGTTGCTAAGTCGAGTCATATCCTTGTACATATTGTTTTGGGACGATTGGGACTCATGGGTAAAGTACTAGTGTAATGGAGTAATGGGGAAGAACATCATTTATTACCCCCATATGTGCTAAATATTTTAAAAGTACTCCAAGTTTTTCAATTATCTTAATTCGAGTCATTAGATTAGTATTTGTAAAGTTATGTAAAAATTCAAGTGTAAGGGGGATGCAATGCCCCTATGATGTATTATTTTGGATGGTAGGGTAAAAGTGTATGCAAAAAAAAAAAAAAAAAAAAAAAAAAAAAAAAAAAAAAAAAAAAAAAAAAAATCAAGAAAAACACAAAAAAATGAGAAAAAGAAAAATAGAAAAAACATACGGACTACCATCCCATTTTATTTTATGTTTATTTTATGTTTTTGTTATTTTATCATTAGCTTAAGATCGAGTCTAGTCTTGGCTTAGCAACATTGTATAGTACATGTAATTGATCAAGATTTTTAACTCGCTACCAGTAAAATATCCCGTATCCAACAAAACCGTGTTTTCCTTTTCCCTACACCTAACGTTATAACCCATTTAAAAGCCCTCTTTGATAGTTTATCTTTGGTGCTTACGCCTAGTGGAGGAGGTTTTCGATCCTTTCCCAAGCCTATGGTAATCTAGTTGCTATGACAGGTAGTGAGAGATATTATCCGTTTTCATTTATGAGATTTATTTTGATGACACTTGAGAGATGTGAGTATCTAAACACTACTTGTGAGGTGCTAGTATGTAATCTCCGTGCTTATTATGATTG
The DNA here is from genome assembly GCA_021014915.2 of Artemisia tridentata subsp. tridentata. Classification (NCBI taxonomy): domain Eukaryota; kingdom Viridiplantae; phylum Streptophyta; class Magnoliopsida; order Asterales; family Asteraceae; genus Artemisia; species Artemisia tridentata. The sequence continues at coordinate 103,000,717 of CP139507.1, read as the reverse complement.
AAGTGGAACGATTATTTGTTGTAATTACTTTTATGTTAGCATTAAATGACCCCTAACTTGTATTTTGATTAGAATAAAAGCGCATTTGCTTGAGGACAAGCAAATCTCAAGTGTAAGGGTATTTGATGAAGCGAAAAGTGTACCGCTTTTAAGGGGTCATTTAAGCCTTAAATCGTATTTATTTGATCAAATATTGCCCTAAATCGTTCCTTTTGTCATTTTAGGTACTTTTGAGGAGAAATCTGGAAAAGGAGGCATTTTGGACGTTTTTGGAGCATTAAAGTGAAGAAAACGGCAAAGTCTCAAAAATCGGCTAAAAGTTACTCTTGACGGCGTCACAATTTACTCTGGACGGCGTCATGCTTTGGCAAGAAAAGTTGGACGTGAAATTTACTCATGATAAGCCAGTGAAAATAGCATGTGAATTCTGACGGCGTCACGCTTTAACTTGATCAAGGGCGTCACGGCTTAAATCATAAGGGGACGGCGTCACGTTCACGAGCTGACGGCGTCAAGCCTTGATAAGCCAGAATGGATTTTTGAAGAGCTAAAGAGGGACGGCGTCAAGAAGGTCATCCGGGAACCCTAAAAGCGGCGAGGTGACGGCGTCACACTCCATAAGGTGACGCCGTCAGATCCAAAAATCTATATATAGTTTTCTAATCTTTTGTCATTAAGGAGAGCTTAGTGTGTGGAATTTTGGGATAAAACCCTAAGACGATTTTAGCTACTTTTTCAGGGCTTTTTGCCTTGAGATCTTCCATGTTTCATTGAAAGATAAGTTATCAATTAATCATTCAATATGTCTATGTGTTGTTTGATTCTATCTTATTCTTGTCTTTTGTTTAACATGTTAGGCTAAATTTATCTTGTGTTTGCTTAGATCTAATGAAACTTAGCTATTGATTATTGGTTGTTAGTGTGTTGTTAGTTGTATTGGATGATTGTTTATCTATGTTAGGCTTAAGAAAACTGGCTAACTTCCTATTCGGTAACTTGCTTGAACGTCTTAAGAAACATGAACCAAACGCGTACTAAAGGTTTTTATGGTTGTATTTAATGCACAAGCGAATTCTAGTGATCCCATGTTAGGAGCTTCCTAGCCGGCTCGACATAGGAGTGAAGTAGGAGCTTGTAGAGTTGGGGAAGTAAGTACGCCACCCCACGAATGGTATTAAGGAATACACCCATCATCCACGCGACTAATACACACTAATTAACCGGTAAAAGATAGTTAGGGAGTAAGGAAATCTAAGTAAACACATTTCTCTACACATAAGTTTCTCACCACATTTCATTTTTGTTATTTTATTTTATTTGCATTCGTAGTAATTTGGGTTAGTTGACTAGCAACTAATTCCGCCACTCCTTCAAAACCGAGATTTTACTTGCTTTCATAAAAAAAAATATAAAAACATAAAAAAGAATCTTCCTCAACCCTTAGACCTAATTAGAGTAGTCTTTCACACCTAACGAACACTATTCCCTGTGGAGAACGATCAATCCCCCGTACTTACCACTACACTATACTACATCGGTCAGGTACACTGCCTGGTGGGGTTGTAAGCCTCTTGAGATCCCTCGAGAGGTAAAACCTGTTGTAAGGTTACAAAACCACGCAATCAATATGCAGGCATTAATACCCGTCGTATCATTTTCCCTCTTGAATTACTCTCTCATAAACAAATCTCAGAAACACAAACATAACCTAATTTTGATCTAATTTCATCATCAATGCGACAATGGTTGGAACAAAAATGTAGAATATACGGCAATCAAAAGATGATTGTGATGTTCACGAACTATATTGTATGTATCGATTATCATTTGCTTGTTGTTATTGCATGGTTTGACTGAAAAATCATAAGTTGATTTTGTTTAATTTTTTTGCAGATTATGGTGGGAAGTTCACTTATAGACTAGATAGAACCTATGAAGGTGGTTACTCTAACTTTGTGGATATAGTAGATGTGGACGAGTTCTCTGTTCATGAAATGGATGCTATGGTGGAAGAGTTAGGTAATGATGGTCACTCACTTATGTTTTATCACTTTCTTATACCTGGTGAGAGTTTGGACAATGGGCTACAACCTTTAGCTAGTGATAAAGATGTCCTTAACATGTGTAAATATGTTAGGTTAGGTCATAAGTTGTTGCATGTGTATGTTGAACATGAAAAGACCAACCGTGATCTCTACTACGCATTGTTAGTTTCACGTAATAAGAAAAAGAGGTGTGTTATAGAGGAAATAGAAGAAGATGTTCTAATACAATCACCAACTTGAGTGATTAAGAGACTTAGGATTGAACTTAACAATAAAAAAGGTTTATTACAAGAACATGGGCAACCAAGTGGTGGTGTTGTTGTTGAAATACCATCCCAAACTCAGATTAGTGTTGTTGCTAATGAAATACCCTCACAAACAGGTGACACTAGTCAAGTTATGATACAAGAACAGGGCCAAGGTAGTGGTAGTGGTATTCCTAAAGAAATACCATATGAAATTGACGAGTCTAGTCAAGTTAGGATACTAGAGCAGGGTAAAGGTAGTGGTGTTGCTAATGAGTTACCTTCTCAAACCACTGATGTACCTAGTCAGTTTGTCAATGAATTCTACTCATCTTATGACCTTTACTTGGGTGATGCTGAGTTCAACCCTTTTGATGGCCTAGATGAAATTCTTCCACCACAGACTGAGGTTAGGGTAAAAAGTGGCCCAGAGATTACATTAGAAAGTGGCCCAGAGGTTGGTGGTTCTGGGTCTGAGAAGGATGAGACAGAGGATGAGACAGAGGATGACAGTGATGATAGTGAGTACATTGTAGATTTAGACAATGATGTACCTAAAGTTGATGTGGACATGGAGAATTTCAGACTGAATGTGGATTTGGAAGCAGAATTCACTGGCTGTGATAGTGATAATGGTGTACAAGATCTTGATGCTGATATTGATGATGTGTTTGACAATGAAGAGTTTATAAGTGGGTCTGAGAATGAAGATGAGTCTGATAGGGCTAGGAGAAGGAAACTCAAACAATTAAGGAAACAAGCGAAGAGTAATAGTGAAGGTAGGATTTACAAAACCTACTTCTATGTTGGGCAAGATTTTGGTAGTGCAGCAGAGGTTAAGAAGTTGATAAAAAAGCACTCAATTGAAACCAGAAGAGAAATTAAAATCGTGAAGAATGATAAAGGAAGGGCCAGAGCAACTTGTTTTGGTCAATTGCCTTCATTTGAAACTTCTGGGCCTAGTGCAGGGCAAAAGTAACAAGTTGGGCCTAGTGTTGGGCCAAATGTAGCAGTTGGGCCTAGTCAACCATCAGGGTCAACTAATGAGCCTATAAAGGAAAAGTAGACTAGGGATAAGATAAAGGTTATTAAAAGAGGTAAACCTAGTTACAGGAAAGTAGGTGGAAATAAATAATAGATTGAACCGCCGAATCGGAAAAATTGGGTGCTATCATATAGCTTTGTATCGGCTAAGTTCACGAGTTGGAGATAAGCGGACTCGAACCGCTGACATCCGCCGCAGGGTAAACCACCGCCTCTCAGGTCCCCCGACTGATTCTACCATAGAGGCCAACGATAGACAATAACTCCCCCCGGAACACAGCTTATGCCCATGGGTATTGCATGTGTCAAAGGTTTCAAGCGTGTGAGTCAACGCAAACCACATGGACCATCTTTGTAATTTACTCAATAATTTATGCATGTTGGAATTTTTTTAAACATATCCCTAGGGCAACATTAAGCATTTTTCCTAATATGTATTGTCCATTATGTATATTAACTTGGTATTCCAATTAAAAAACTAACTATGGTGATGTTTGATTTTGACTTAATTGTTTTAAGTGATAAATTTGTTAAGTCAGTATGAATTTGCTTATTACATACTCAATTCAGAAGCATGACTTAAGATAAGTAGTCAGGAGAGTCTTGCTTTCAACTTATATTTCAATAATTATTACGTGCATAAGCTTATTTGCCTATAATACTCATTCCGTTTCAAAATAATTGTCCTTCGACAAAAATACATAGCTTAAGAAAAACATAGGTATTACTGATTTATCTCTCTTATTTTTAACACAATGACAGTTTTACCCTTAAATAATTTGTTAATGCTAGAAGCGTTTCATTTTCTATATATTCTCCCTCTTTCTGTTAAAAATAAATATATAAATAAATAAATAATTAATGTCTTATTTAAAGTTTGTAATATTAATTTCAACAAAGAATAATATGGTAAACTTGATCAAACATTTCTCTTTATTTTTAGTAGTGGACACTTAAATCGGTAAATTTTAAAAAGGAAACATAAACTATAAATTTGGAACGGAGGGATTAGCAAGTTGTCATTTTATTTTCGAACCACAATACATGGGCTGAAAAGTTTCTTCTTTTTTTTTGAACGTTAAAAGCATTATATATATTAAAACTAGCGAGTGGCTAGGAAGAAACATACAAAGTTGTTTACATTACATGAGATGGAAGACAAACAGAGAATTAAAAATTAAAGGAATTCCATTGTGCCCAAGAAATATTGTTGTTGCGTGACCGGTTTACTAGCCAGAGGTAAGCTGTTCCTTTGAGTTCCTTGAAAGCAAAGCGAAGCGAGGGATTTTTGTTGGAAAAAATGGAGTCATTCCGGGTCTTCCAAACTGTCCAAAAGTAGGCGATTGTTACTAGGAGGAGGAGGTCTTGTTTCTTGCAGTTTGTTGCGACTGTTTTATGCATACTCATGAATTCTCTCAAGTTGAGTGGTTTTTGTGCCGGTATGTTGCACCAGATTGTAATGAGGCTCCAAAGCGAGTCAGAGAATGGACAATGCAGGAAAAGGTGTTCACAAGTTTCATCGTGGCTGGTACATAGAGAACATGTGTGGGATGCTAACGGGATGTTCCTGGCAAGAAGTTGGTCTGAGGTTGGCAAACGGTTCATCTCAATTCTCTAGCCAAGAACATTGGCCTTGAGTGGGGCCAAATTGTTTCAGGGAAAAACCAAGTGGTGAGGTCCATTTGTTGCGTTTTGAAGATGGTTTCTCAGTGACTTTACCGAGAAAGACTTTGTAGGTTCCAGAAGCCATATCCATGAGTCCTTTGCGTCATTTAGCGTATGGGATGCAAGCTGGGATAGAAGGGAGTGTAGCTGGCCAAGTTCTAGTGATGTTGATGGAGGTCGGGACCAGTTCCATGTCCAAAGCGCGGTTTGTCCTTGTCCTGAGAGTCTGTCTTTTACTAGGCAATTCTTGTGCTTTTCCAATTTAAATAGGTCCGGGAGAGACATGTGGAGTATGATTTTGTAACTCCAAAGGCATAAGTATGAAAATTTAAATTTCAGAAGTCATGGAAGATGATATCATAACTTATTCTCTAGATTTTTGTACCTACCTCGTGGTCGAACCCACAACCGCTATATACGTGCTATAAATATAACTAATCATTAGCTTTTTCAGATATTATAACCTAAAACAGTTATACTAAGAGCGGACGGTGTGGCTTCGTTGTGAGCTCGCCACTCCAACGTGGCTAGCTCGATGAAACTCGCCACCATACCACCATCCCGCGCCATAGCTCGCCAAAGAAGACCTCCTCGTCTGCATGACAAGGCAAATAGCTATCCTTGTTGTCAGTTTTTTTCACTTTTTTTTTTTTTTTTTTTAATCTTCTAAACTTGTAAATGTATTTATATTTAGGAATGTTTAAATTTTAAATTGTTATGTTGATGCAAATAATGTTCTAAAAACGTTATTTATATCTTTCGATTACTTCAAGTTTTGAGGATGACAAAATGTGAACTCACGTTACGTTAAAATTAACGTTAACAAGTTTTTAATCAGAAGATCCCGTTTCTACGCAAATCACTCTTGAAAAAAGTTACAACTTGAACTAGTGATCAAAGAAGTGAATTCATGTTTTGAAAATTCACATTTTAAATAGGACAAAACATTTTTTCAAAAATACACATGACAAATTATTTTTGAAATATTAAGAAATGTTTTAATGGAAAAATAAGTTTGAAAATCACAACAGCTATTTTTCCCCCCAAAATCAGCTCCAACCTTCCCCAAATAAGTTTTCACCAGAAAAGACAAAATTTGGAGCGTCCTAGTCTACCACGGCTCCACGGTACCGTTAAATTTAACGGAGCCGTGGGTCATTTAGTGGAGCCGTCCGTACCATTTTGAATTGTAACGTTCAGATTTTCTTTGCCTATAAATACCCACCTCTTTCACAGTTTTAGGCACCCTTCACACACAGAAAAATCCTTTAGTAAAATCCTCTCACACCTTTCACTTCTTAGGGTCATTTAGATTAGTTTTTCTTTGTTTCAAGAGTGATCCAATCATCCTTCAAGTGATCCTCTTCATACCTCTTCACTAGCAAGAGAAGAACACAAGTATCCAAGTTGATACAAGGTGTTGTCATCCCTCTTCATTAGCAAGAGAAGAACTCAAGTAATCAAGAAGATACTAGAGTTGTAGTTGATAGGTTTTTGTAACACTTGTTACAATCTTGTTGTATCTTAGCATACATCAAGTATATTTCCTTTTTGTGAGTGAGAGTGAAGATCAAGTGTGATCTATAGAGATAGTGAACATCTCTTGAAGCCATTGGGCTTGTGTGATTGATCAAGAAGATCAAGGGTCATTAGGTTAGTGTTAGTTGAGTAGAGTGAAGTGAGTGTTGATCATTGTGATCGTGTTGAGATCTTGGTGATCTCTTGAAGCCATTGGGCTTGTGTGTTTGGTCACGTGGACCTTGGTAGATTGGTGCTAGCTAAGATTAGCACTCGACATCTAGCTTAGTGTCGGAAATAGGATAAGCGACGTGTACGGTTTTCTCCGCCTTAAGGGAGGTTGTTGATATAGTGTTTGAAACTCTCGAGTGTGGTACTCGGGGAGTGGAGTAGGGCGAAGAAGAGCTTCATAGCCGAACCACTATAAATCCTCTGTCTCGGTTTGATCTTTCCAACTCTACTCTTTACTTTTATTTGTTATTATTACGTAGCTTAGTTTGTAGTTCATATTGGTGTTGTTTGATTACACATAGAGTTCGAATCAAAGTTTCCAATAGCATACTTTTAAAACAAGATTTTTAAAAGAAGTTTTTAAACCGGTAAACTATTCAACCCCCCCTTCTAGTTTCCCACAATTGGTATCAGGAGCCACGTCAGTCAAGTTTTTAAAGTATATTGTATTTTAAAGCTTGAACCGATCAATGGATTCCGACAAATATCTAGAAGGGCAATCTATGCAAAGACCACCACTTTTCGAAACCGATTGTTTTATTTATTGGAAAACAAGATTCGAAACGTATGTGAAATCAAAAGACATTGATCTTTGGCATGTTATTACCGAGGGTGACTTTCAACCTATTCAAAAGAATCCGGAAACTAGAAAGGATGAAATAGTTTCTTATGATAAACAAAGTGATGAACTAAAAAGGAAATTAGCCAAAAATAATGAGGCTAAAATGATGATTTATAATGTTTTGCCTAAAAAGGAGTTTGAAAGAATTTTCATGTGTAATATGGCAAAAGATATTTGGAAAACCTTGTTAGTCACTCACCAAGGTAATAACCAAGTCAAAGAGAACAAGATAGATCTTCTTGTTCAACAATATGAACAATTCTCCATTTCGGAGGATGAGTCAATAGATAATGCTTTTGCTAGATTTAATACTATTATCACTAGTCTTAAAGCTCTTGATGAAGGTTATTCTAGTAAGAACTATGTTAGGAAGTTTCTTAGAGCTCTACATCCTAAATGGAGAGCAAAGGTCACCGCCATAGAAGAGTCAAAGGACTTGGCGGCATTGTCACTCGATGAACTTATAGGAAACTTGAAAGTTCACGAGATGATCATCAAGAAGGATTCCGACATTGTCAAAGGCAAAAGCGAGAGAGTTAGATCTCTAGCATTAAAAGCCAAGAAGGAGTCTAGTGATGAGGAATGTTCGAGTTCCGGTAGTGAAGATGAAGAGTACGCACTAGCCGTTAGGAACTTTAGAAAGTTCTTTAGGAGGAAAGGTAGATTTCCTAGACAATCTCGCGATGAGAAGAAGTCATCTCAAAGAAATCATGATGAAAGAAAAGGGACAAGTGATAGGAGATGCTTTAGATGCGGAGATCCTAATCACTTCATAGGAGAATGTCCTAAGCCACCTAAATCCAACAACCAAAGAGCCTTTGTAGGAGGTTCTTGGAGTGATAGCGGTGAAGAAGAAGAGAAGAAGCCTAACGATGAAACGTGCTTAATGGCTCAAGCTTCTAACGAGGTACACTCCGACTCTTCTTATTATAGTGATAATAATTCGTCAGTAGATGACAGTGAATTACATGACGAATACAACAAACTATGCGTAGTTAGTACTAAGATCTTAGGTAGAAACACAAAGCTAAAATTAAAATTAAAAGAACTAGAACTACAAGTCTTAGAACTAAATGATCAAGTCAAGAGACTTGAGAAAAACAAGGAAGTAGATTTAGGATGCGGGTCATGTATTAGTCTTCAAGTAGAAAATGAAAAGCTTAAAGAAAATGCTTTAAGAATCATTAAGTTTGATGAAGGAACTAAAAAGCTTAATGATATACTTGAAAATATTAGATATAGTGAACATGACCGTTCGGGTTTAGGATTTGACCCAAATCAGGCTTCTACAAGTGGTACTAAACAAGTAAAATTTGTAATGCCTGAAAAGTCCATGTCTGAAGGTGACGGCACCATTAAAGATACAGACAGCACCACTAAATTTAGTGGTACCGTGTGGTGCTGAGGACAAAACTGGGTCAATTCTGAAGAGTAACTTAAGTCCTAAACCAAGTCAAGTAGTTGTAAATAGAACTAGAGTGTCTACTCCAATTAGAGAGGAAACCAAAGGCTTTAACAAACCATTGTCATCTCCCGAACATGGATTTGTAAAGTGTGACACTAGGTCAACTACTCCTCCACCTAGAAAGGTAAACTCTCCCAAACCTCGGTCTAGAACTCCTCTACCGAGAGGTAACTTTAGAAGACAAAATCATCCAAGTAACTTTCCCGTAACTTGGAATGATCGTCCACCACAAAGTTACTTACCATGGGAAATGTGTCCTCCATTCTCACATCCTAAACTAACGCAACTAATGCGTAGGATGTTTAACTCTAACAACTTTGGACCCATGAGATATTGGGGACCAGATGTTTGAACATTTGTTTTGCTAGGAAAACATGAGTGTAAATAAACTTTGGAGTATAACAAAAGGAGTATGATGCGTTATCAAGCATACCCGGTGACGCAATAGTCAAGTCGTGTCTTTCATGCTTAACATTCAACAAAGGTACCCTAGTCTTCTAGTTTTAAGAGCAAACACCTCAGGCACAGGTACGCTTTCTTAAAACACCCTTTGTTAGTAGTAATGTTTGGCATGAAATAGTGTAGTTAGAATCTAACATGGTAGGCACTATAACACAGAAACTCTATTCACATCTCATCATGCCAAATTCAACTTGTCCAGAAATGTTCGATGATCGCTTGAAGATCATGCGTGACAAGTTTGAATTAAGCATTGATAAGTGAATCAAGTTCCCTTCCTTGCACATACGTAATCTTGCCTAAATGAAGTATCCCTGTAAACTTATGTATACTATATGTATGAGATACATAGTTTAAGTAATAGTCTTTATTGACAATAACGCCCATATCTGTAAATGCGAAACTCACAAGAGACGAAGAAGGTGAGTGCGCGGATATAACTAGGTTAGGGGCATAATAGGTAAAGTAGTTTACCTAACGGCAAGTAGGTCCATTATCATGAATACTGTTGGCTTTATGCCCACTTGTAAGAAGTATCCCAAAACTTCTTACATCAAAGTGTTTAATGTATCATACCATACATTAAAGATACTATACACTTGAGATTACGATATCTTGAGGAGATAGATGTAGAAAATGTTTCTATACCAACTCTGATAATGTGAGAGTTAATGTGGGTTGAAACATAATGAGTAATGTTTGTACCTTCATAGGTTGATTAACAAACATCTTGGTTCTCCAAGAAACAAACTACTCTTGTTGTCACCACGACCGAAACCGAGTACGCAAGCGCCGGAAAGGCATGACAACAAACACTATAGATGAGACAACTCCCTGTGAAGAGTAGCAGTCAAGATGCCATTAGACTTGTCCGGTAACCCTATAGTTTGCTCATGAACGAAGCTCGTCGAAGTACGTCATCTCCCCGCAAAAAGACATCTCCTCCTTCATGATAACGTCGAATGAGAAATCTTTTCTTTGAAAAGTATTTCTTCTCACCTTAACCTTTACATTCTCGTCAAATGACCTCTTAATGCTCCATTGGAATTATTAATGTCATTTCTCACGTCTCATCATATGACTTTTCAAGTCATTCCTCATATCTCACTCATGACTATTTCAATATTTCTATGGAAATATTAAATTCATCTCACACATCCATCCTATTCTCGACTCATGACTCTTGAATATTTCATTGGAAATTTCAAGTCATTCCCTAAGCCTCATCCCATGACTTCGTAATATTTCACTGGAAATATTAACGTCATTCCTCGCGTCTCGTCATATGACTTTTCAAGTCATTCTTCTCATCCCACTCATGACTATTTGAATATTCCTTCGGAAATATTAAAGTAATCCGTCACGTCATACCTCATAACCTTTCATCCCTTCTATGACCTCTTGAAAGTTTCGCGGGAAACATTGAAGTCATTCTCTACTAATCGCTCATGACTTTTTAAGTCATATCTTTCACTCGTCACATGACTCATGAATATTTCACGGGAAATATCTAGTCATTCCTTGTGTCGCGTACTCCGACTAATTAAATATTTCATGGGAAATATTATAGTCATCCTCCTAAACACAACTCATAACTTCTATTTATTTCACGGGAAATACTAGAAGTAAATCCTCATCCAATGACATCTTAGTCAATTTCCTCGGAAACACTAAGGTCATTTCCGGTCATCCCATTTAATCATCTTTCGTCAAAAAGTTTATTAGGTATAAACTTTTTCCTCGTGTCAAAAAGTCTTACTAAATAAGTAAGATTAATCAGCCAAAAGTCAAAACAGAAGAAAAACTGGACCATCAGACATACGGCTCCACTAATGTTTAGTGGAACCGTGGAGCCGTGCATCTGAAAAACGCGCCCAGTTACTCTTTTCTTCTGCACAAATTTTCCAAACACACAAAACCACTTCCACCTGCTGTCAAAATCGAACCATAACACCATAATTCAACTAAACTCTTGCAAATCAAGATTGAGGCATTGGAATCAACAAATCCTAATCACAACATCACTCATTGTAAGTAAATCACTCTTAATTTCATTTAATTTGAGTCTAGGGTTTGTTCTTGAGTATAAATCCGAATTGGGGATTTTCAAAATTAGTTAAACCCTTGTGAAATTAAGACTAGGATTAGACAATGTAGTATTCACATGATTCCCTAAACCAAGGATTTCCAAAAACCCATTTATGTAGCAAAACCTAATCCGAAATTAATCACTAAATTCGGATTATGATTGATTATTTGTAACGGAATCATGTTTAGGATGATTAAAATTGGATTAGGAACGTTCTGCATTAAAGCTTTTCAATCTTAAAGCTTGTTGGCACCATGTTGAGGCATTTGCCAAACACCCCAATTCGATCATTTTTTTTCGAAAAACTTCACAAGTCTAGGATCATGAAACCTTTTTCATACATTGTTGATGCAAATTAAAAACGTTTTTGCATGCATACATGAACTCTCAAATATGGCTCGAAGTACATAATTGATATGTATTGTTCGACATATTTGATTGAGCAAAAGTGAAGTTAGGAGCGTTTGGGTAATCTCTTTAGGATAATTTTAGAGTCGAGATTGCCGCACCTCCACATTGTTTGCATTTAGGCACACACACTAGAAGTATAATCATTAAAATGCAACGAACTAACATATACAAAAATATTTTTTTTTTTAGAAAAAATGCCTCGAAATGATTATCAAGATACCAAACCCTACATTCTTAGCACTTTTGAAAATCTAAACATTCCCGATGAGCAAAGAGCTTATCTCGCTAAAGTCCAAAATCGATACATACACGAAGGACGTGTAGTCGATGCACTCTATGTCACGACAGACAACATAAATGCCTGTTTCCCTTCTATCGAGTTCGATTGTTTATACAAAATAAACGATCAAGTCTGTCCCCATTTTATTCTCGAGTTCTATAGTCGTGTCCGTACCTACACCGATCTTGACGGAAACGTCTTCCTTGATTTTTGGATTCGACACCAAAATATCATATTGTCTGTCACAGAGATTGGTCACATTCTCGGTATTCCCTCGTATGGTCAGTGTGCATTCACTAAAGACCATTCTCTAGAGTCTCTTTACTACAATCTTGAGAATGAAGGTGCCTATTGTACCGAAGTTCCCGACATTGAAGTAATTAAACAAGTAATTCAAATCCCTCGAGTCACCAACACGTATAAAAAACGTGATGGTTCCATCGTCTACCTCGACCCAAACAAAATATACCTCAAAGAGCTCCGTCCCGATATTAGAAATTGGGAACTTCTTCTGCGTAAGAACGCGTTAAGCCTTGCAGGAAACCGTGATCACGTTCCGGCAAGTCTTGCCCACATGCTCTACTGTCTTAGTATCGAGGAACCTTACAACCTCGCATACTACATGGTCAAACGGATGGCCAGTATTCATCGTCGTTTCGATGAGCTCATGCCATACGGTATGTTGCTTACTCGTTTATTCAGGTGGGTTATGCAAACCTACCCATCTCTAAATGATGTCGACTATGTCCTAGTCAATCCGGTTATGAAACCTCTTGGTGGACCACAACATCGCACAAAGCAACGTAAGGACAAAGGGTCCAATCGTGGTCGTAAATCTACTTCCGATATTCCCCATTCATCCTCCTCCCTCAGTAACGAATCATCATCTGAACCCATGGATGAGGACGATGATGAGGTGAATGAAGAAGGAACGTCTAGTTCTCAAATCCCTTCTCCCGACACCTACTTTCGTAACCTTGATACCTCATCATTTCGACGTACAACCGACGTCAAAAACAGGATGGTCAACCTATCCTACATGATGAGAAGGCAAACTACAATGTACAATAGACAAGTGGAGATGCATGAGCAAACTGTCGGGGGTTTCAAGTCTATTGGGAAGGCCCTAAAAGGGATCGGGAGCAAGCTGAAAAAGTTGGGGAAGAAACGAGACTAGTTAGGATTAGCTTAAGTAGTACTATTAACTTAAGTATTATTAAGCTATTATAAATAAAGAGATTGCACTAACTTGCTTGGAATGTTCCCTTCTTAACATTCTAACACTTCAACATGGCTAATTTTCTTGTTAATTAATCCTCATGTTGTTTTATCTTGCCTAAACCATGCATGTTAGCTTATTTTATTACATGCACTAGATGTTAAAAATGCTTGAATTCATGCATGCTTAATAGTTGCCTAAATACATAGATGATCACATGATAATGTTAGTTGCTAGTTGAAACTAGCTTTAGGAATTCTATGTGTTTAGTAATTTGAGGCTTTGATGAAGCGAAAAGTGTACCGCTTTTAGGGGGTCATTTAAGCCCTAAATCGTTCATTTTGTCATTTTAGGTACTTTGGAGAAGAAATCTGGAAAAGGAAGCATTTTGGACATTTTTGGAGCATAAAAGTGAAGAAAACGACAAAGTCTCAAAATCGGCTGGAAAAGTACCTTTGACGGCGTCAGGGATTGCCCTTGACGGCGTCATGGCTTGGCAAAAAAGGTGGATATGAAAAATACACATGATAAGCCAGAGAATTTTACAATGAAAGATCTGACGGTGTCACCCTTTGAAGTGATCAAGGCCATCACGGTTTAACTTAAAGAGGGACGGCGTCAAGCCAAATTCTGACGGCGTCAAGCTTTGATAAGCCAGAGCGGATTTTGGAGGTCTAAAGAGGGACGGCGTCAAGAAGGCCATCCGGGAACCCTAGACACGGCGAGGGTGACGGCGTCAAGTCCTATAACGTGACGCCGTCAGCCCTTAAACTCTATATATAGTTTTGCAATTTTTTGTCATTAGTGTGCAACTTTGTGAGGAGAAACCCTAAAGACGAATTTCTGCCATTTTTAAGGGTTTTCATACCCTTGGATCTCCCATGTTTAATTGAAGATAAGTAATTGTTTAATCAATCAATATGTCTATGTGTTGTTTGATTATATATTGTTCTTGTCTTTTAATTAACATGCTAGGCTAGATTTATCTTGTGTTTGCTTAGATCTAATGAAACCTAGCTATTGATTATTGGTTATTAGTGTGTTATTAATTGTATTGGATGATTGTTTATCGATGTTAGGCTTAAGAAAACTAGCTAACTTCCTATTCGGTAACTTGCTTGAACGTCTTAAGAAACATGAACCAATGCGTACTAAGGTTTTTATGGTTGTATTTAATGCATGAGCGAATTCTAGTGATCCCATGTTAGGAGCTTCCTAGCGCGCTCGACATAGGAGTGAAGTAGGAGCTTGTAGAGTTGGGGAAGTACGTACGCCACCCCACGATTGGTATTAAGGAATACACCCGTCATCCATGCAATTAATACACACTAATCAACCGGTAAAAGATAGTTAGGGAGTAAGGAAATCTAAGTAAACACATTTCTCTCCACATAAGTTTCACAACTCCTTTCATTTTCAGTTATTTTATTTTATTTGCATTTGTAGTTATTTGGGTTAGTTGACTAGCAACTAATTCCGCCCACTCCTTCAAACCCGAGATTTTACTTGCTTTCATAAAAACATAAAAATACAAAAAGAATCTTCCCTCACCCTTAGACCTATTAGAGTAGTTTTTTCAATCCTAACGACACTATTCCCTGTGGAGAACGATCAATCCCCCGTACTTACCACTACACTATACTACATCGGTCAGGTACACTGCCTGGTGGGGTTGTAAGCCTCTTGAGATCCCTCGAGAGGTAAAACCTGTTGTAAGGTTGCAAAATCACGCATCAAGTTTTTGGCGCCGTTGCCGGGGAATAGTTATTGTTTAGGTTGAATTTTTATTTTATTAGGTCTACTCACTAGATTCCTTTCTAGTGAGATTTTTATTTTCTTTTTCTAGGTTTTCTTTAGTCTATCTTTTTTTTCTTCGTTTCTTTGTTCGTAACCATTACCATCCGACATCATGGAAGGTGGTAATATCCTTGATCCCAACAACCCACCACCACAACAACACCCACCTCCTAGAGCCCGTACCTTAGGAGACTACTCCCGTCCTAGCCACCATGGCTATCGAAACACCATTGAGCTCACTCAAGTAGCCAATGTCACACCCTTGCGATCCGACACCATCCGGTTGGTGCAAAGCGGATGCGCATTCCATGGACTTCGTTCCGAAGATCCTAATCAACATCTCAAGGACTTTCTCAAAATTGTTGATTCCATAGACCTTGATGTTGCCACTCGAGAGACGACCCGACTGCGTCTCTTTCAATTCTCTTTGCGGGACCAAGCTAGTCAATGGCTAGAGCGTCTACCCGCAGGATCCATCACCTCTTGGGATGATCTCACCACTCGTTTCCTTGCTCAGTTTTTCCCACTAGGAAGAACTACCAAGCTAAGGAATGATATCTTGAAGTTCCAACAACGTCAAGGCGAAACCCTCTACGAGGCATGGGCTTGATTCAAGGACTTACTCCAAAAAGTCCCTCACCATGGCATAGAACTTTGGCTCCAAGTCCAAATCTTCTATGACCATATCAATCTCTCCACGAGGCAAACCATTGACCAATCGGCCAGTGGTAAGCTACGTGATCTAAGTGCGGAAGAATCATGGACTCTCCTAGAAGATCTTCCTCTTTATGACAACGAAAGTTGGAGTGATCCCCGTGATTTGAATAAAACGGTCAAGGCAATATCTTTGCCTTCGAACAATTCAAGCACTTCCGACCGTAGGATCATAGAACTTGAAGACCAAGTCAAGTTTCTTATGAAATCCTACGAGGCTCCTAAACCTTCAAGCCAAGTGAACAAAATCACTTCTTCATGTGAATTATGTAGTGGTCCCCACGACACTCGTGATTGCATGGAACTCACCGAACAAGCTTTTGCGGACTACGCATCCTCGCGTACCGACGGAGCGGGAGATAAGTGGTACACTTTCAAACCCGAGCCAAACCCCTACGGTGATTCATACAACCCCTCATGGAAAAATCACCCAAACCTTAGGTGGAAACAAAACAAAAACACACAACAAACCAATTCTTCCAACCCACCTAATCGTTTCCAATCAAGCGGTTCCAACTCGAACCGTACTTTCAACAACAATCCTTCCAACAATGGTAGTACCAATAACTTTGAAGGATTGATGTCTCAATTTATGGCATCTCAAGAAGCTCGTTTGGCCAAGTTTGAAGCCGATTTCAAACAAAAACAAAGCGAGATGACCAATAAGATTGACACTTTGTTGAAAGCCCTCAATGACCGAGAAATGGGAGCACTCCCTAGCAACACAGTCAAGAACCCAAAACTAAACGTCAATGCCATCTCGTCGGTTTCGTCTCCTAGTTCTTGTCCACAATATTATTCGGTCAATTCCATGAGCTCGTGTTTCAAACAAACCCAAGTCATAGTTGAAACACCTCCCACTCAAAACCTTGACGAAGAATTCAAGGAGCTCCACCTTGAAAGTCTGGTTATTGAAGTGTTGGATGAGAAGAAGCTCAAGTTAGGCGAAAAAGGGACCGCCTTTGTTCAAAACAAGCTACCTAAGAAGTTAGATGATCCGGGCTTATTTGTTCTACCTTGCAAGATCGGTAATTCGGAGGCTTATGACACATTAGCCGATCTTGGATCAAGCCTTAACCTACTTCCGTTACCTCTCTACACCTCTCTAAAACTAGGAAAACTTGAAGAAACCGAGGTGATAATAGGCTTAGCGGATGGGAGTGTTGCTTACCCGATTGGAGTAGTCAAAGACGTGTTAGTACACATTGGAAAACTAACCATGTTAGCCGATTTCCACGTCCTTGATATGGTTAGCGACCCTACATGCCCCTTGTTGATAGGTAGAGGATTTTTGGCGACCGCTAGTGCTATGATTGATTGCAAGGAATCTAAGATAGCGGTAGGAGAAGGTGATACTTGGTCAGTCTATGATGTTAAGAAACATGCCTATGATACTAGTGAGGAACCAACACCCCATTGGTTAGAATTAAATAGGAGACCATCTAGATATGGACCTTGGATCGATAGAGACTTCATAGGACCCCAACGCCCATTTTACCTAGAAGAGGACTTTGTGAACCGAACACATGCGGTAGAACAACTCTTGGCTAGGGACACCGAATTGGATCCATTTGAAGACCCTCTAGTTTTTAGGAAGATGATTGATTTCCTAGGAGTTTTGCCAATTAACCTAGGGATGAATAAGTGGATTCGTGAGGACGATGATCATAAGTGGGATTGGGACAAACCACCCAAAGATGGAGATGGGTCATGGCATATTAAGATGACATTGTATGACCCGGATGGAGAGAAGTTTGAAAAGATATATCGTACTAAGCGGACCAATAGGAAACTTCAATCCAAGCTTAACCCTAAAGACGTCCTCGATGACGAGCTCACTTACATAGGGTAGAAGGACTTTGAGTCTAGCTACAAGACTCGTTAATAAAGAAAAGCGCTTCTTGGGAGGCAACCCAAGCTTTATTTGCTTTGTGTGTTTATTTATTTGTTTGTTTGATTTTATTTGTTTCCGTATGTATGTTTAATTTTTATTATTATTGATTCATGTTCAAAACTAAATTGTGAAAATGCTTTATCTTGTTTTTAACTTCGTCTTAACTACATATAAAGGTATTTTGCAAAAGTTAAGTGTAAGGGAAATCCAAATCGGTTTATTAGAACACAAATGAACATGAATCGTAATAATAATAAATTAACATACATATTAGTATTTGTTTGAGTCAAATGCTTGTATCGAGTCATAATGATGTTTTGCAGGATTTCCAGGAAGTAAGGTAAAGGTTTTTCCAGAAATTTTCCGGAAACTTAACATGAGAATTCTGTCAGATCATTTCTGACGGCGTCAGGAGTTACAACCTGACGGCGTCAGGTTTTAATTTTCAGAAATTTTTGAAAGTTTTGTTTTCATAAAAGTTTTTATTAAATCTCTAACTTATAATCTCCAGGAATCTGCAAAATTATCATTCCACAAGCATTATATCCTTATATATAGAATTTATCCCGCCGATGTTATGCAGGTTTTCGTGTTTGTTTTCTCAGGTTTAACAGGTTATTTTGGACAAGGAGATGTATGTGGAATCAAGCTTATGGCGATGCATTAGTCTTGGAGCTTCTACATTCTCTTGGAAGAAGATCTAACCATGTTACTTCATTAACCACCGAGCGAATCAGGGGAGTATTTGATTTCATTCTTTTACCTTTTCACTTTTACATCTTGTTATTTGAACATTGGGGACAATGTTCATCTTAAGTGTAAGGGGGGGTAAAATACGATACTTTAGAGAATACAAGTGCGCTTGATTTTTGTTTGTTTAATAGTAGATGTGTAATAAAACTGAGAGAAATACCTGTTAGGGCAATTTTAGTGCCAAATTTAAAATTTTTTACAACATATAGGAGTGAAACTTTGATCTTAATGAGCGTCTCATGGATAGGGAATTGTATGACTAGCACAAAAACCATACCACTCAAAAATTTTCACCCCAAATATGTGAGGTTCGCCTTTAGATCTTTAGGAAAAAGCATTCATTGTTGGTGCTTATGAGTGTACCGGTAGTTTATAGATTCTAGAACTTGCGTTTGTGATGCATACCGAGACCGCTAGTGAGACTACATTCGTGTAGTTAGGATTGACTACATGATAAGAGGCATTAGGATTAACCCATTGTTTTACACCTGTGTTTTTGTTATAATTACTTTGGCTACATTGGTCAAGTAATTCTCCCACACCCTTTGCGTTGTACCCATTTTTGGTACACGATACCCCTAGTACACCCCTCAGAGCCTATCTTTTCGTTTCGACCTTTAAGCATTTTACTTAAAGGAAGAATTTGTTACACCCCACTTAAATGTACACCCAAATCGCCTTAGCCTACCTTGTATGCACTCATTTTTAGTGCATTATTGTGACAACATTTGTTTAAACCCCAAGTTAATTATCTAATTGATTACATGGTTGCTAAGTCGAGTCATATCCTTGTACATATTGTTTTGGGACGATTGGGACTCATGGGTAAAGTACTAGTGTAATGGAGTAATGGGGAAGAACATCATTTATTACCCCCATATGTGCTAAATATTTTAAAAGTACTCCAAGTTTTTCGATTATCTTAATTCGAGTCATTAGAATAGTTAATTGTAAAGTTATGTAAAAGTTCAAGTGTAAGGGGAATGCAACGCCCCTATGATGTATTATTTTGGATGGTAGGGCAAGAGTGTATGAAAAAAAATAAATAAATAAAATAAAATAAAAAAAAATCGAAAAAATCAAGAAAAATACAAAAAAATGAGAAAAAGAAAAGTAGAAAAAACATACGGACTACCATCCCGTTTCATTTTATGTTTTTTGTTATTTTGTTTTTAGCTTAAGTCGAGTCTAGTCTTGGCTTAGCAACGCCATATTGTACATGTAATTAATCAAGATCTTTAACTCGCCACCAGTAAAATATCCCTTATCCAACTAATCCGTGTTTATCATATCCCTACACCTCACGTTATAACCCATGTAAAAGCCCTCTTTGATAGTTTATCTTAGGTGCTTACGCCTAGTGGAGGAGGTTTTCGATCCTTTCCCAAGCCTATGGTAATCTATTTGCTATGACAGGTAGTGAGAGATATTATCCGTTTTCATTTATGAGATTTATTTTGATGACACCTGAGAGATGTGAGTATCTAAACACTACTTGTGAGGTGCTAGTTTGTAATCTCCGTGCTTATTATGATTAAAGTGGAACGACTATTTATTGTAATTACTTTTATATTAGCGTTAAATGACCCCTAACTTGTATTTTGATTAGAATAAAAGCGCATTTGCTTGAGGACAAGCAAATCTCAAGTGTAAGGGTATTTGATGAAGCAAAAAGTGTACCGCTTTTAGGGTGTCATTTAAGCCCTAAATCGTATTTATTTGATCAAATATTGCCCTAAATCGTTCCTTTTGTCATTTTAGGTACTTTGGAGAAGAAATCTGGAAAAAGAAGCATTTTGGACGTTTTTGGAGCATAAAAGTGAAGAAAACGACAAAGTCTCAAAATCGGCTGGAAAAGTACCTTTGACGGCGTCAGGGATTGCCCTTGACGGCGTCATGGCTTGGCAAAAAAGGTGGATATGAAAAATACACATGATAAGCCAGAGAATTTTACAATGAAAGATCTGACGGCGTCACCCTTTGAAGTGATCAAGGCCATCACGGTTTAACTTAAAGAGGGACGGCGTCAAGCCATATTCTGACGGCGTCAAGCTTTGATAAGCCAGAGCGGATTTTGGAGGTCTAAAGAGGGACGGCGTCAAGAAGGCCATCCGGGAACCCTAGACACGGCGAGGTGACGGCGTCAAGTCCTATAACGTGACGCCGTCAGCCCTTAAACTCTATATATAGTTTTGCAATTTTTTGTCATTAGTGTGCAACTTTGTGAAGAGAAACCCTAAAGACGAATTTCTGCCATTTTTAAGGGTTTTCATACCCTTGGATCTCCCATGTTTAATTAAAGATAAGTAATTGTTTAATCAATCAATATGTCTATGTGTTGTTTGATTATATATTGTTCTTGTCTTTTAATTAACATGCTAGGCTAGATTTATCTTGTGTTTGCTTAGATCTAATGAAACCTAGCTATTGATTATTGGTTATTAGTGTGTTATTAATTGTATTGGATGATTGTTTATCGATGTTAGGCTTAAGAAAACTAGCTAACTTCCTATTCGGTAACTTGCTTGAACGTCTTAAGAAACATGAACCAATGCGTACTAAGGTTTTTATGGTTGTATTTAATGCATGAGCGAATTCTAGTGATCCCATGTTAGGAGCTTCCTAGCCGGCTCGACATAGGAGTGAAGTAGGAGCTTGTAGAGTTGGGGAAGTACGTACGCCACCCCACGATTGGTATTAAGGAATACACCCGTCATCCATGCAATTAATACACACTAATCAACCGGTAGAAGATAGTTAGGGAGTAAGGAAATCTAAGTAAACACATTTCTCTCCACATAAGTTTCACAACTCCTTTCATTTTCAGTTATTTTATTTTATTTGCATTTGTAGTTATTTGGGTTAGTTGACTAGCAACTAATTCCGCCCACTCCTTCAAACCCGAGATTTTACTTGCTTTCATAAAAACATAAAAATACAAAAAGAATCTTCCCTCACCCTTAGACCTATTAGAGTAGTTTTTCAATCCTAACGACACTATTCCCTGTGGAGAACGATCAATCCCCCGTACTTACCACTACACTATACTACATCGGTCAGGTACACTGCCTGGTGGGGTTGTAAGCCTCTTGAGATCCCTCGAGAGGTAAAACCTGTTGTAAGGTTGCAAAACCACGCATCAGGCTTTGAGATTTGCAGCCAATGGATTCCCCAGAAATTTCCCCATTTAGGCTGCCTAAAACCTGCAGACCTGAAAAGAAGGTCAAAAGAGCCCACGGCTCCATTAAATAGGCCACGGCTCCACTAAATTTAGTGGTGCCGTAGCACCTTTAATGGTGTCGTGCCTCTGGAAGACGAAAACTGCTATTCTCTTCCACTTTTTGACTATCTTTTCCAGAAAATCTGCAACCACAACCTGATTCCCATGCACCCAAATCCCCAAATCCAACATTTCAAACTTGCATGCTTATGTTTTGGCTATTTAAGCTAACATTATGCATTGCCATTCTTACACCCATCCTTACACCTTCACATTCACCATACCATCATCATGGGATCAAGAGTATTCAAGAAACCTAGATTCAACATCAAACCAACCAACCAAACCTCTCTAGTTGATCAATGGATCAAGAATGTCAACACACCCCAATCATCAACTAAACCTATCACCAATGACATTCCCCTCATTGATCTCACCTTGGATGATGAAGATGAAACCCATACACCCATAACCTCTACCAAATCATCATCTTCTTTCACTACACCCCAAGCTCCATCCAAGGCAACCTCTATTCAACCTACATCCTTATCCTCCACAACAAGAATCAACACACACTCATCTCCACCTAGTCCCATTCACCCTTTAACCTTAACACTCAACTCATCACCATCAACTTCCCTTGAATTGGGAACTCACACAACATCCTCATCACTTTCAACATCACCACAACCTCTAACTCTCACCCTCACCCTTTCACCAAACACTCCCTTTGAATTTGGGAGCAACATATCATCACCTTCACTATCACCATCACCTCAACCCTTAATGGGTTATCCAATCATGTATCCCCTTCACTCACACACCTTGAGTTGCCCTTGTTGCAACTACAACCTTGAACTCATCATGAACCTAAGAGATGAGCTTAGCTTTAGGTTCTCATATCTTGAACACCTCCTCACACCACCCATAGGACCCATCATCCTTCCACCACCTCCACCACATAGCCCAACCAACTAAACATAGTCATGTTTAGTCTCTCCCAATAAATACCTAGGAACCTTTTGAAGTTGGAAGCAAATCTAGAAGCCTCATGTTACTTTAGATGTTTATGTGTCTTCTTGTTAGTTTAATTTGCTTCCCTATTGTAGTCATACTTATGTATGACATTTATTTCATATTTATGTAATGGGCTTTTCATTTTGGCTTCTTAGCCATAATTTTTCTTGTGGTTGGATATTTGTCACAAATGTGCTACTTGTTAGATATTGTATATTTGTCGTCTAACTTTGTTTTGTAGCACGATCCATTGCTCGATTCTTTTGTGTTCTCCAAATGAGGGGGAGTACACATCAAGGGGGAGCCTTAACCACCTTTTTGATTTGACAAAAAGGGGGAGAAATGGGAGTAAACTCATTAAAAACTTGTTAAAACTAATTTTAACCTAAAATGAGTTTATATTTTGTCATCATCAAAAAGGGGGAGATTGTTGATGCAAATAATGTTCTAAAAACGTTATTTATATCTTTCGATTACTTCACGTTTTGAGGATGACAAAATGTGAACTCACGTTACGTTAAAATTAACGTTAACAAGTTTTTAATCGGAAGATCCTGTTTCTACGCAAATCACTCTTGTACAAAGTTACAACTTGAACTAGTGATCAAAGAAGTGAATTCATGTTTTGAAAATTCACATTTTAAATGGGACAAAACATTTTTTCAAAAATACACATGACAAATTATTTTTGAAATATTAAGAAATGTTTTAATGGAAAAATAAGTTTGAAAATCACAACAGCTATTTTTCCCCCCAAAATCAGCTCCAACCTTCCCCAAATAAGTTTTCACCAGAAAAGACAAAATTTGGAGCGTCCTAGTCTACCACGGCTCCACGGTACCGTTAAATTTAACGGAGCCGTGGGTCATTTAGTGGAGCCGTCCTTACCATTTTGAATTGTAACGTTCAGATTTTCTTTGCCTATAAATACCCACCTCTTTCACAGTTTTAGGCACCCTTCACACACAGAAAAATCCTTTAGTAAAATCCTCTCACACCTTTCACTTCTTAGGGTCATTTAGATTAGTTTTTCTTTGTTTCAAGAGTGATCCAATCATCCTTCAAGTGATCCTCTTCATACCTCTTCACTAGCAAGAGAAGAACACAAGTATCCAAGTTGATACAAGGTGTTGTCATCCCTCTTCATTAGCAAGAGAAGAACTCAAGTAATCAAGAAGATACTAGAGTTGTAGTTGATAGGTTTTTGTAACACTTGTTACAATCTTGTTGTATCTTAGCATACATCAAGTATATTTCCTTTTTGTGAGTGAGAGTGAAGATCAAGTGTGATCTATAGAGATAGTGAACATCTCTTGAAGCCATTGGGCTTGTGTGATTGATCAAGAAGATCAAGGGTCATTAGGTTAGTGTTAGTTGAGTAGAGTGAAGTGAGTGTTGATCATTGTGATCGTGTTGAGATCTTGGTGATCTCTTGAAGCCATTGGGCTTGTGTGTTTGGTCACGTGGACCTTGGTAGATTGGTGCTAGCTAAGATTAGCACTCGACATCTAGCTTAGTGTCGGAAATAGGATAAGCGACGTGTACGGTTTTCTCCGCCATAAGGGAGGTTGTTGATATAGTGTTTGAAACTCTCGAGTGTGGTACTCGGGGAGTGGAGTAGGGCGAAGAAGAGCTTCGTAGCCGAACCACTATAAATCCTCTGTCTCGGTTTGATCTTTCCAACTCTACTCTTTACTTTTATTTGTTATTATTACGTAGCTTAGTTTGTAGTTCATATTGGTGTTGTTTGATTACACATAGAGTTCGAATCAAAGTTTCCAATAGCATACTTTTAAAACAAGATTTTTAAAACAAGTTTTTAAACCGGTAAACTATTCAACCCCCCCTTCTAGTTTCCCACATGTTATGTTTTATAGCTTGTAAGTTTAACTTATAATGTTTAACTTGTAATTTTTTATAAAACTTGTAACGTTTTTTAAACTAGGAAATGAAAATACATTAAACATCGAATTGAAAATACAATAAACCTCGAATTGAAAATACAAAGGACGATTTAATACAAGGGACGATTTAATAAAACGAATCATCTGAGTTATAACCCTCCTTACTTGAAGACTCCCTAAACTCGCCAGTATAATACTTTGCTTCCATAATGTCAAACCAGTTCTTCCTAAGATGTTCTGCATCCCTGGCTTCCTGCTCCAAACGAGCAGCTTCCTCTTGTAGTTCTCTTTGTTCTGTTTCTCTGCTGACTTTCTCATCCTGGTCAAGAAGTCGGAGTTCATCCTCAGTGAGTCCAAACGGATTTGGTTGGTATTCCACAACCGGTGGATTGGGTTGTTGTTCCACAAACGGTGGAGTGTTTACCGGTTCATTTTTCGGTCTTAATACGAGAAAGATATCTTCCGGTGGAGTGTTCACCGGTTCATTTGGAATCAGGTTGGAGCTTGGGAATTGCTGGGAGAAGTCGTGTTCATTTGAGAATTGTTGGGAGAAATGTTGCAAGTGTGGGAGGAGAAGTCATATCTCATCGACAATTACAAATGTATATAAAAGCTTCATGAGAATCGTTGGATGATTTGTGTTTTCGTATCGTATTGTTATTTGTGTTATAAATTTTGTATCATGTTTTTTTTTCGTATTGTTTTTTTTTACCGTATCGTTATTTTACGTTTCGTATGTTTTTTATTGTGTTGTATTGTATTTTTATTTTTAATGAAATGAATTTAGTTTATTTGATTATTTGAATAAAAAAAATAAAGTTGTAAGTGGTGGGCTCCAAATGAGTAAGTTGAAGTTAGTTGTGATAAGACCAAGAGTAGTGGGGCGTTGAAAGCCCCTCAGTTGCCCATTCAACGGTCGTTGAACCACCCCCCACCACCGTTGAAGCCCATTGAATCCACTTAAAAGCAACGACCGTTGATCCAACAACGGACGTTTCTTTCTTTTGGACCTCATTTGGTGGGACCCCAACCACTAAATATTTTCTTTTGGACCTCACTTGATCGGATCTTTGATGCCAGCAATATAAAGCCAAGCTAAGCAAGAAAAAAATTGAAGGTCTTGATGAAGATCTTGAACTGGATCTTTGTTTATCTGATTTTGATATTGATGTTGGTAATTGATAACCCTCTTTGTAAAGAAGAAGATGATGAAGATGATGGTGTGAAGAAGAAGATGAAGATGATGATGGAATAAAGAGAAGTCTCCATTTTCGTTGACTTTGTATCTGTGTGTGTGTGTGTGTGAAGATGATGGTGTGAAGAAGAATGTGGATTTTTGTTAATTAATATCTTGTTTCTTTTTTCAACGGCCCCTTTTTTGCTTCAACCATTATCCTCAATTTTGCTTCAACGCCCCTCTTTCTCTCACTGCCACTTGTCGACATTTGCCCCAACCCACTCCCTCACCACTACTCTTGGTCTAAAAGGGGTTGTAAAGGAAGATTTGTTAAAGTGATGTGGTACCCCGTGAGCCGCAAATGAGAAGATTTGGTCAATCACCACACCCAAGGCTCTAAACACCAACTTCTCAAAGCAAAAGTAACTTTGATCTCGCGATAACAAGAAATCCATTTATCGATCTCCATGAACATCATTCTTTCTTTGAAGCACATAGCCCGTAAGTAGTTGCATACTTAGCAAGCATTGTAATGGCAAAGACAAGGTGAGAAGACTCGAAGAAGAATTGAACATGGAGATGAGAACAAAATTGACAGTTCGTAAAAATATTTGAAGTTGATCAAGATGGCGGCTGAGAAAGTAACAAAATGAAGATATATTGATTCCTAGGTTCGAGACTATCTCAGCTTCAATCCGTCGTTTTAAGTAAACTAATCGAGGTCGCTCCATCTCCTTTATTATGCTTATAGACGTTTTTTCTCCGTAAAATTATGGCATCTTATGTAGACAATGACACATGTGTTTATCATACATTATGCAATATACAATTACAGATGATAATGGTAACATTAAGGGAATCATGTCAAATGAGATAAGAGCATGTTTGGCACATAAAGTTATGGAGAGATTATGCTTAGTTTTTTTTAAAATTAAGCTACTTAAAAAATAATATTTATTTGACAGACAAAATTTATAAGAGATTATAAAAAAAATAATCTTTCATAATCTCTGAAAATCAAAAGTCACTTCATGTAGCTTATAAAAATAATCTCTTTTTATAATCTTTTTTAGCAAGTTTTTACTACTTTTTCAGTAGATTCACAAAAGAACTTAGGATGACTTTTAGTGATAGGTAATGATCACACTTAAAACTATTATTAAATCCCGACAAAAAGGGATGGGTTATAACCACGGGGCCTATTTGGTTATATATACGGGGCCTATTTTTTAGGTCCTTTTTTTTTTTTTTTTTTTTTTATTTTTTTTTATAATTTTGTTTATATCAAAAAGCTATAAACCTGAAAGTGCGGAACAGAAAATATAAAGTTTAATATGTCAAACGCTTAAAACTGTCAAAAATACGGAACAGAAACTGACAAAAACTGTGTTGTACTGGAAAAAAATGGGGGACAAATGGGGAGACAAGGTGCCTGCCACCCTTGTCCCCCGTATATATAGCACTTAGAACCCTTATTAAATCCCGACAAAAAAAGAAGACGACAATAAACCATCTCCAAGTTAGCATAATAGTATTGTGTTCCAAAATTCTCCGAAAATATTTCGGTTGAAATCGTCGTTCGGTGAACATCTTGTGATAGTGAGAAAAGCTTGAAAACAACCACGAGAATATCAATTAAGCCGCGAACATAAGAGTTAAAAATGCTCGACTTCCAGAGATGACACCTCCTCTGTATATTATGAAAAAAGACAAGAAAAGTTTCTCATAAAACATTATCATTTTTATCCTATTTCCTAATAGGGTTTTTTCTGGGGCCAAATATTCAATTAGCCTGGTCTATTAAAGAGTTGGCCTTTTTTTGTCTCAAAAAAGTCGCTTTCCCAAAATAGCCCAAGAATTAAGCTACTTCCAAAAAGTCGCTTAAAGCGACTTTTTTGTCAATTAAGCGACCAATATTTGAACTAGCAGTACCAATATTTTAAGCGACCTACTGCTAGATTTAAGCGACCTACTGCTAGAGGCCAAAAAGTATACGCCACATGTCACTCCCACATTTAGTCGTTTAATGCTTGGGCTATTTTGAGAAAGCGACTTTTTTGGGGCCAAAAAAGCCTAACACTTTAATAGACCGGGCTATTTGTAGAATTGGCCCTTTTTTCTAACTTGTGCTATAGGGGCACAAGTTAAGCAAACAAAAAAAATACAAAAAGTACTCAGGGACTCACAAAATTCATGAGTCACTGAGTACTTTTTTATACTTTTTCGTGAGTCCCTGTATCTTTTTGGTGTGATTAACTTGTGCCCCTAAGGCACAGGTTAGAAAAACAATATACCTACATATCCATTTAGGCTACAAGGAGTCATGGTTCAGAGGTATCCATACCTCACAAATTCCACCAATAATCTTCAGCCAACTCATACCCATAAAATCTCATACCTCCCAACTAAAATCACTGGCGGCCATAAAATCTCATACCTCCCAATTTTTTTTTTTTTTTCTTTTTAATATTTAAACTAAACAATTTATAATAAAAACATACAATTTTATTAATACGAAAATAAAAGTCCATTACATGAAGAAAAAAATACGACATAAAAAATACGACATAAAACTACAACTAATACCCATCTAGAAATTACATGGCCAACCCCATTTTGCTGCGAGTTGACGTTTTTTGTTCTTGATAAACTCCAACATGGTAGGATCTTGGATATGGTCATGCGAATTCATGTAGAAATTCAAGTCTCGATGCTCCTTCCTTTCTTTAGCTTCTTCCATTTGCATCTGCAAAAGTTCCGTGTGCTTTTGTGCCATATCCGAAATTATTTTGTTCTTCTCTTTAAAATGTAAGTTGACTGACTCAATAAGAGTATCCGTCTGTGACGACACTTCATCAACCTTTTTTTTTTCCCTTTTCTTGAACGTGTGGGGGTTGAGTCCTCATTCAAATCTGGGATGACATTATTTGGATCGTTGCTACCCGACTCATAGTCCCCCCCCCTCCGATGACTTTCTTCGTTTGTCGGATTGTGTTGAAGATGTCCCGATAACACATTTTTGTTCCATCCATTTAGCTTCGTTTTTCACAACCAACCATGCCGCTTGATGAGTAAAAACTTTTCGTGTTTTTGTGCTATAATCAGTCATAGCGTTTTTCATAACATTCATATCATCACACCCGCTCGCCCGGAGACGATCCTAAAAAAAAATTCGAACGTTAAAAAGAAAAAAAAAAACGAATAAAAAAAGATAACCGAATGAAAAAAAAAATTACAATTGTAAAAAAAATATATAACGATTGTAAAAAATATATATAACGATTGTAAAAAAAATATATAACGATTGTAAAAAAAAAATACCGATTGGTGGTAAAAGCCGTTGAATACACCCATGTTGTGGTTCATCGTATGCCACTTCGTGTTTAAACTATGATGAGTTCGATTTGTTCCGCCCAAGAGAGACCCGAAATGGTCTAAAACCCGTTTCCAAAACTTCTCTCTAGATTGTTCATTCCCGACTACTTTACATGTCGAGACATGAACCCATGCCTTCGCCAAAGCTTCTTCTTCGTCTTGAGTCCATTGCATTTTATCCACTTTGGTCTTCACTTTGTTTGTTCCCAAATCTTGTACTTCTTGAACATCCTCATCATCTAAAAAAAAATACGGTTCGAATTAAAAAAAAAAAAAAAGAAAAAAAAAAGAAAAAAAAAGTTCAAATTAAAAAAAAAAAAAAAAAAAAAAAAAAAAAAAAAAAAAAAAAAAAAAAAAACTAAAGTTACCGTTAGGAAGTTCTTGTGTTTCGGGAACCACTTCATCTCGGTAGTTTAACATCGGATCAAACTCGATCTCCGCAGTTTGATCCATAACGTACTCCCTTGGTTGCATCGCTGGAGGTTGCGGGTAGTAAGGTTGGGGAGCCGGTGGTTGCGGGTAGTACAGTTGAGGAGTCGGTTGTTGCGGGTAGTAAGGTTGGGGAGTCGGTTGTTGCCGGTAGTAAGCATTGGGACTTCGAACACTTCGGCCTCGACCTTTAGACCCGGACGAAACATTTTTTTGTTTTCTTGAATCCATGGTTTTTGTGTGTGTTTTAGGTTGAATATAATGTTTTTGGTTTAGATTGTGTTAAAGTATATATAAGAGAGAATTTTTTTTTTTTACATCATAACGTTCACTTTTTTTTTTAATGTCACTTTCAACGTTTGAATGTCACTATCAACGTTCAAATACTCCCACGCTCCTTTTGTCTTTTCCAGATAAAGTTCCCAACGTTCAAAATATTAATGCACAATTGATTTTATGGGCAGCGGTGATATACCCCGTTTCCCACAAAATTAAGCCATAAAATTAGTGTTGGCAGTGGTGTTACCTCTCAAGTATTCACAAAATCTTGCCCAAACCGAAACCACTACATATCCATTTACGGTTTTTAAAGCATTTTAGAGTAGTTCATGTGATTTGTCTGTTTCAGTAAAACTTTTAATGGCAGAAATGATTGGGATGTATAATTTTGACAAAAGTTTAACGAACCCATATAGAAAGAAAAGAATTTTGTTTGACTTTTGCATGAATCATTTTTCATAGTTAGAGATGAATTTTTCCAAAATGAGCAAATTACATAGACAGTCTACTCTTTATTTTATTAAAAGTCCCTATTGTTCCGATTGATGTGGTTGAAGAGGTAGCCACTTCTCTTGGTTGTGCTCATGATTCGCTCCCCTTTATTTACCTTGGGCTTGCAGTTGGCAGAAAAATGCGGTTGTGTGAGGGTTGGGACGCGGTTGTCAACCGGGTAGAAATAGACTTTCTAGCTGGAAAGCCAAGTCTTTGTCGATAGGTGGAAGGCTTACTCTCATTAAGTCGGTCCTAGGAAGTATTCTTATCTTCTATTTGTCCATTTTCAAATCTCAAGTCAAGATTATTGGCTCGTTGAAATCTTTAAGATGTCATTTTTTTTGGGGATTCAAGGAGGGGCAGACCGGTATGTATTGGGTTAAATGGAATTCTATCTTGCTTAATTCCAAATTCGGGGGTTTGGGGGTGGGTAGCCTTCACGCTAAAAATCTTAGGGTGCGTTTGGTTTGTAAGTGAGATTGAAATTAGATTCGGATTTGAGAAATGTTTGAAAGAAAATAAGGAGAGAGAAAATTAATTAATATTTAATTTATATATATATTTAATAGGTATTATGTACTTCTTTGAAATATGAAAAAAGTAAAAGACAAAAAGAATAATGAATATATGTGGCTAGAAAAAAACCAACAAATAATAGAATTTTTTTGATTGGTGTCTTTCATCAAAAACCCTCCTATATGCAAATTTGGAATCAAAATGATGTGTTAGAAATCAAAAACTATACCAAACAAAGGGTTGAAAGAATCTTTGATTCTATACTGGTGACACCCTTGGACCAAACGGGCCCTTAGTCTTTTAGGAAAATGGAAATGGAGATTCTTAACAGAAGATAAGGCTCTGTGGCGTGTGGTGATTAACAAGTTCTATGGTTCGGAGGGGGGTTTTAATTCGCATCTTAACAACTTCAAGGCAGGTGGGATTTGGGTGGATATAATTAAAGCTGTTAAGAACATTGAAGCTTTTGACGCCTCTTTCAGTTTGTCCTTAATGCGCAAAGTTGTGGACGATGGTTCTACTCTATTTTGGAAGGACCCTTGGTGTGGGGTTGGTTCACGTCTTATGGACTTGCTCATAGTTAAATTGCATCCTTATAATTTTTGGCGTGTAATACCAATTAGCTTTTTGGAATGGTTTCTCGTCATTCGTAAAGTTATTGTTACAAAAACGTATAATCGAAAAGTAATATTCATCAAAAATTGTAATTACATGATACCCGCAACCACAATGCGCGGATACCATGTTAGTGTATACTAAAAAGTCTTAAATAAAAATTGATCAAATAAAATAAAGTTATTTAAAGATATAGGCAAACTAATTAATTTTAGGGTTTTGCTAAATGTAGCTCTAACGGTTAACTTTAAGAAACAAAAATATGCGTAATTGGTTAGAATCGGTTAGGAGAGGTTAAATGCGGGAGGTGGTCAGTTATTATTTAAGGTACAAGCATTCGATCCGTGTCTGAATATCTTAAACATAACCCTTAGGCTGGATGCAGTAAGGAGGGTCAATCCCTCCCATTTTCTCTGCCACGTCAGCTTTCTCTCTCCAGCGACCTTCATGCGATTGGGTACCCCAGTAAGGCGACCTACACTACAAAAAACATACACCACAAAAATACATTTTCTACACAAAAAAAAATAAAAAATAAAATAGAGGGGGTGATCTAGATTGGCTTGGCGACCCTCATCCATAAAAAATGAGGGATTGATCAAGTGCCCCAGTAAGGGGATTGAAATCGATCGACTCAATCAATCGATCAATTCGTATTACTGCATCCAGCCTTAGGGTTACATTTAACAATTTCTCGTTTATCAATTTCTTTAATTTTAAGATAGACTTTTACTTTTAGTATGTCATATTACTTAATTATATTAGTATGCTAATATATATGTTATCAGTATACATTAGATTTACTTAATAAAAAATGAAAAAAAGAAAAAAAAGAAAAAAGAAACTGAAGTGATGGTTCTATCGGTTTTTCATTTTCTTAAAACCAAATCGTCGGTCTCTTCTTTGGATTGGTTATTTTGATTTGTTTAAATCGGGATTTTTGGTTATTTCGATTCCGGTTCGGTGCAGGGACGGATCTTTTAAGGGGTAAGAGGGGGTTGTAGCCCTTATAAATTTAGGACCACTATAAATAATTTTAAATTGTGTGTATTTTACATGCTAAAATAATGTAAATAAAAAAGCCACTAAAGGTTTGCCCCCCTCAAAATTAAATTATTGTATTTCGATCATTCCAAAAATATTGTTCAAGTTCCGTCCGTGGTTCGGTTGCTCATTCCTAACAAAAAGTTTGGTAGGTTTTAACGTGAAGAAGTAGATGAAGAAAAATTCGCAATTAATAAGTCTACATAGGAAATAACTTGACGATGATAATGGCGGATGATTTTTTACCAACCCAAAGCAATTCTTTCTTTTTTACTTGAAGCTCGCTTATAATACAAATAAATATTAGTTACCCATAAATTATACAGTAGTAAAACATTTTGCACAACTACACAATAATATTTATTTTTATATATGCAGTAGGTCGATCACCGTCCACCGAATGAAGTTACTAGTTAAAGAAACATCCGCGTTATGCATGATGTATCGTTATGTTATTCCTTTAAAGATATGTTTTTTTGCATAAACATTTAGTTAATATTCATATTTATTTCAGATTTTCATTTGTCATATAACGGCACAGCTCGTACCCTTCGATTTTTGTACAAAAAAATAAAAATATTAGGACGTTAGGTAGCCCTAAGGCTTCACTTTCAAGCAACTGAGCTAAGCTAAGTTTGACTTTTAGATTACAATTATAGTTTTTAAAAGCAGACTTAACATCAGGTAAAGGGTTAGTAACAAGAATACTGCTCCTGACATTACTAAAAACATCATCAAGTCCCATAAGGAACTGCATTAGTCTAATCAGTTGAATATGCTTCTTTAATTTTTCTTGCAGTGTCACAAGTACACATAGGCAGATCAATCAAAGAGTCATACAGTCTCCACTGAGAGTTAAACTTATGATAATACTCAGCTAATGGCATACCAGACTGAGTAAAAGAATGAATATTAAAGTGCATGTTAAAAATCACATAACAATCAGACTTACTATAAGTCTCCTTTAACTCATCCCAAACAGTTTTAGCATTAGTGGAATAGATTTGACCCAGATACAAATCATGAGTAACACAACCAAGAATCCAATACAAAACCACAGAGTTACATCTATCTCACTGTTCTTGTCTGGGAATATCATCATCCAGTGGTCTAACACATTTACCATTAATAAACCCAAGTTTATTCTTAGTGTAAAGCAAGTTTGACTGCAGTAGACCAAACTTTATAGTTTTCTGTACCCTCAAGTTTAAATGAAATAAGAGGAGTACCATGTGAATCATTTGAATGTAAAAACAAAGGATCATAGTCACTTAGTTTCAAAACAGAGTTTGAACCTGAGCCACATGCTTCCTTATCCTTATTCTTATTTTTATCATCCTCAACCATTTTGAAAATAGATAAAAGTTTTCAATAGACCACAAGAACTGGTAACCAAGAAATAAACCAAACACACAAAGAAAATAAAACAGAAAAAAAACCACAACGACAACTCCTTATATCACCACAAATTGCAATCACAAGTAAACTCCAATCAAACACCAACTCCAACAATCAACAATCCCTTAATCTAATCAACCACCGACAATCCTAAAAAAACCTAATAAAAGAGGGCGTGAGAAGTGTTACAGAGCACGCGTTTCAAGTAAGCTAAAGATCAAGAAGATCTTATCCAAAACCAAAGTACAGCAGTGGAAAAATAACCTGAAAGACAACAAAACACAAAAGATTAGTAATAAGAACATAAAACAACAAATCTAGATCTGTAAAAATTAAGAAACCCTAATTTTCTAAAATTAGGGTTTTTAAGATTAATCAACCAACAACTTATATAGACTACAGATCTTGAAAGATGAAACACCAAAAATTAAAACAACCTGAGTTAGGGTTTGATACAGTAAACCCTAACTTGACCAAGACACAATATACTCGATCTACTAACTCCCAGGCAAAATCGAACCAAAAAAGAACGATTAACACAACCATGATCACAATCCCTTAATCAATTTTAAAAACCCCAAAAATTAACAAACCCTAATTTATGAGAAATTAAAATTGACAACTGAGATGTTAGACCCGTTTCCCGTATACAACTAGGCCCCACCCTAGATGAAA
Source organism: Artemisia tridentata subsp. tridentata (assembly GCA_021014915.2). Taxonomy (NCBI): domain Eukaryota; kingdom Viridiplantae; phylum Streptophyta; class Magnoliopsida; order Asterales; family Asteraceae; genus Artemisia; species Artemisia tridentata. Next base: position 102,966,125 of record CP139507.1, on the reverse strand, counting down.
TTGACTAAGGTTTAACGTGATTGGTTAGTCAACGAATGTTTCGTTATAGTAAAACCCGAAGTCAACTAATGGTCAATGAATGTATGGTATAGTATTGGAAAGTATTATGAGGCACAAATGGAAAGAAATAGATCCAAGGGGCTAAAGTTGTATTAGACTAAATGTGTTATAAGTTAGTTGTGACCAAAATAGAAGGAATGAGACTTGAGGGGCTTAATGTGCCAAAGTTGCTACCTAACTAAATATATCCAAGGAATTCTAGAGGATTCCATCATTATTTTAGATAAGATGTGTGAGGTCCAGTTATGGAGAAGGAGAAATGGAGGGAAAAGTTAGATGGTGGCTTAGGAAGAAGAAGATGAAGAGCTAATGTCCATAGTCCTTCCTAGTATTGATCCACTCCAAGTAAGTAATTCTATCTTAATGATTTATGAGGTTAAGGTTTATGACTTAAGTGGGTTTTCGTCATATGATCATGACATGATCATATGATGATGTAGAAAAGATAATGGGTAAGTTTAGATGGGTTATCTAACCCTTGATCATGATGTTGTGTTAATGAGTCTTGATGATGGTTATGGTTTAGGAAGTAATGATGATGATGAGGATGATAAAAGATGAAGATGATGATGATGATGTTATTGATAGCTTTAGCTTGGAATCAAGGTAAGTAAACCGGCTATAAGATGATGTTATGGTGATTTCCATACTTTATGTGTTTATGTGTTTTTATATGTTAAGGCATATGAATGGTTGTATGAGGTTATTATGTGCAAGTAAGTGTAAGGCTAGTTGATGTGTTAGATAAGGAAGGATTAAGGAAAGAAAGGTTAAGGCTTGAATGGTTAAGGTATGTGTTTATGTTTAATGTGTTCATGAATAAATGGTTATGATGTGTATGTGTGAATGAAGTATAATGTTATGTTATACCCGTTTTACTTACTAAGCATTAGTGCTTAAGGTTTTAGTGTTTAATGTTTTGTAGGAATATGTGTGATGGAAATGGTGAGCTTGGGCTAAGGGTTAAGGTTTGCTAATGAGGAAGATAGAAGAATTGATTTGTGTAGGAGCTAGGTAGAATACCGAGCTCATTCAAGATGGTACCCCCGTGAGTCAATAAATGGTTTGTGAAGTGGAGTCAAGCGTGAAAATGTATTTTAATGGTGTCATAACATTTTGGTAGTCAATCGTTGTGTCAAAGTGTGTTTAATGGATTATAGTCAACGTTTAAGGGGGTGTTTGGCAAAAGTGTAAAAATACCCATTTTGGGTCGTAAACGGGTCAAGGGTTTATGGAACATATCTTATATGTTAAAGTAGTGACGTTGGTCTAGTTTGGTGGGCAAATGAAGTGTTATAGATGATTTGTTATGAAAATGGGTCAAAATGGGTTTAATGCATAATCCGTCAAATTGTACATCTTGGTTCTGGATTGTGCACCTTGGTTCTGAATTGTGCATCTGAATTGTACATCTTGGTTCTGGATTGTGCATCTTGGTTCTGAATTGTGCACCTGAATTGTGCATCTTGGTTCTGAATTGTGCATCTTGGTTATGAATGGGGGTTTTGGCAGATTTTTGGCAAACTTTGAAAAATCGTATCTTTTGATTTGTAAGTCGTTAGAGGTCGTGCCACCCGGCGTTTTGAAAGTAATTGAGTCTAGTTTCATTTAAAAATGGTTTAAAGGTCTGAATGTGTAAAGATTTTTTGTCAATGGTCAAAAGAGTAACGGAATGTCCGTAAAAGTCAAGCGTTTCCGCGTGTAAAGTTTTAAGTTTTGGTCTAAGCGGGCACGGGGTGTAACATGAGAAACCACAATTGAACCCTAATAAGACCAGATCAACACATGTTGATATCTAAACAACACTTAAATCCAAGAACCCCCAAATTTTACGAAACCCTAATTTCAAAAAGATTTTAGATCTTGTTAGAAAACGATTAGTATAGAGCAACCAAGGCTTTGATACCATGTAAACTTTTAACAAATCAATACAGATCTTAGAACAAAACTAATTTTATTAGCAATAAACCCAACCAAACACCCCTTTGGTTTGTTGCATTATTCAGTTTTACAATACAAGAAAAGAAGATTAAAAGAGTTCTTGAAGACAATAAGAAGACTAACAAACTAAAACTGAGAGATACCCTAATACGATTTCACACAGTGATTATGACTATTGTGAGGAGATAAGCAACTTAAATACTCCAAGACTTGACCAATCTTTCCATTTAGCATCTGATCCTCCAAGCTTCAAGGCGGGCACACTTTCAGTCCTTAGTCTTTAACAAAAGATACTTGGACACCCTTCAATTTGATAGAAACCTGAGAAACAATAGAAACAAACTACCAAACAACTTTGGTAAATAACAAAACACCCCCTGGACTTCTATTTTCCAAGTTTAGTTTATTAAGAGACTATATATTTCAATATGCTTCCTGCTTATGAATTCGATCAATATGTTTGTAAGGCATTTTTGTACCCTCGTAAAAATTACTTAATTAGATTTAGTATTAGTTATTGATCTTACATACCATATTATAAGAACTGAGGATATATAGTTTTTTTTCTAAAAGACAACATATAAGAGGACATATAGTAAGATGTTTTATAGCACAAAAACTTTATATCCATATAAACCACAACAAAATATGTGGTTGGGTACTGATCGTATAGTGGATTGCCTTTAGTAATCCAAATTTACGTGGATGGTAGATCGGATACTTCTTGTTCGGCGGATTACTTGAAATAAGACCAAGTAACATGCTACGTTAGTCAAAGCGCAAATGTGGCATTGACATTTATAGACAAACCCTAAGAGAATGTTGTAGGTTGTGCCACATCTCTTAACCGAATTGGAAGTTACTCAGAGGCTAAGGCTCCTCCAAATCTTGGGCTCCTCGGAGGCTAGGACACCTTAAAATATGATTCGTGTGTATTAAAAGATTCAATAGCCTAGTAGGTTTTACGCCAATAGTCACACTAAACGTTATTGAGATTTGTCGGAAACTAAGCTCCGATTATATCCAGGTACACCATAAGGTAACAAGTCCAAACATCCGAAATGAAATGACCACATATCAAAATGAGCAGGATCATATTCGATTGGCCCACTAAAACATCATTTAGAGTGCGTTTGGTATGCTGCTATGAATCACAATGAGTATGAGTTTATATATAAGGTGGGCCCCTCAAGTATGAAAGTTCCATACCACCTTTTGAGTGGTCTGGAGTATAGAAGATATTAAACAAATACCATTATTTGGAATGAAACTCATTCCATGATATCCATACCTGCATACCAAACATACCCTTATTATCTCTCTCATCATATACATGTTAAAGTAATTGTCCAACTTTTTTGAATAAAACAACTAAGGAGATCATAAACCGCATATGTAAAAAGAAGGGTTGTAATCGAGTCAAGCCGAGCTTGAGCTCAACAGGGCTTGAGCTCGGCTAAAAAATTATAAGGTGGGTTTGAGTTTGGCTTGATAACTCGAAAAGCTTTAATCATCTAGGGTAGAGCTTGGCTCGAGTAATATTCGAATAAAGCTAGAGCTCGACTCGAAAAGCTCGAATTTATATATAAACATTGTATTCGATAGTGAAATGCATCCATAAAGTCAAGGAACTATGCGATGAACTAAAGAGCAAAGAACTTATACAAAGCATTTAAATAATTCTCCTACAATAAATGTTTAATTATTATACGAATATTTAGATTACCCTTTAGGTTGTTTTTATAAATATGTACAACAAAATATCTGTTAGAATTTGGGTGTATGTGGGTGGTAATAATCCTGATATATTCTCTAAATCGTGTTGAGATCACTTTTAGATTGAAGTATTTCGACCATATATGTCTCGTGTATCACGAAATCCTCAATTGGATAAGACAGAGAAAAACACTTTGTTTCTAAGGCACAAGAAATCAAAGCAATACACAAAAAGTTGTTACGTTTGTTATGTCCTGGAAGAGATCAATTTTGGTGTATATAACCCAACCGAAAGTTAGTTATATTCGGTCAAAAGCGGTTGGCGGGAAGAGTCACATCTATTCATGAAAAGGTGTATCTTTTGGTGGGAAAACTGTTTGGAGGGAAAAACGGGTAATACCCGAAAATTGTTTAGGTTTTGGGGCGCTGCCCCAAACCCCGCGAGGGGCGTTCCCCTCTCGACCCCCGCCCGCTCACCAACAATATCTATGTACGCGAAGGCTCGATAAAGCTTGAGCGCGGGCTATTGAAAGCTCGAGCTCGGCTCATTAGGTGTTTCGAGCTGGTTTATCGGGCTCGGGCTTGAGCTCGATAAAAGCTCGATTCGATTGAGTTAAGCTCAAGTTCGAGCTCAAGTTGCTTGATAAAAGTTTAACTTGGACGCAACTTTAGTCAAAAAGTCTATACACATTTCTTTGCGGAGCTACATAATTACAAAGATAAATTTGTTTGTGCTCGCAAATACGTTGAAACTCGTAATAAAAGACAAAGTTTGCTCACTTTAAGGTTAACAACCTAAGTTTGTGTGGAGCCAAATAACTTCCAGGCTTCGTGTGGGGCGAGGGAGTTGGTTATAGCTCTAAAAAGCATTAGGTAAGAGTTAGTAGTGAGTAAGCACAAGTTAGTCAGATATTCCATCTACCTCATACAAAAGTAAATCAATCATACGTATGTTTATGATTAAGTCTTATAAATTATTGAATGCTATATCAGTTATGTGTCTATAAATTCCACCCTTTCTTCACCATTTTTGTCACAAAACAACACTTCCACATCATAACTTTACATATATAAACACTTAACCTAGCAATGACAACAGTTGCAATTTTTCTTATTTCTCTATTAGCTTTCACGGTACGATCAGTCTATGCAGTGCAGCACATCGTTGGTGACAGCGGTGGCTGGACGACTTTTGGAGATTATACTACATGGGCTTCGAGTAAGACTTTCAATGTTGGAGACACACTTTGTAAGTCTTTTCTTATTTTTTTTGTCTAACAAAAAGGTTATATTGTTTTAATTTGGATAACCTTAAAATCTTATATGCCTATGAGCATGGACATATAACGTTAACTTGTCACAAACTCACAATAATATGCGGTCATATGTTGCAATTCTTCTAAATTAATTAAACACTAATCGCGTAAGAATTTTCTTTATACAGTATTCAACTACGGTAGTAGCCATGGTGTGGACGTTGTATCTAAATCCGACTATGACAATTGTGTCACAAGCAATGCCCTGGACTCCTACACTGGCGGCGCAACTACTATTAGCCTAAAACAGCCAGGACCAATGTATTTTGCTTGTCCATCATTTGGTCATTGTAGTTCAGGGATGAAACTCGCGATCAACGTGGTATCTGCAGGCTCAAACTCACCCGCAAATACCCCCACTCCTAGTGGTACCACCCCGACACCTAGTGATACCACCCCGACACCTAGTGATGGTAGCAACTTATCACCACCAACTACCACCACCCCATCTACGACGCCATCTTCAAGACCTACGACTAATGGCGGCTCACCCAATAGTGGAACTATGGTTGTAGTTGCGTTTTATTTGATTTTGGCACCTTTGGCTGTGTTGTTTTGCTAGGGAAGTGGCAGTGCTTATTGTTTGTGTTTTTACCATCATTTAAAGTTATGTGTGTAGTCTTTTAATTTTATTTTGTTTTTGGAGTACTTAAATGAAAGACATTATAAAAGAATTGTATGGTGATGCATTAGTGAATTGAATTGTAACAGGGTTTGGTTTAAGTCTATAGTTTAATCGAATTTTTAATCACCATTTTAAAGCACACATTGTTTCTTTATTTTTGTGTTCACTCGCTTATAGGCTTCGATTAATGGGCCTTATATTGATAAGATGGTTTATTTATATATTTCACGTCACAAAGCCAATATGTTGTTGGTGGGTCTAGTCCAACTCACGACCCAAATTCAAACATATGATATTATGATGTTTGAGATTTTATCAGATTACATATCGCTATGACGCTATTTAACATAAGGCTATGTAATAAGAACTCAACACAACCAACTTTACCACTAAAGCGTCATCTTAGTGTTACGCGTCACTTTCTATCTTGACAACTAATTTTATAAAAAAATTAGTGTAATAAGACAAACAACTTTTATTATGCTATTGAAATGAAAAAAAAAAAAAAAAATATATATATATATATATATATATATATATATATATATATATATATATATATATATATATATATATATATATAAAATAATAATAATAAAAATAATTAAAAAATATTACATTAAAAGTTCAAATAAAATAAAAAACATTAAAATAAGATTTCAATTAAAACAAAACAACAAATTAGTGTGCATTTGTTCGACGCCAAATGTGTTCCATTAAATCGGATTTAAGGCTTTGATGAGTTTCTTCGTTTACTAAATCGTTAACAACTTGTAACATTTCTTCATGCGTTCGTACGAGATCATAATCACGGTGTTGCTCATCTCGATAAAAGTTGGCAGAGATTGTCTTTCTTTTTTCTTTTATAATCATATTATGTAATATGATGCACGTGTACATCATATCCATTATTTTCTCAAGAGTCATCGGCCGTACGCGATTTTTAAAGTGGAAGCTTGATAATTCATATAGTATGCCGTCGCCTCTTTAAAAAACTCCAGCACAATACTATTAACTTCACAATACTATTAACTTCTTCTTCTTCATCCGATGATGTAAACATGAATTATTAGAAATTCATTTGTTTAAGATGAGAAGTTTATAGTGTATCAAAAAAGAATGTGTTTGAAAGTGTAAACAAAAATGAAAATTAGTAAGTTATTTATAACGATAAAAATTATATAAGTTTTAAAAGAGTTTTCTTTTAAATAAATGCCCAAGAAGATTTTTTCTAACCGTTGGCCTCATTTTCACGCTCGCATAAGTCAGTCTAAAACACGACCGACTTCCCTTCTTTTTGCTCTAAGACGCGTGCCGCGTGAGTGTGTGTAACAACAAAATGCATGATAATAGGCTCGAAAACGCGTCTTCGATGCCTTGTTACCACCGGTCTAAGAATCTACTTTTTTTTTAACACACGAATGTTACACGTTTCTCTCAAAATGATAACGCGTATGCCTATGCCTTTTTCAGAAAAGATTTGATATATTGTGTTCTAGTCATTTTCACTAACCGCAGAGTGCTTGTTTGGCAAGTGATGTACCAAGAGTAGCAACTAAAGTGACGAGTCAGAAAAGCACAAAAGAATATTTTGGTCTTATATCAATTAAGTATTTGTTTAGTCGACATATTAGTTATATACCCATTACAGTACATAATAAGTCGCGATGTATCTAACTTTTAGTTATTTCTTCATAAAAATTGTATATTATCTAATTTTAAAAAGAAATACTATATCACAAAAGGTTTACAAAAAAGTTTTCACACAATTATTTATGCATAACTATTGATATTATATTTTAGATATTATACATTTATAATATACTAGATTATCACCCACGTATAATGACGGTGTATAATAACGTAATTTGTGTATGCAACTTTTTAAATGTATATATCGGTGTGGAGTAAGTGAGGTGAAGAAATTTACTGATTTAAATTACAATTATGTATTTAAATATTTAATAGATTGCATGGTTATTTTAGTCTAACAACGTTACTCATTTTGTAAGTCTTTTCTTATTTTTTGTCTAACAAAAAGGTTATATTGTTTTAATTTGGATAACCTTAAAATATGCCTATGAGCATGGACATATAACGTTAACTTGTCACAAACTCACAATAATATGCGGTCATATGTTGCAATTCTTCATAAATTAATTAAACACTAATCGCGTAAGAATTTTCTTTATACAGTATTCAACTACGGTAGTAGCCATGGTGTTGACGTTGTATCTAAATCCGACTATGACAATTGTGTCACAAGCAATGCCCTGGACTCCTACACTGGCGGCGCAACTACTATTAGCCTAAAACAGCCAAGACCAATGTATTTTGCTTGTCCATCATTTGGTCATTGTAGTACAGGGATGAAACTCGCGATCAACGTGGTATCTGCAGGCTCAAACTCACCCGCAAATACCCCCACTCCTAGTGGTACCACCCCGACACCTAGTGATACCACCCCGACACCTAGTGATGGTAGCAACTTATCACCACCACCCCATCTACGACGCCATCTTCAAGACCTACGACTAATGGCAGCTCACCCAACAGTGGAACTATGGTTTGTGCTTTTACCATCATTTAAAGTTATGTGTGTAGCCTTTTAATTTTATTTTGTTTGTGGAGTACTTAAATGAAAGACATTATAAAAGAATTGTATGGTGATGCATTGGTGAATTGAATTGTAACAGGGTTTGGTTTAAGTCTATAGTTTGATCAATTTTTAATCACCATTTTGATTTTTGAAGCACATATTGTTAATTGTTTCTTTATTGTTGTGTTCACTCAATCTCTATAGGCTTTGGTTAATGGGCCTTATATTGATATGATGGTTTATTTATATTTTTCACGTAACATAGCCCAATATGTTGTTGTTGGTGCCTTGGTGGATCTTAGTCCAACTGACAACCCAAAATTGAAACATTTCATTCTTTTATCTTTATGTCAAAAACCCGAAAGAGAACATGTCGCTATTCAACATAAGAAGCACCTTTTTAACACACGAATCTTACACGTTTCTACCAAAATAATACCGCGTATGCCTATGACTTTCTTTATTTTTTAAGAAAAGATTTGATAAATTGGGTTCTAGTCGTTTTCACTTTGGCAAGTGATGTACAAAGGTGGCAACTAAAGTGACGAGTGAAAGCACCAAGGTATATTTTGGTCTTATATCAATTAAGTATTTGTTTACTCGATATATGATTGACTAATTTTTAAAATTTGAGGTTCTGGGTATTAACCAAAAAGGTTTGGGTACTTACTAGTTAATATCATTGCAACCTTTTATATCTTACCCGGTACAGTTAACGAGTTTTTGTCGGAGTGTTATCAGAGTGAGATTCTTGTTCTCAACCAAGTAATTATAAGTTCAAGTTCAATCCCCGCCAAAGATATGTGTTCGGTTATGTATAGTGCGCATTAAATTCAAAACAAATAGTTTACCAACAATAGCTTCATACATAATGACCGTTGAGCCAAACTCTCGAGTTATTGTTGGATCGCCAACCCCAAACGCTTTTCAAGCTGGACTTGTTTGTTTCCTAAAAACAAGAACATGTTTGTTCGGTTGTTCGGTTGTTCCTAGCTCGATAATAGAATGCCCTATATGTTCTTTAATTGGACTTCTATTTTTCACTTTATGTTCCATCCTTTTCAAATAATTTGATACTTTCTCTAAGATAAAATAATTTACTTTTGGACAAAATTTCAAGCTATACTTTTTGAACATTTTGTGGCCCATCCTTCTAAAACACACTTCACTAACTACTTGTCCACTTGCCTAGTGGCCTTCTTGGTGACAAGTGACAACTGACAAGTGAACCTCAAACGGCTAAATCTGAGTACTAAACTATGTTTCAAAACGTGTATTAGATTTGAAAATATTAGATCTTTTAAAAATTGTTCATGTAAATGAGTAAATCTATACTTCTATACTATCTATATAAAACAAAAATGGTCAAAGTGAAAAGTCAAGAAAATAAAATGTGGGAAAAATTAAAAAGGAAATGTTAAAACAATAAATTATAAGCAATTTCAACTATTAATATACATATATGTTTCAAAAGAAAACTTATTAATACACATCGAAAAACGGGTTGACCCGGGACGTTTCAAACCCGGCTGGTTGACCCGGTTTAATTTTACCCGTTTTTTCGACCAACCCGTAGGGTTGACCCGTTTTTCGACCGGAACGGTTGAACCACCCGGGTCGAACCGGGTTTCAAAACATTATGTTTAATCCACAAATCCTCAAACTTTTATTATTTTTCGTTTATAACCCATAAACTTTTCTTATCACTAAAACTATATGCCGCAATAAAATCCCGTTGCTATACACGTGTACTCGTCTAGTTATTATAAATAACAATTAGGATTACACATTATTCATGGAATTCACTAAAATTCAATGTTTTAAAACCCTGGTTTTTTACTTGACCCGATCGAGTCATTGGTTCAGCGGGTCAACCGCTGGGTCGAACCGATTTTCCTCCCAAAAAAAATTACAATAATTAAGTTTGGTCAAGACATCACATGGCTGGGCCCAGGCTTCTAAGGCAGCTGGTTGATATCATTAGAGCTTATGGTCCCTAAGTGAGGACTTCCGGTCGGTCACCCAACCCGGTACTACTCTCACTTGAGCACGCTTAATTGCTTAAGCATCTACCACTAGACCACAAAGCCCCATGAAAAATTACAATAATTAAGTTTGCCGTAAAAGTATAAAAACCTATAAAGATCAATAGCAAACACACAATTTGTTTATCACAAAAGAATTGAGATCCTAGTTCATGTTGAACAACGAGGATTTAAACTCGCGCGTTGCCGCGGGGTGTTTGTATGTGTTAGTTCAATCAGCAAAGAAATAAGGGTCTGTAGTCAAAGGCATGTGTAAAATCCTACATGTGTAAAATAATTAAGTATTTGATGTTCTATTGTCTAGTGATAGTAATTTTTTTCCAGATGGATTCTTCATTCGAATATCGACTATTGTTGGTCGAAAAATTAAGGGTGTATTACTGTTTGTTAGGGTGTTTCAGTGTTGGGTTGGGAGTTTAAAAACTTGTGTTAGGTAGCATGCCATGAGAGAGTACGTGGCAAACTTCTAGCAAAAGGACATTAGCAAAAGCAACTGCATTTTTACCAAACGGTTGACCTCCACACAACTGCATTTTTACCAAACGGTTGTTGTAACCCAGTCGTAATCTATCATCAGATAAATTCCTCTAACTAAACGGTTGATCTCCACACAACTGCATTTTGACCTTGATGTCTATCATCAGATAAATTGTCACTCTGGAAATTGGTCTTCGCAACACTGTTGCTTATGATGGTGTGGTCTTCATTTTTGTCGACTTTATCATTTTTATATGCATCTGTTGGTGCATTTTTAAAAATATACATGAATATAAGGATTTTCAATACTCTTTATAACTATAAGCATAAAAGGTTTGTTAAACCAATTTAAGCTGGTTAAATTACCTCGGTTAAGCCGGCAAGCACTAAAGAAATTGGATAATAAGGTCATGGTTTGCAATGGTCAAATCCTCTAAATGAAAGTCATCTGTACAAAATTCATCAAAACAATTACTAAAATGACTTGCCCATGTCATAAAAATAGTCAATCAAAAGCATATGGAACATGAAGAATGAACTAACCGCTGGATGAACGAAAGGTTAATCTTTGCTAAGTATCATCACGTGGCAAAGCACTTTGATGTCCGGGTGAATGAATGTGTTTACTGTGGTTAACAAATAATGGAACGTCTCCTGCCAATAACAGAAAAACATACGGATGGTAACTGGTCTTTGTATAAAATACATCCATTGAAGGAGATGTTTGACATAGCAAGACCAAAAAAGTTCTTTATAATAGATTCTATTAGTTTACCTTGAGGCATGTTATCAAGAAAATCGTTTTGGCCAACTGTTGTGCAATCTACTGGCACACTCTGTAAACCATTACTGGCAACAGGGTAGGCGCTGGTGTTCAGGCGTTCAGTAGTTAAAAAATTTCCCAATGGTACAGTCGACTCACTTGCACCAACCATTTGACCAGTGGTAAGTTGGCGGTCTTTAATGGACAAATTCTCTATATTGAAATGGGTAGTAAAAAAAATAATTAAAACAATTAGTATCATCATGCCATAAAAAGGAGCAACCATAAGCGTATGGAATATGAATAATGAACTGACCGTGATGGGTTTGTAATAAAGCCGTTGGAATTAAACCTGTATAGCATGAACCAAGTTAAACCATTATTTGGAAAAATGAATAATACTTGACAGACAGAGTATTTTTAAGGCCAATAATATGATATGTTGGTGCGGTCATAAGGATTCATTATTCTTTTTCAGATTCATTGTTTTTTCTACATCTTCATTGAAGCCATAGATTATAACAATTTCAGTGTAATCATTATAACAAACATATAAAGTAAGGAAATAACTTAAATCATTATTAAAGATCATTACCTTGGCAATTTGAAAAGCGAATCAAGTTAACTTCCAAATTAACAAAATCATATTTTTTTAGTGATGCACCAACATGCCAAATGAACTGAGACATAGTGGTATCTTGATCAACTCAAATATAAAAAACCTACAAAAAATACACACAACCTGTTAGGGTTACTGATTATGGCGGTAAGAATAGATTAAAAAAAGATGCGTTCGCATGTCCTTACCAGGATGCATAATTTGTTGGAATAACTGAATGCTTGCTATCCTACTTAATCTGTGTTAGAAAAGAGGTGTTAATAATCATAGGTGGAAAGTCTGAGCTCTCTCTCAAATCCCTTTTGTTATTTAAACGGTCTTGAAATAATGGTCTGGACCAGACGTATTGATAGGCCGTTTAAATACCAAAAGGAATTCGAGGGGTAGGTCAGACCAACCATCTATGGCATACACCGTGTGTAAACATTAGCAAAGGAAGAGCGGCTGGAATTCTTTATCTGCCAATATTAGTATTTGATGTGTCATGGTTGTTATTGTAAATCTGTTATCGCATATTCACAGCTGCAGTTCCACAAAAAGCTCTGGCCAACAATAGGGTGCAATTCTGAAACATAAATGGGTAACAGAAGAGGATGGTGTGAAGAAGTAATTTGCACCAGATTACTTGTCACAGCATTCTCTTCAGTTTCCCATCTATTTTTGGTTAAATGCACACGACTGTTGATTAGACCCTTTTGTGGGACTGAACTTGTGAACATGGATAAAACAATTTGAATCTCTATAAAAATGAACACCAATTAGGTAAATGTAGACCAATTAGATTAGCAGTGCCAATAATCATAGGTGAAAACGCTTATCTTCCTATGAAATTCCTTTTGTTATTTATACGGTCTTTAAACAATGGTCTGCACCAGACGTATTGGTAGCCCGTTCAAATAGCAAAAGGAATTCGAGGGGAAGATAAGAGTAACCATCTAAGTTGGATGTTCGTACCACGACACACTTTGGTACTTTGAGCCTCCGCTTGAAATCCCATTGCCATGTCGATGAAATATGTACAAAGGTTTGCACCAAACCCATTGTAATGACAGTGACATAAGAATGGGTTTTCAAGGGGAAGCTCAAAGTACCAAGGTGTGCCGAAGAAAAAATTGTTGATTCTAGAAAAGTATGTGACTATTAGAACTCGTGCTGAATGCGATAATGAAGGAGTGTGGCATGTCATGAATAATACACACTATATCATTATCACAATCAACACGCCTCAATTATTAGAGCCCATCTATCAAACGATGTATATGGGTTCTATTGCTTAATTTGACTGAATTTCCTAAAATCATTGCTGTGCTTGATAGATAAATGGTTTTAGGGAACTCGGTCTACTTAACCAATGGAACTCAAATGCATCGTTAGATAGATGTGCCCTAATAATTGAAGTTTTGAAGGTGAAGTTGAATGTAGCAAGCTGTGTATGGTCACATTACTTTGTAGATGGATGGTTTTAGATCATAAAAAAGAATGATATTTAAAAAGCAACATAGTTAATTCTTCTGAGGTCCCCTACAGTTCCTTTTGTCGTTGTTGATGCAAATAATGTTCTAAAAACGTTATTTCCATCTTTCGATAACTTCACGTTTTGAGGATGACAAAATGTGAAAACACGTTACGTTAAAATTAACGTAAACAAGTTTTTAATCGAAAGATCCCGTTTCTACACAAATCACTCTAGAACAAATTTACAACTTAACAAATGATCAAAGAAGTGAATTTGAGTTTTAGACATCACATTTTTATGTGACAAAATATTTCTTTCAAAAATATACTTTACAAATTATTTTTGAATAATTAAGAAATGTTTTAATGGAAAAATATGTTTAAAATACATAACAGCTATTTTTCCCCCCAAAATCAGCTCCAAACTTCTCCAAATAAGTTTTCACCAGAAAAGACAAAAAGTGGAGCGTCTTTGTCTGACACGGCTCCACGGTTCCACTAAATTTAGTGGAGCCGTGGGTGATTTAGTGGAGCCGTCCCTTTATAACGGCCAGATTTTTTTCTGCCTATAAATACCAGCCCACTTCACAGATTTTGGTAACCTTTTCTCACACAGAACCTACTGAGTTTAATACTCTCTTCACCTTTTCTTTTCTTGATCATTTAGATTAGTTTTTCTTTTGTTCAAGAGTGATCCAATCATCCATTCAAGTGATCCTCTTCATTCCTCTTCAATAGCAAGAGAAGAACACAAAGTATCCAAGTAGATACAAGTGTTGTCATTCCTCTTCAAGTGCAAGAGAAGAACTCAAGGTATCCAAGAAGATACAAGAGTTGTAGTTTTAGTTAGGATACTTGTAACATTTGTTACACACTTGTTGTATCATAGCATACATCAAGATCATTTTTCTTTTGTGAGAGTGTGAGTGAAGATCATTGAGATCTTATAGAGATATTGAATATCTCTTGTAGCCATTGGGCTTGTGTGATTGATCAAGAAGATCAAAGGTAGATAGAATAGGTTGAGTGAAGTGAGGGTTGATCATTGTGATCGTGTCGAGATCTTGGAGATCTCTTGAAGCCATTGGGCATGTGTGATTGATCAAGTGGATCATAGGTAGATCGGGTAGATCGAGTCTTGTGTGTTAAGTGTGTGAAGTAGAAAGGATCAAGTGGATCGTGGTAGATTGGTGCTAGCTAAGATTAGCACTCGACATCTAGCTAAGTGTCGGAAATAGGATAAGCGACGTGTACGGTTTTCTCCGCCTAAAGGGAGGTTGTTGAGATAGTGCTTGAAACTCTCGAGTGTGGTACTCGGGGAGTGGAGTAGGGCGAATAAGAGCTTCGTAGCCGAACCACTATAAATCCTTTGTCCCGGTTTGATCTTTCCAACTCTTCTCTTTACTTTTATTACTTATACTGGTTAGTTTAGTGTAGTGTTCATATTGGTGTTGATTGGTTACACATAAGAATCAAATCAAAGGTTTTCAATAGTAAAGGTTTTAAGAAATTTTTCAAAGAACTAAAAGAACTTAAAAATAGGTAAAACTATTCAAACCCCCCCCCCTTCTAGTTTTCCACGGTCGTTTCAACTCCCTTTGTGCAAATGCCTGCACCAGGCGAATTGCTAGATTGTTGAAATAACAAAAGGAACTGTATGGGAACTCAGAATGACTAATTATGTTGAAATTTCAAACTCATTTATTAATTTAAACCATTGATCTACTAAGCAATGTGGGTACCTAATACATAAATTGTTACTTTCAACTTCTCTTTGAAACACATTTATAGAATCGACAACTATAAATTTTCGGTCAATTTTAGAAACTGACATCTTTATATGATAAACCTTTGTCATGGCAAATTACGGTTACAATTTGTGATGGCTCAATTCATTAGTGTCAGAAAATAGGTCTAAATCATTATAGGCTTGTCCTAAGTAAACCAACAAACGATGTTTTGTAGAAAAATAAATGTAAATACATACCTGAGAATGTGACTTATGTTTTAACTTTTTTTGCAGTGCCTGTAGGATGATTGAATGAACAAACCTGAGGATAATTGAATCCCATAAACACATATTAATACTTAAGTTTATGGTTACACAATCTTGAATTTTCAAATTTAAATTCGCTAAAATTAAATTTTATACCTTTGAAAGGCAGACATATGAAGTATATAAATGGAAGCTGACCAACAACTGATGTTGATCTAAGTTGAAGTATAATGTATTGAGGTAGGTGAGTGTTAATTACAGATGATGTACATCGTTTGTCAATATTAGGAAATGAAGACTATGTGGTATTTTTTATTTGGCAATATAACTGTTGATGCTCTGTGTCTGTCATGGTAAGTTTGTTTTCGCATATTCATAGCTGTAGTCCGACAAAAGGTCATGATCAACAATATGATTCAATTTCGAAAGATAGATGGGAAACGAAAGAGGATGGTGTGAAGAATTAATTTGTACCAAATCACTTGTCACATCATTCTCTTTTGTTTCTTATCTATCTTTTAAAATTGCACCCTATTGTTGATCATGAGCTTTTGTGTAATTGCAGTTATGAATATGCAAAAAAAAACTTACTATGACAGATGCAGAGGATCAGCAGTTACTATTGGCAAATAAAGAATACCAGATAGTGTTCATTTCATAATATTGACATGCAATTTACAACATCCGCTGCAACTAATTATCAGAACTTTTTTCTACCATTGAACCTGCTAAGATGCATAAAAGGTAGTTGTCTACTACAGTGGAGTAAGACTATAAATTTAAAATACAATAATCTTACATATACAAAGGCAGTTATCAGGCTCAGATTTTATAACCAAATAGGGTGAAAAAGATGTATGACCGGCCATGGCTGCAAAGAAAAATGGTTGCATAATGATGCCATCCAGTCGTTTCCATGCCAAGCCACGGTCACAATCTTTGAGTACCCAATTAGTTAGTCTCAGAAAATACGTTTGAATCATCATAGCCTTAGCCTAAGTAAAGCAATGTTTATCTTTTGTTTGATGTAGGTATGTAGGAACATAGCAAATGAACTAAGTGACTCATGAAACAGTTAATAAGCAAAAAATTCATCATTGCCTTTTGTAATCAACATTGGAGCTGTGTTAATGCCAACATAGTTGGAAGCTCTTATCTCCCTCTCCAGTTCCTTTTGTTATTTCAGTCAGACTTTACACAATTGCCTGCTGCAGACGCATTGCTAGCCCATTGAAGTAACAAAAGGAAATGGAGAAGAAAGGTAAGAGCAGGCAGCTACACTGAACATCATGTGTCAATACTGACAAACGAAGAATACATGGTATTCTTGGCTTATAAGTTGGCCACCCGAACTGTTTATCGTCACTCACAGTACCGGCTATTCTTTTAGCTCCAAACTGTTGTTTTCGGCCACCAAAACCCGATGGCTATAAAATTCCATCCGACTCACAGCTTTTTATGAAACTGAATTATAACTATATAACGTTTAGCGGGATTCATATAACCCATTTGGTATTGCAACCCGGTTCATGACTGACCCAGTTCAAATAAAAGCAGCTGCAATCTGGCCACGAAAACTTGAGGAATACAAAAATATTGACAAAGCATCAATGATGGATGCACAGACCATGCAAAATCAATAATAGCTTTTGTCAGTGTCGTTACATCCATCATTGATATTATGTCTATTTTTTATATTTAGTTTGTGTCCATAGTATGTAGTCAGGCTGTTTAATATAAAAAACCTGTTAGTACTCAAAGGAATTGTAAACACATATATAAATGCAGCAATTTTATATTGGAGTATTCAAGAGATGTAGCAGTTGTAAACAGCATAGTGTTTATGAGGCTCAGATTTTTTTACCAGATAGGGCGAAAAACATGTGCAAGTGGCCATACCTGCAAAAAAAACACGGTTGCATAACAATGCCATCCGGTCCTTGCCTAGGCAAGCCATGCTCCAAATTTTTCACCATCTACTTCATTAGTTTCATAAAGTAGGTGCTAATCATCACAGCCGTACCCTAGCTTAACCAATGAATGCGATTTTGCAGGAAAATAAATGTAAATAAGCTTGGCAATCACTTACAACGAATGAGTCTGGTAACGATGAAAAAAAGAGGATATGCTTTATATGGTTGGAGTTGTAGCCATCTAACTCATCAAGACGTGTACCATGTCAAGTATGGTATAAAAGTTGTAAATGTAAGACAAACACAGGAAGCATATATATGAAAACTGACCAGAAGTCATTCCACATTCGAGTTGAAACATAATGCCATCTTTTGGTTGATAATAGTTGAAATCATCACATAGGCATTTATAATAACTTTCCTCTTCAAATACTCATCTAACCAAGTGGCATCCCATTGCTGGCGAATCAACTTGGGAATCGGGTCCTACTCTAGAAGACAATGGCAGATCCTGTAATTAAATGGCGTTTGATTTCTTTGAGGTTCATTCACTATTTTCTGGAGTATGACTCGATTCCCAAGCTGATGCGCCACCAGTGGAATTAACATCCATCCTATCAATATTGAGATCTAAACCGTTTTTGTAAACCCGCATTTGAAGCCGGTTTTTCTGATATTCATTGTCTACTACATAGATAGCTGCTCGAGAAAAAGGAATGTTATGGTCAGAAGAACAGTATAAACAATGATCATATAAAAAAAAATAATAATAATAAAAATAAGAAATAAAGAAAATATATATATGTAAAGATAAAAAAAAGTTAAAAAAAAAATAACGACAGGCATTCACGGGTCGGGCTAGAGTAGTTGTTGGTTGACTCTGATTTTTAGAGAAAACAGAGCCGAAAACATATAAAGATGATGATTATAGAAAACAAACACGGTTGCATAATTATGTCATCCTGTGTTTGTGCCACCAAGTCATATTAGCCTCAGGTTTTTAAACCAAATAAGATGAAAAATAGGTAGAACCCGGCATGGCTGCAAAGAAACAGAGATGCATAATCATGCCTCACAGTCCTTGCACTGCCAAGAAAAGATATAAAGATGATGATTGCAGAAAAGAAACACGGTTGCATAATTATGTCATCCAATATTTGTGCCACCAAGTCATATTAGGCTCAGATTTTTAAACCAAATAGGGTGAAAAATAGGTAGAATCCGCCATGGCTGCAAAGACATAGGGATGTATAATCATGTGTCACAGTCTTTGGCCTACCAAGTTACGGATCCAATCTTTGAGAACCTACTTCATTTGCTTCAGAAAAGAAGTGTCAATCATCATAGCTTTAAAATTGGTAATCAGTTAAACATACAGTATCTCCATTAGTTATAGCCACAACTTATTTCAGAAAGAATTGTTATGCTGCCATCAACAACCCCCACAACAATTATAAGTAAATCGAGTTTTAAACGTATGGGTTCAACAGGTATATATGCAGCAGTTTTTAGGCTTAGATTTTTAAACCAAAAGAAGCGCAAACAGTGGTAGGCTCCACCATGGCTGCAAAGAAACACGGTTGCATAATACTGCCATCCAGTCTTTGCCATGCCAAGTTATGGAGACAATATTTAACAATGCACTTCATTCGTGTCAGAAATTATGTGGCAATCATCATAGCCCTGATGTATGTGAAGCAACCAAAAGTGTTTTAAGATACCCAATGGCAACAACAGGAGCCATAACAATTATAAGTAAATCGAGTTTTAAACATACGGGTTCAACAACTATAAATGAAGCAGTTCTTAGGCTCAGATTTTTAAACCAAATACGGCGCAAAAAATTCTAGGCTCCACCATGAATGCAAAGAAACATGGTTGCATAGTAATGTCATCCAGTCCTTGCGCTGCCAAGTTATGGAGACAATATTTGACAACCTACTTCATTTGTGTCAGAAAATAGGTAGTAATCATCATAGCCCAAGTTGCGCATCATCTAAGATACAACCCACTTACCCTGTAAACTGATGGTCTGTTGTTATAACAAATATCATACATACATATATATATATATATATATATATATATATATATATATATATATATATATATATATATATATATATATATATATATATATATATATATATATATATATATATATATATATATATATATATATATATATATATATATATATTACATTTAGCGGGATCATGTAACCTGTCATAAGCAGCAATTATTAGGGTGACATTTTTAAACCAAATACCGTCAAAATGTTTCAGATGTAGCAGTGGGTGTAAAGAAACACGGTTGCATAATGATGTCATCCGGTCCTTGCCCAGCCAACATACTTATTCGTTTAAAAACAGGATATGGCCACCATGGCTGCAAATCTAGTGACTTGCCACGCCAAGATATGGACCAACTAAACTTTAACCACGTTTTCCTTTAGACTCATAAAGTGCAATAAGGTACATACAACTTTGTAAACATAACCATACTGTGAGTAAGGATGAACAGTCTGGATGTCCAACTTATAAACTGGGTCAGACATGGGCCAGGTTCCAATAGCAAATGGGTTAAATGAATCCCGGTAAATATTATATAGTTATTTTCTGTCAGAAAATAGGCAGTAATCATCATAGCCCAAGTTGTGCATCAACTAAGATACAACCCCCTTATATATATATATATATATATATATATATATATATATATATATATATATATATATATATATATATATATATATATATATATATATATATATATATATATATATATGTATACATTTAGCGGAATCACATAACTCGTCATAATAAGCAATTATTAGAGTGACATTTTGAAACCAAGGACCGTCAAAATGTTTCAGATAAAGCAGTGGGTGCAAAGAAAGATGGTTGCATAATGATGCCATCCGCTCCTTGCCCAGCGAACATACATGTCCGGTTAAAAAGAGGATATGCCCACTATGGCTGCAAATCTAGTGACTTGCCCCGCCAAGATATGGACCAACTAACAGTTAATGACCTCTACAAATCACATAGAATAAACACATTAGTATTCGGTGATAAGGTAACAAAATAACGTAACCAAACAATAATAAGTTGGCGATCCGGGCTGTTCATTCTCACTGACAACAACCTTTAACAAAAAAAACCAAAGACAAAAAAAAAAAAATAAATAAATAAAATAAAAAAAATATAATAATAATAATAATAATAATAATAATAATAATAATAATAATAATAATAATAATAATAATAATAATAATAAAAGAGAGGAGGGTACAACGGTAAATCAACCAATAGCAGCAACAAAACCCCAAACTTGAAAGCATAAAATTAGCAAAACCCACAATTAAGTGCAAGAAAAAAACCACAAAGCAAGTAATAACAACAACAAAAGGCTAAACCTAAACTCCAAAAATTACCAATTCAGGGGAAACATACATCCCTAAATCAACCAATACCAGAAACAAAACCCCAAATCTTAAACCATAAAATTAGCAAAAGTAAAGTCGAAAAATTACCAATTCAGGAGAAACTTACAAACGTAAATCAACCAATACCAGCAACAGAATCCCAAACCTCAAAGCATAAAATTAGCAAAACCCACAATTAAGTGCAACAAAAAAACTGCGAACCAATTAATAACTACAACAAAACCCTAAATCTAAAGTCCAAAAAATACCAATTAAGGGGAATATACAACCCTAAATAAACCAATAGGAGCAACAAAACCCCAAACCTCAAAGTATGAAATTAGCAAAATCCACAATTAACTGGAACAAAAAAAAAAAAAAAAAAAAAAAAAGAAAAGGCCGAACCAAGCAATAACAACAGCGAAACCCTAAATCTAAAACAAAAAAAAAAAACTAAGAATAATGAAAAACATTGGTAAATCCAGATAAGATGAGATTGTAACACCCCCAATTTTGTGATATGCAGCGGAATTTAAATTGGGTGTTACTTCATGGCACAACAGTTGAATAGTAGAAAACGATCACCAATTTGGTCGTTTTAAAAGATTTATCATTCGAATATCAGAGTTTACAAAATAAGTCCCAGTGGTTTCCAAAGTTTATTAAATAGGTTTTCGAATGATAATTTATAGCCTTCATAATTATTCGTGCTCCTCCGTGCCATCCGTGCTTATTATGGACCTGAGATAAATACATGCTAAAAGCGTCAACACAAAGGTTGGTGAGTTCATAGAGTTTGTAGTTGAAAACTGTTGATTTACAAAATCAAAGAGTTTGTGAGTAAATATTGTTGATTTCCAAAATCAAAGAGTGAGTAATACCATAGTGTTTATAGTTAAACCAGTTGATTTGTCAAAATCAAAGTGTGAGTGAATCCATAGAGTTTAAAGTTAAAGCAGTTGATTATCAAATTCAAGTTGTGAGTGAATCCATAGAATTTGTATAAAATCAGTTGATTTTCAATAGTTTCCAAGTTTAGGTAATAATTGTAACAAATGCAATTATTAATAAAGTAAGCGGTGGGTTACGATATTATACATCCATAGTTGGTTTGTTATAAAATAATTGGTGGGTTAAGTTGTTATATACCCATAGTTCGTTTGTTTGCCCTAACCGGGTCAACACAAAATAGTTATTGTTTGCCAAGTAGTGATTTTCTGCTATATAGTGATAACAAGTTCAAGTTTAATAAAATAGTGGCAATACTGTATCATGACTACAGTATTGTTTTCTATTGCTCTAAGTCTCATGACACTCAACGCTTAACAGGCATCAAAAATGATGTAAAGTATAAAGGCCCTCGTGATGAGTATTTGCCAATAACTCATAAGTTGGTTCAAATAAAGTGCGTCTGGGTGGCTCATCCTAGCAGACCCAAACGGGGATTGTCAGTCCCAAATAGATCTATTCACAATTATTTACGTTCACTCGCAAGTGATTAAGGTTCATGATGTGAGGGACTTCGAACATGGCAATAAAGGTAAACTTAGGCAATAGTGGATCAGGTATAGCATACAGTTGAAAATCATTTGTGATCATGTTTATAGCAGGTATCTCTCCATGAGATATAAAAATGTATAAAGTGGATTTATAAATTCATAATAGTTTGTAGAGGTTTAAGAGTACTTTTATAATTAAAAGCAAGTATTACGTCTCAGTAATGAGCAGAGCGTTTCATCAATTAAGTACGTTGTTTAAAGTAATCCAGTAAAGTTTATATGTGAAGCGAACATGTATCGCCTTCAAAAATAATTCAGAGTAGATAAAAGGGTAGTCTATGGAACTCACAGTAGTATGTAAACAGTTAAGAGTACTTATGAATAAGTATAAAACATTGTATTTGAGCATGTATCTCCCCCAAAGAGTTTATAAAACTGTAAACAAGAAAAGTGGGGCTATGAACTCACCTGATGCGATAGCAATAATGATGAAAGTGGATTTACTGAAATACAATTTCAGTTGAGATTTCGGAGATAGCTTTACACATGACCTGAATAATAATAATGTTTGAGAATTTGTTTCAGCACGAATAATGAATGCGATATGAGGAGTCGTATGATGACGAGAGTGTGAATGGTTTAAGAGGTTTGGAGTTCAAGAATAATATTATCAATAATATTATTTTATGATTCAGAAATCATGATAGTCGTTGTCTCGAATTGGATGAGACAAAACGTTGAGTCGAGTGGTTTGAAAGTTATATATAAATATAACGTATGAGTTTTGTGTTTGAATCAATGTGAGAGATGAGAGTGGATTGTGTAGATTGAGGATTGGAAGTAAAATGTTATAAAGTTTCTGTTTACTCTTGAACTTTCTCTATTTTTACACTTTATACCCTAACGGTGTTTGCGTTACACCGTTAGTCCCTAGTTTATAAAAATTACATTTTTGACCCAAACTTAACCCAATTGACAATCTGAGTTTATACTTTATTATAAAGTCATTTTCTATCCCTAAGATTCTGTTTTTACTGTTTCAGAACCTATTTTTACAAGGTTGGCAGTTTTGGTCCCTTAAAGTGTAACTAGTTTGCAAGGTTAGTCCTTTTTGCATAGAAACTTGTGGAAAAATTCTATAAAAATTTTAGAAGCTTATTTTAGCTTATTGAAGCTTAAGTCAACTGTTGGTTTGACCAGAAAAATTCATTTTGATATATTGGGCCTTAAAACGCATAGTATAGTGGCCCGTTAAGAAATTTGGAGGCGAGGGCATGAAAACACTTTTGGGCCTGGACTCGGACTATTTTTGTGATTCTAAAAATATTTCATATGGGCTCAGTGGGCTGATCTAACTCTATTTCTTATTGGGCTTTTGTTTGGCCCAGTTCGGATAGTTTAAGTTTTCTAATTTATTTTCTAGTTGGGATTTGTTGTGTGGCAGTTTCAAAATGGCAGTTTTTGAGTGACGGGTTGTGATCATTTTGGAGTGGTTAAAACACGAAAGATTTAGTATTCCAGGTGGTAAATCAGATGGTGCAAAAATATTTAGGCGTTGTGTTTAAAAATACAAAGATATAATGTGAGTTTGTGGCTAGGTCGCATGTTTTTAAAACTGAAAAACTTGAAAATAATCTAAGTCTGAAAATCAGTTTTTGTAGCGTTTAAAAGGAGCGTTTTTAAGGGCTTTAGAGGGCTTTTCGTAAAATGTTCAAAACAAAAATTTTAAAGCTTGATAGGTGGTGATTCGAAATGAGTAAAAATAGGTGTGTGTCGTTTGTGTGTATTCAAAGATACGAGGCCTTTAAGGTGGCTGTTTGGGAAGATGTTCCTATTTGAAATACTTAGAAAATTATAGTGATATGTTTTGTACGTGATTTATGCCAAACGAAATGGGTTTTGTTTTTGTGTATAGAAAGTGCATGGAGAGTTTGTGAGTGAACATTTGTATTATTCGACGTCTAAACAAATGTGGGGAGTGTGGTTTGAATTCAGAAACAGATTCATGCACGTAAAATATATTGACAAACACATACGTTCTATCACAAGGATGCGAATTGAATTGTAATGCGAGATGACTTGAAATGAGTTTTAAGAAGGCTAAGGTGATATGTACGTGTATGAAAACGACTTAATATAAATCAAAGGTTAAAGAGAAAACTTACTACACTTATAAAAGATGAGTCGAACCCTACTGTTCGAATAAGGAGGGAGCACAAGACCTCACGACTTGATGGAGGGTACACCGAAGTTAGGAGAAAGAACTTGGGATGACTCGTACACACTTGAGATCATCTAGAATTCAGTTTGGTCTTTTCGTACAGAAGCAGTAAGCAAGGATTTAAAAGGTTGATTGAGTGAGTTTGATGTGGGAGGAAGCGATATGGGGTGGGTAAAAACATGACGCAAAGGCTAGTGATTTCCAGGAGGTTAATGCCATTCGTTTAGCATTCCAACAAAGAAACGATTTTGATGTTCCAAAGACCCTAAGCACGGCTTGAATCTTTGGAACTTGACCAATCCCCTTGTGCACAGAAACATAAGAGGTGACTTAGAATATATTGAGATGTGAGAATTTGTAAGTGAATGTTATGTACGTAAGAGAGAAAAGTCTTGAAGATGTTTTTGAATTTGAAGTGAGTGTGAAGTGTGTGTATGATCTCAGTGAGAATGCATGCATGTATATATAGAGTTGTTCGGCTCATGCATGTGAAGTTTAAGTGGGTTTCCTTTGTAGTTTAGCTCTTGTGCTTCATGCGTTTATTGTGTTGTGGTGGGAGAATAGAGTGTGAAAATAAGATTGAGTATAGCAGTGGCTTAAATGATGGAATTTTGTGGATTCCTTGGCCGACATTCACCAACAAAGGGAAGAAACAAAAGAGTTTTGATGTTGTTATGGCTCATTACTGTGGAACAAGGGAAGAACAATAAACTTTGTGACTTGTTTGTTTCCGAAAGGCAGTGACGAAATAGAGAAAAGAGAGGTTGTTTGTGAAGGCATGCATGTGTACGTGAATATGTATATATATTAGATTGCATGGGATTACAAGATAAGGTCAAGTGGGTTTCATTTTGGAGTTAGTGCATGTACTTACATGTTGGTTTTGTTATGGCGGGAGGATAGTGTGTAAGAGGGATTGGGTGTGTAAGGAAATTGAGTGTGTCAGAGGGGAATATCACAATTATGGTTTTCTTTGTATGTTTCTTTCTTGTCTAGAAGTCGATTCTACATATATATATTAAGGGTCGGTTGGTTTTGTAATTCACAAGGTTTGTGGGGTTTGTGTAAGTGAAGGAAATCATGATGGTGGTATTTACTTTGTCTTCTTTTGCTTGTCTAGAAACCGATCAAGAAAGAAGAAAGAAAACGTGATAAATAGAGCTTAGCTTTAGTGCCGACTAGAATAATGATTAAGGGTTGGTTTGGGTTAGCTTGTGTAAGAGGTAACTTGTGTCATAGCATGTGTAAGAGTATGAAGTGTGTAAGCGAACCATATAATGGTTGCTTATGGAATGTTTGGTCGACAATAATAATCAAAGGGAAAGAGACAATTGAATTGTAGTGTTGGTTCTTTTAGCTTGGTCAAGTAATTCAAGAGTTTGACATATTTTAATTGTGATCAAAATAATTGTGGAAGCCGTTTGATGAGTATAGTACTTGGACAAATCCTTTTTGTTAGCCAAAATATATTTTTGGCTTGAGTTGGAAGTGATACGAGATATTTAAATAAGTATATAGAAAATTTAAATGAACGATACGTAGATGATGAATGAATGTTGAGATATGCGCAACACCTTATATGGAGATGAGGTATGTTGACTGTGAGACTAGAACAAGGAAACGTGAGCTTTGTGGTTTTGCTCGAATATAATAGAGCTTGAATAGGGACGACCGGAAATGATGGCCGAAGTCCAATGTTACTAGTGAGTGATTTCGTAACTTCGGAAAGTTTACTTGACCACATTTGGTTGATTGACAACGTACGACATTAAATGTTAAATGTTTTAATTTAATTTCGCGATTATTAGATTATCAAGGTTAGCACGGATGAGGGTGATATAAAGAAAATGTGAACGTGTTATGTTTAGATTAACATAGTTGAATAAAAGCAAAAATGTAGTCCGTAAAAATGGTTAATTAAATTGTGACGATAGATTAGTCTTTGTTTACTATTTTACAATTGGAAGGGAAATTTACGGGATGTTATAGAGATCCAGATAAGATGAGATCACATGAACAAATGATTTTAAGGCTGTACCTGTAATCAATAAGCGCTCCTACCTTTTTTATCGAAACAAAGCGTATTCCAGATAAGTTTAGATCCCAAATTGTGGCTATAATCAATGGGATACTGTATAAAAACCAAATGGCGCAATAACAACCACAAAACGAATAAAAAATACCGGTTACTATTGCATCTCCTGTTCACCCCCTCACAGACTACAGTAGCAGGGGGTGGGAGGGTCGGACGCAATTTTATGGCCATCGGGTTTTGGTGGCGAAAACAACGGTTCGGAGCTAAAAGAATAAGCGGGAGTGTAAGTGAGGATGAACAGTCCGGATGCCCAACTTATAACCCGGGCCAGGCATGGGGCGGGTCACAATAGCAAATGGGTTAAATGAATCCCTCTAAATGTTATGTAGTTATAATAATGAACAAGTTAAATGGATAAAGTTTTTATTTTAATAAAAAAAGTAACTTACATCGTTCGTCACTGTGGTTTGGGCTAAATCCCTTATTGAGTCCTTTTTTTTGCATGGTTGATCCTTATCTTGAAACTATGTAACACCATTGATCCTTATCGCTAACGTCCGTTAAATTCTTCCGGTAAATCTATCATGTGACATGCACATGAGGGTATTATTGTCATTTCATGTTTTTATTAAGTTAATTAGTCAATAAATCCCCATCTCACAAACACACAATGATATCTTTCTTCTTCTCTCATACATTATCTCCCCCTAACTTTCTCTATCTAAGAAAATCCGGTGAACCACCTCGGTGACCACCGGAGATTGTTGACGACCAGCCACCAGCTTCACATTCATCCTTATCGCTAACGTCCGTTAAATTATTCCGTTAAATCTATCATGTGACATGCACATGAGGGTATTATTGTCATTTCATGTTTTTATTTAGTTAATTAGTCAATAAATCCCCATCTCACAAACACACAATGATATCTTTCTTCTTCTCTCATACATTATCTCCCCCTAACTTTCTCTATCTAAGAAAATCCGGTGAACCACCACGGTGACCACCGGAGATTGTTGACGACCAGCCACCAGCTTCACACACCCACTCCAGCCACCCAAATCCCACCATCACCAAAACCCACTTCACCACTCATATCTAACTACGAGATACTTCATAACCTCACCGGACCATTTGTGGCACCATGTTGCCGCCTGCCGAATCTTTTTTATGTTTACAAGACCGTTTCAAAGATCAAATAAAAGTTAAAAAAGAACATACTTATATTTAGATCTGTGAAGGTGGTGGTGGTCGATGGAGATGGTTGATTTGGGGATTTTGAGATGCGGTGACTGCGTCGGTCAAATGAGAGTGACGGAGGTAACTGTGAGGAACAAGGTAAAAAATTGAACGGTTTGTAAAATGGTGCCTAGCCGGATAATATGGTGGAGGGGGGTTTGAAGGTCGAGGTGGCGGTTTCTTTTAGTGGCAGTGGTTTAGGGGTTCGCAGTGATGTCATGGTGGTTGATAACGCATAAAATAAGCATGTTTTTAGTTGCGTTATCATTAGTTTTGTGCATCATATTTGGTTATATTTGTATGTATTTGTTACTTAATCATGAAAAAGTGTATATGCAAGTAAATGTAGCCAAGTACAGGAAAAGATAATGAAAAGACGAAGAATTGGAGTGATTATGCACATTTGGAAGATTCTCGAGATGGAGACAAGTGAGAAACCACACAAGGACTCAAGGATTTGATAGTGTTAAGATTTTCATGTTCATATATCAAGGAAATATCAAGTTCTATGGAAGAAATCAACACCTAAATGAAGGATAAAGCATGCGACAAGAAATGGCAAGAAAAAGTTAAAGTTGTGAGTGCATGAAGTATCCAACCGATCGGATGCAACCCGCATCCGATTTGGTTGGAATTTACCGAGGCGAGGAACCAATCAGTTGGTCCAAAAACCGATCGGTTGGACAGATCTGCAGTTACCATTTCGCATTAAATGAAGGTTTTACTTCCCATTAATCATTGGAGTCCGATCATTTCTTGATATTAACTCTGGAGGGACGTTTTGGCTTGAAGAATAAGTGTTCTTACACTATATATTGGACCCTATGCATGTATGCTTAGTGTGACACCCCAAATTAGTAAAAGGCTTATACCAAAGTACTTACTATCTTATTATTATTGCCCGAAAGTCTAGTATTGCTGTAGAAACGTCCAGGAGATATTGAGTTTGAGTCTCAATAGTTTGGTTTGAGTTTGGAGTTGTTTACTTGTCATAGTAGGCGATTGGAGGAGTGTAGTTGCTATAGTTCCACGATTCTAGTTTTTGTAATCCTAAGCTAGGTATATCTTGTTTACTTACAATGAACTATTTTTACTTTGAGTTTAATGAAAGTTTCGTTTGTTACTTGCGTGTTGTTATGTTGATTGCTATGGAGTAATTTGTGGTATACTTGTGTGTATGATGTAACTAATTGTGGAGTATTCTTATCTTAAAAAGTGATGCATGAAAACATTTCTTATTTTATGAGTTTGTTGGAATAATATCTAATCTTGCTTAATTTTTTGGTAAAAACATTTTAAATAATAAAAAGGCCGAAAGGATTTTCTTTATGTTTTTATTCCAAAACGTTAGTGCACGAATTAGTATGGGATATGGTGTGTGACAAGCATCATATTTACTCATTAAAATGGATTTGAAACGATTTCATCACAAGAAAAGGCCGAAAGGATTCGTAGGAATTTATGAGATAAGAATTGCTTTTCAATCAACTAGTGTTTAATAGAATTGTCATAATAGTTAATAAGGCCGAAAGGAGTTAACTAGGAGATTGAATTCTTAGTAATGATTCTTCATGATATAAACTATTGATTGTTAATCATTCATATAAAATTGTGCATCATTACAAGTTACACCAAACTTTGTAGAATACTCTATGCAATTGGTTAAGGAATTACACACAAGTATATGTTTTGTTTGATTGGATTCTATTTACGTTTTTGAATTTTCGCAAAAATTGGATTGACAACCCTTTTTACAAAGCTAGTAATAATTTAATACAAATACCAAATCCCGTGGGACGATCTCGACTTACCTACCTTTACTATCACGGATGAGTATACTTGCTCGTATGTGTTAAATAGAGAACCGGATAAATCGTGTTTATAAATTTTTAAACTTGTACACGGTATAGCACATCAAGTTTTTGGCACCGTTGCCGGGGATTTGAATTGATTTTTGTTTGTAATTTTATAAGTTTTGATTTAGAAAATTCGTGTTAAAAAGTTTTAAAAAAAAGGGTTTTGGTTGAACCAACCGAATCGGATGGTTACACATCCGATCGGTTGGGGGCCACGGTAAAAATTTTATAAAATTTTTATTTTCTTTTTTATTTAGTCTTTAATGATAGTTTAAGTGTAGTAATAGTTATAATTAATTATTTGCTTAATTAGTTAATCAATGATGATCATAGGATTAGTTTTAATGTTTTAAAGTGTTTATTATAGTAGTTAATGTAATTAGTATACTTAATTTTATGTTTAGTAGTTTAAGAGTTTTTCATTTATTATGTTTAGTTAATAATAGTTATTAGATAGATTAATTGTTTTTAATTAAAGTTATTAATTATGGTTAACTTTTCATTTCTAGTTAATTAGTTTTATTTATGTCTTAATTATCATATTAAAATTTTAATTTAGTTTTCAATTAAAAAGTAAAAAAAAAAAAAAAAAAAAAAATTACGATCTGTCCAACCGATCGGATGTGCGAGCATCCGATTTGGTTGGCAAGTTGCATTTTTTTTACAAATTGCCCATCCGATCGGATGGATGCGTCGTAAATTTTTTTTTTTTTTTTTTATTTTTTTATTATTTTTTTTATTTTTTTATTTTTGTGTTAGAACTTGTTGGTTTACTTGATATGATTTCATTTTGAGTATGTTTCGATTATGAATAACCCTAATGCTAATGATTTAGATTTTTGTATTTGTGGTTATGTTATAGTTATTATTTGTTTAGTAAGATGGAAAGTTTGAGCGAAGTTTTGGAGTATTTGAGGAATTTAGAGGAAATGTTCAAGAATTCTGGAGATTCCTTGGAACGTTTGGAGAACATGTTGGAAGAAGTTAAGATGGATCTTGAAAAGGTAGATGAAGTAGGAGAAAATCAAGTTTGTTTGCCAAAGAAGAAAAAGGTTGTTGTGTTCACAAGAGCTCCTCCGAAGGAGTTTGATGCACCACACATGAGGTTTGCTACACCTTGTGGGGTGGAAGGAGTCAAAGCTTGGGATGCTTAATTAAACATGGAGCATAGAGACAATTATATAACCGAGGATGTGCTAGATAAACTTGGGTTTGTTAGCCTTGATTATGAAGATTACGGGAGAAAGAAAGTGAAAGATGTGAAAGTGAAAGTGAATATTCACGGTCATAGTTTTAAGGTTGATTTTGTTGTTCTAGACTATGGAAACACCGATGAGCCGGAGGTAGTATTTGGAAGGGATTTTCTTGTTACCACTAAGTGTAAAGTTGATTTCGCACTTGGTGAAATGAGAATTGATATCATCGATTCAGAAGAAGAAAAGGAGGTAGATGTGATGCTTGAGGAATTATGTGAAGGAATGGAAGAAGTCAAGGAAGGGAAGGAAGAAGTTGTTAAAATGAGAAAGGCTAGTAGGAAGAAAACACCTCTTAACAAATTAACCCAACCCTCCACCCCAAAGAATGATAATTCATCATCGTCATCATCTAATTCACCACCTAACTCACCACAAACCGTTAAGCCTTTGACTCAAGAACAAAAGGAGGCTATCTTGGAGAATTTGGAGATGAAATTTCATGAACTTATGGAAAAGAAGCCCGTGATAGAAGTGTTGAATAACTATATGACATACCGTAAGAAATTGGATGCGGTCATGATGGCTAGATCTAGGCTAGAAGACAAAACTTTTGATGAGGTTGAAAGAGAAAGAATTGTGGAGAACGGATTACCTAAGAAAATGAGTGATCCGGGGAATTTTGTTTTACCAATCAAGGTAAATGGAACAACTCCTATGTAGACCATTTTTAAGAACATGTGGGGCTATAATAGACATGGGCCGTGGTACGATGACTATTGATGATGGGATTTTGAAACACACTTACTACCCAAAACCTAGAGGGAAAATGGTAAAGGAAGTGCATGAGAAAGATAATGAGGAAGAATACTTGGGATGTTTTGAAATAGGAAGAGACGAGGATGGTAGGCCTAAATATGGGCCGGTTACTCCTAGTTTCTTTGATATCGAAGATGAAATGGAGAGAGCTCTAGCAATGGAGGCTTTCTTTAACCCATTTAAAAATATTTTTGTGTTTAATAAACTTACATATTTTCTTGGATCATTACCGGTCCAACTCAAAAATTTGGAGTGGGGACCCGACGGTCCGTGTGTTTACAAGAAAGAAGATGGAGATATGGAATGGCATGTGAAATTCGATATTGTTTGCCCAAGTGGAAGGAATTTTGCAAGAAGGTTTAAGACACAAAAGACAAATCGGAAGTTGTCCGGAAAATTTCAAAGTGAAGATATTCTAAGGCATGAGTACTTTCAAGGATGAAGGAGATCAAGTGCAACAAGTTGAAGAATAAAGCACAAAACTTGTGCTAGTTGTTTGTTTCTTTTAATTTTTATGCATTTTAGTATTTTAATATTTGCATTTAAGTTATTTTAAGTTTTAAGTTTTAAGGTTTAGGTTAAGACTTCTTTTTATTAAGTTTTTATGATTATGGAGTTTAGGTTTTTAGTTGAGATTTTTAGTGTTAGTTTTGTTTAGAGTTAGTAGTCATAGACTTGGACAAATTTTGGTAGACCAAGTGTGGTGGAACATTTACATACAAAAAGGGATTTTTGAAGGAAAAATACATTTGAGTTTACTTTTACAAGTTTACCAAATTGTATTTACAAGGAAAAGTGAATTTTTATAAAAATTTAATCCGAATTGGTTGGATCATGAAGCTGATCGGATGGAGTTGAATATATAATCCCACAATTTCAAAAATTTCAAGAAGCCCACTTACATACAATCCACCAAATTTGGGTCCATAAATTCGACCATAAGAAGTTAATTAGAAGTTGCAGGAGTGTTTAGAGATCATCCATGGCTCCAAAACAAGTAAGTAACATCATCAATTTGGTTTAATTAGGTTTTAATTCGGATTTATTGAATTAGGTTAAGATTTGGGTATTTTTGATAGACTTCGAATTAAGATGTAATATTTTAGGAATAGATGGGTAATTGATAGAGGAATACATTGCAAAAAGAATTAGATTGATTGATTAAGTTTTGAGGAAGAATTGGTTAATTGAATTTTTGGATTGAATTGGGTCAAAACTTTGAATCGAATTAAGTTGCAATTGATGATTCCCAGATGTTATATGCTTGTTAATTAGTGATGTTAGGATAGTGCATTGTTGATTAGAACACTAATTGAAGAGTTTGATTTGCTAGTGTTCTTGGGTGTTCTAGAATTGATTAAGAAATTATTTGGAGATGTTATGGATCGATATAGGAACGAATTGGAGTTGTAGAAACCATCATAAGTGTTCAAATGCAGGTTAGGAGAGAGTTGGAATTGTGAGAAATCGATTGAAGTAAAAAAAAAATTCGTTTGCAGCAGAACCCCAACCGAATCGGTTGCGGGTTGCGACTGATCGGTTGGGACAGACTTTTTACTCCATCCGATCGGATGGAAGCCAATACCGATCGGATGGAGGGCTCGTTAATATTTATTGAAAAAATTTCAAATGAGCTCTTTGGACTTCTAAATCGTGTAGCGTTGGTTCTTATACTCTTATAATAACATATATTTGCATTTTCTACAGAGTAATGTTGTAGGTTCTTCAAGTTTGTCGCGTGTTCGAGTTAACCCGATTGTGACTAAGTATGTTCAAAGAAATGCAAGGAGCAAGGTTACCTATAATGTTCAATCGGAAAGCAATGAGAATCTTAAGTTCAGTAAGTTGAAGAAGGAAGAAAAGCATGCCTATCGTGAGCGCCTTTCTAAGTTACATGTTAGGACTATTGCCGAACCACGTTTAATTAATTGGAGTTTGTTTACGGAGTATGAGTGTGAAAATCAGTTGAGGGAGATGATGAAAATGACTTATGTGTATCCTGGTGATGGGGATACATTTGAAGATTTCTCATGGGAAAGAGCTTTTAGTATCTATGAAGATGTGTATCGAGAATGGTGTTTGGAATTCTTTTCAACCTTCTATTTTGAAAGGAAAGTAGTTGATATTATGAGGGATACTTGTATTTGGTTTAGGTTATGCGGGAATGAGCATGCGTATACTTTGTCGGGTTTTGCGGTTGCTCTTGGTTTATATGAGCAACATTAGGTTGAACACAGGTTGTTTGAAGCTCATTTCGTGAGCTTAGTGAGGTATCATAATGACTATGATGGTATTCCGGCTTATAGGAATCGAGTTGGTGATCCGGGGTGTTCTAGGAGAAATTCATCCAAGTTAAGGAATCCTTTGATGAAGATTTTACAAAAGTTGATAGCTTGGGGAGTTTTGCATAGGACGGGTAGTAGAGATAAGTGTAATCAACCCGACTTGTGGGTGATGAAATTGCTAGAGGAGGATAAGAATGGTAATGCGGCTTGGATCATAGCCGAATATCTTTCTAGGAGAGCACCGGGGATTAAGGACAAGAGTGATATTTGTGGAGGTCATTATGTAACCGCGTTGGAAAGGAATTTAGAATATTTTGAGGATGAAGAGTTGGATAAGTGTTCGGGTCCGATTGAGAGTGAGACTTGGGATGATAAGAGTTTTGGAAAAGTGTTGGATAGGAAGAACAAGACATTGGGAGCTTGGACTGAGCCGGCAATTGCCGCACCTCAACCACCACCACCAATGGGAAATGTTTATGGACATGCACCGAGTAGTTTTGATTCGGGATGGGGAGATTGGAATCGTGAGCTAAATGATATTGAGCGTAGGGATGTTTGGAGAGATTCAATGATGATGAGGGATAACTATAATTATGATTATTCCATGCCGATGCTCCAACACTTGGCACGTGAGGCCAATTATGAGGTACCACCCTACAACCCACCAAATGTTCCACCATACCCATTTCCGTATGATCCCTATCCTGGTCCGTATCCTTACCCATATCCTGGGTATGCACCTTTTCCCGAGCCAGTGCCAGTGTATGGTAGAGTTCCCGAGGTTGTAGGTTCGAGTTTCGATGTTGGTGGTTCATCATCTGGAGCTGGGCGGCAGAAGAAGAAGAGAAACAGAATCTATACAGTTTTTGAGGAGGCCGAGAACTATGAGACTGAAGGCAGTGAGGAACCAGAAAGTATGGATGACGATGACGAGTGATCGTCTTGATGTTATGGTTTGTGTTTTAAAAAAAACAATTATGTGTGTCGAATAATTTCTATCTCTACTTTCTTTATTTTTTTTCCTTTTAGGATTAATAACGTATGGTTTGTTTTTAATTTGATTACTTTGTTTGTTTTAGTATTTTGTTTGTTTGTTTGTCTTGTTTTGTATATTTTTGCAGTTTTTGCAGGGGTGAATTACGGGAAGCTTATTGTTGATCAATATTTGGAGTTGGAGAACTCATTTGCTTATTTATGATCAAATATGCGTATGCGTATTTACCCTGGTAGTACCTTTTTAACTAAATTTTTCTCATTTCCTTTACTTTGAAGTTCATTTTTATTACATTGAGGACAATGCAAAACTTAAGTGTGGGGGAGGGAAGAAAATAGAAAAAATGGTTTAATTTTAAATTTTTTAGGTTTAGTAGAACTTTGGACTTAAGTAACTAGAATTCGTTCGCCCTTGATTTTCTAGTTGTTTTCTCACATAATTCATATATTTTAAAGAACTAGATTGTTTCAATGGTAAAAATGAGGCTATTTGAAAATTTTTGGAACTTAATCAAATTATGAGAGCTAATTCATTCTGGATTTGATAACATTTACTAGTACATGTTATAGCCTTTTTCACCTTAAATTGTGAGGATTTAAGCCTTTTTGTATAAAGCATATCTTTATGCTATATATTTTGCTATGAGTGTGCCGGTGATTATGTTGATTCTAGAACTTGTACTTGTTATGCATTACGGTTAAAATCACTTTCAAGTGATAAAATATATTCAAATGATAAGAGGCAACTTAGGATTTACACCAAATGGCCATCCGTTTACAAAATATTTTTGCTAACCACATCGGTTAGTTATCCTCGTATTTGGAACCCATTTGTTAGCGTTAATCTCTTACGCTAGATACCCTTAGTTACACCTTCTGAGCCATTCTTTTCTTTTGATTAAATCCAGAAAAAATACAAAAATATTTTACACTTTACACCTTAGCCTTACCCGAATCAAGTTCATTCGAAGTTCGAAAACTATTTATTTTTTGATGATTACACGTTGGCCACACTTTGATATATATATATATGTGTTGTTTCAATGAAGAAGGAGGTCGCTAATCTTATTTGTATTTTTTGTAGCGTGTGCTCATCCAAAGTGTGGGGGTGACGAGAAAGTTTCGTTTGTGTAAAAAAAATGTGAATAAAGTGAATAGCCAATGAGCTATAATGTATGAGTATCAATTAGCCAATGAGCTAAGAGGAAATAAGTGAGTATGTGATGC
The DNA here is from genome assembly GCA_021014915.2 of Artemisia tridentata subsp. tridentata. NCBI lineage: Eukaryota > Viridiplantae > Streptophyta > Magnoliopsida > Asterales > Asteraceae > Artemisia > Artemisia tridentata. Next base: position 102,929,806 of record CP139507.1, on the reverse strand, counting down.
GGAATAACGATCGAAGGAGTTTGGAAAGTAATCATTTGAGGTATAAAGAGTTGGGAACGGAATTTGAACTTGGTTCTTATTTTTTTTTTCATTTCGTAGAAATCTATCATATAAATATTCCCATGCCTTATCCCTACCCTTTACCAAATTACTTTATTCGTTGTTAGCTTTCGAGCATCCGGATTAAGTGATGGCTTTGTAAAGATATGTAGTGCATGGATATTGTAGTGACCATCCGGTTTTTGAGTAACTAAATGACGTGCCAGCGATCTAGAGCCTATTTTGGTGACCATCCGTTATGCAAATAACGTGCCCGCGAACCAAGGTACATTCTAGTGACCATCCGTTGTTTATCTATTCAAAAATACGCGCCAGCGAGCTATTATATTCTTGTATGAAATGTTTGAACATTAGCCGGTAACCTTTAACCCTAAACCCGAATAAAAGACCTCTTTGATGTTTTATTTTATTTTTTTGATACTTGTAAAAGCTTATGGTAAGACACATGAATCATGACTGAGCAATGAGTGGTTTACCAATCAATTTCCCTTAGAGTGTTGAGTGAATTTTAAAATTCTTCGTGAGGTGCTTAGTTATGTTATCAGGCTCAAGATTAAATTGTTTATGTTTCAAGAATATTCACATTTAAATTTAAATTAGCAATTGTTCCTTCGGAATAGTTGTTAGATTTTTGGAATCACGATAACGATACCATTGAAATCATTTTTCTAAATGCTAGACTTGCTCGAGGGCGAGCAAAACTCAAGTGTGGGGGAATTTGATAACGCTCAGAATGAGCATGTTTTTAGTTGCGTTATCATTAGTTTTGTGCATCATATTTGGTTATATTTGTATGTATTTGTTACTTAATCTTGAAAAAGTGTATATGCAAGTAAATGTAGCCAAGTACAGGAAAAGATAATGAAAAGACGAAGAATTGGAGTGATTATGCACATTTGGAAGATTCTCGAGATGGAGACAAGAGAGAAACCACACAAGGACTCAATGATTTGATAGTGTTAAGATTTTCATGTTCATATATCAAGGAAATATCAAGTTCTATGGAAGAAATCAGCACCTAAATGAAGGATAAAGCATGCAACAAGAAATGACAAGAAAAAGTTAAAGTTTTGAGTGCATGAAGCATCCAACCGATCGGATGCAACCCGCATCTGATTCGGTTGGAATTTACCGAGGCGAGGAACCGATCGGTTGGTCCAAAAACCGATCGGTTGGACAGATCTGCAGTTACCATTTCGCATTAAATGAAGGTTTTACTTCCCATTAATCATTGGAGTCCGATCATTTCTTGATATTAACTTTGGAGGGATGTTTTGGCTTGAAGAATAAGTGTTCTTACACTATATATTGGACCCTATGCATGTATGCTTAGTGTGACACCCCAAATTAGTAAAAGGCTTACACCAAAGTACTTACTATCTTATTATTATTGCCCGAAAGTCTAGTATTGCTGTAGAAACGTCCAGGAGATATTGAGTTTGAGTCTCAATAGTTTGGTTTGAGTTTGGAGTTGTTTACTTGTCATAGTAGGCGATTGGAGGAGTGTGGTTGCTATAGTTCCACGATTCTAGTTTTTGTAATCCTAAGCTAGGTATATCTTGTTTACTTACAATGAACTATTTTTACTTTGAGTTTAATGAAAGTTTCGTTTGTTACTTGCGTGTTGTTATGTTGATTGCTATGGAGTAATTTGTGGTATACTTGTGTGTATGATGTAACTAATTGTGGAGTATTCTTATCTTAAAAAGTGATGCAAGAAAACATTTCTTATTTTATGAGTTTGTTGGAATAATATCTAATCTTGCTTAATTTTTTGGTAAAAACATTTTAAATAATAAAAAGGCCGAAAGGATTTTCTTTATGTTTTTATTCCAAAATGTTAGTGCACGAATTAGTATGGGATATGGTGTGTGACAAACATCATATTTACTCATTAAAATGGATTTGAAACGATTTCATCACAAGAAAAGGCCGAAAGGATTCGTAGGAATTTATGAGATAAGAATTGCTTTTCAAACAACTAGTGTTTAATAGAATTGTCATAATAGTTAATAAGGCCGAAAGGAGTTAACTAGGAGATTGAATTCTTAGTAATGATTCTTCATGATATAAACCATTGATTGTTAATCATTCATATAAAATTGTGCATCATTACAAGTTTCACCAAACTTTGTAGAATACTCTATGCAATTGGTTAAGGAATTACACACAAGTATATGTTTTGTTTGATTGGATTCTATTTACGTTTTTGAATTTTCGCAAAAATTGGATTGACAACCCTTTTTACAAAGCTAGTAATAATTTAATACAAATACCAAATCCCTTGGGACGATCTCGACTTACCCACCTTTACTATCACGGACGAGTATACTTGCTCGTATGTGTTAAATAGAGAACCGGATAAATCGTGTTTATAAATTTTAAAACTTGTACACGGTAGAGCACATCAAGTTTTTGGCGCCGTTGCCGGGGATTTGAATTGATTTTTGTTTGTAATTTTATAAGTTTTGATTTAGAAAATTCGTGTTAAAAAGTAGAGCTGAACAAAACCGACCGAAACCGATTAGCCCGACAAACCGACTGAACTGAATTAGGCCCGAAACCGAACCGACAAAATACGGGATGGGATTCGGTTACAATATATTGCATGTGTCGGTATCGGGTCGGGTCGGTATAAAAACCGACAAAATCCCGTTTGAACCCGACAGCCCGACAAAATACACGCTCCTCTATATTGTTATCTTTTCATTTGACTTGACCTAACTCACACCTACCTCAAATACTCTGCCTCCTTCCTATCCCTCCCAACTTGGATCTCATCTCCATAAAAAATCTTCCATCTTTATTCATCTCCATCAAAAATCTTCCATCTTTAAAATCTTCCATCTTTTTACATGGTCTCAGGTAGGTTTTTACGTGTTTGTGTTTTAATTGAACGAACCTAGGAAGGGAAAATAACATAATTGTTATCTTTCTTCTCCTATCAGTTTCGGATATTAATATGAAGCATGTCTTCTTAACAAGGATCTGTGATGATACAAGTTCCACTAAAAAAATCTATTTAAGATATAAATTGGAATGAGTCTGAGATTTATTCTTGTAGTCGTTTGATCGTGTCTTGTTTGATTCGATTCTTGATTGTTTGGAGATGGGATTGAAGGTGATGTGTTAGGATAGAATTGGATTTGTAGTTTTTGGTTTGGACTTGGACATCAGTAAGGATAGAATTGGATTTGGTCATTTGGAGATGGGATTGAACTATTGAAGGTGATGTGTCGGGACAATATTGCAAATACCGAAACCCGGCCCGATATAACCGAATTAAACCGAACCGACCCGACTATTAATCGGTTCGGGAGTCGGTATGGTGTTTTCCTTTGTTTCGGTATCGGGATTTGGCGGGTCGGGTCGGGATCCGGGACGATGCTCGGCCCTATTAAAAAGTATAAAAAAAAGGGTTTGGTTGAACCAACCGAATCGGATGGTTACACATCCGATCAGTTGGAGGCCACGGTAAAATTTTGCATTCTTACATATATAAAAAAATAACAATATTAGAGTAATATTTTTTATTACGTAAATACTAACAAAATACTATATAAGTATAGATATATTTGTATATGTGTATATATTAATCGGGTGGGGCGGGGCGGGGTGAGGATTCCCCGCTCCCCGCCATAAACCCGTTTAAAATCCCCTGTTTAATCCCCAAACCCGCCCCGTAACCCGATTAGCATGCCCCGCCCCGCCCCAATTAGTTCGGGTTTCGGGTTTTCCCGTCGGGTTCGGGTTTTTTTTGCCATCCCTAATCAGTGGTGTAGGGGAGTCGAAGGGGTGGAGTGGAGTTTCAGATCTTAACATGTAGTCGACTCCTTATTGGCCACTTCACGTGCCACTGTCGCCGCGATCTCCGGCTATCTCTTTCGGGTTTATACAACCACCTTCTTTCCTCCCCCATTTTATTTTTCTAGATCTAAATGGGGTGTTTGTATGTGTGGTGATTATGATGATGATGAGTGACTGAGTGTTTATTATTTTTCCAAATCTAATTGGACTGGTTTGTTTAAATAAAATATTTATTATTTTGGTTGCTTGATTTTGTTTGTAAATTGAGACAGAAAGAACTAAAAAGTTGGTTGATTTATTTTGTGAGAAACAAATTGATTGCTTTTGGTACAGTGCTAGAAAGAAAAAAAAAAACATTGTAAATGGTTGTGGTGTGCAAAATTAATGAAAAAAAAGAGAGTAATATAATTAGTTTAGAATTAAAGAGAGTATTAATATTAATAAAAAATAAAAAATAAAATAGAAAACCGTGTTAAAGTGGAAAAGACAGAAATGCCCTCGCGTGCAAGGCACGTGAGGGTAGTTAACGGAGAAAGGTAATTGGACTGGGCGATAAGGATGGACGGTGTTACAAAGTTTGATTATAAGGATCAATCATGCAAGAAAAAAAAATAAGGACTCAATCAGGGATTTGACCCAAACCACATGGACGAACGGTGTAATTTACTCTAATAAAAATTAATGGTCCACTAGTGTTTTTTCGTCTCACAATATACGCAACATGATTTATCATATTGATAACTTAAGATGATCCTTATCCTAAATAAAAAGATACAAACAGTTGAACTTTATGCAAAGTTTTCGGTGATTTTAGTGTCATTGACTATTTTAGGCAATCGTGATTTACTAGAGGTCAATGAGATTTCATATCATGCTCGGATGCAAGTTAGAAAATTGTGAAGTGCACACTCGTTTGAGCTAATATGTTTCCACCACGACAAAGATGCAAGGGTCAAGTGGTTGCGCCCCCTATAGGGTCAACGGGCAGCGCCCTTGGCGAGTCAGGTTAAAAACGGTATATTTGGTGCTCTAAATGACTTGCCCGATTTTCCCTCCTTTTTCTAAGTGATGTGACTGTTGGTTTTTAACCATAGTAAAAATATTTTTCGTGATTGAATGAGACAAAATCAAACTAAGACCTCTTATGCTTTTTACAAGTATATTCATTCATTGGTTAGCGCTCACTCACTCACAACCTTAGTTAAAATCTAAACTAACCACATTTAATTTAATTCACTAGTATTTAACTCACTTTGACCAATACTCATAGCCCCCGCTCACACTCTCTCTCTAGCACCATCTCCATTCTCGCTAATATCTACGCGCGTCACTGTCATCACCAAAGAAAAAAGTAAGAACCCGGTCGAATGAAACCCGACGGTTCAATCTGGGTTATAAATCCTCATAAAATCGGCTTGCGACGGCCTGGTAACATCATCTAGGTCGAATCGGGTTTTAAAACATTGCTAAAATTAGTTTAAAACAAAGCTCTTAAAATCTAGCAACTAGGTGATAGAAAATTCCCATTCAAGTACCTAGAATAATATGGATTGATGTGCCATTTATAAATTACATCGATCCACCAATCCATATGTGGCGGATGCTTACAACTTTATTGTATGGTTATACTTTTACACCAAACGATTTTTTAACTACACACAACCGTGTCACTTATCACATAATACTATGTGTATTAACCCCCTAGCTCCACTAATCTAGAAATAAGGACATTTTATCCTTTAACATATGATGAGAAATTACTTTATGTAAAGCTTCACGCTTTGGCATACAAGCAAAATTTTACTTTAAGAGAAATAGATTGCTTGACGGACAATTTTATTCGGAATTTATTTTTGAACCTGATGCGATCATTTCTCAAAGATTGCACATCAAGAGATGTATATATATTTGTAAATTGGGTGGAGTTTTGAGCGAACTCATGACCTGTTTAACAAAAACCTTTTCTTTTTCGGCCTTAGTCTGCGTTGAGAGAATAGGCACTCGAAGGCTGACCTCAAAATTGTTGCATGTGAGGTTTAAAGTTGAGTATGTAACGAGAAATCCCAAAAACTCACCGGGACATGGTACAATTTATCAATGGAGTAGTGTTATTTAGGCCTACAACACATGCCTAATGCATCAATCACTACAATTGTATTATGCACTTTCTCTCTTCAAATTTCCACCAATCATTTTTTTAAATCAACCAATCAAATCATTAGGTATATTTGTAGGCATGCTTAGTAGTCACAACAATCATTTTTCTTATCAATATTTACATTAGCCAACTAATAAATGTAAGTTTGAGTGTTTAATTCATTAATCCTTCATTTCTCAACATACTCCTTTGCTATTTTTTTTGTTAGCTATTGCTTTATGCAATTCCACAATATCTATTCTTTTGTTAATCGATTATTGACAAATATATGATCAATAGTTATAATTTATAAGTGACAATAATAGTTCAGATATTTAATACTTACGGATTTATACACGATAATACATGCCAAATCGCCAATTATGCATTAGTTGTCAAACTTTTCGTTATGACATCTAGTGTTCTTACAATTCAAGAGTGAACTAACATAGAATACAATATGTTTTTAATGTTTAAAATATACATCATTAACAATTATTCACATGCTCTTTCGACCCACTATACTTGATATATTTTAAACCATACGTTTCTAGTCTTTCCATACAATTTCTTTTTATGAAAAATAAGTACGTGGATTATAGCTAGCTCATCCTACAAAACCACATGCATATGCAATTGGTTAAAGAGGCTTAACTTGAAAAACACACATGAAAAATGGTCCCTTCCATGAGCAAAAGTGAAAAGGAAGCCAACCTACATAACTTTGAGCATTGTTTTCTGATACCCATGCTTTTATATTGTAGGCCATGTAATTTTCTTTTATCAAAAGGCATGGTTACCCACAAAGCTAAGTACAAAGTTGGAATGAAAAAGATCAAAGAGTATGGTAGGTCATGAACACACCACATGTGACATAGTTTTTTTGCTCTCACTGTGTTTGTTAAAAGTGTCAAAGTGGATGAGCAAAGCTTATTAGGTTGAGTATCGACTGACTCGAGTTAGTCCAAGTCATGTGCCGGCTAGTCATTAGTCAATACCTTTTGTCTTTCTCTTCTGTTTTATGAGTGGCGTTAAAAACGTTGTAGCACATATTTGGTCACTTTTAAATTGTCTGATTTGTGTAACTCAGTTATCCAATTCTCTTCATATTCCGTTTCTTTTTTCTTGTATCTTATATGCTTCGAGTTGGCGTGATTGTAATGTGCCTATCTAGAGCCGTGAAATTAATGATTAAAAATTCGAACAACATGTTTTCTAAACTCATTTTAGAGTTGTTCACTCATTCTGTGTAGTTACATTGTCTAGCTATCTTGTGAAATTTCCATTTGTGGTCCATTTCTCCTTTCTGCTTGTTTAATTGCTGCCCATTGCCCCATTCTCCTACAATACTTTTTTGAACAAACATTGTACTTAACATTTAATTCTTACAGACACACCAAAATAGAAACCGGTTCTTTACTTTTTTTACACTTGCTTTTTTGTTATTTTATGTTAAGGTACTAGCATAAATTAATTCTATTGATTGTTTTAAGCTTTACTTACTTTATTAAATAAGAAAATGTAATGTAGTAAAAAATATCTTTACCGAAAACTCTTAAATGTTTTAAGATATACACATTCATTTTTTATTCTAGTCACAAGTGTAATAAAGAGTAGCGGTAATGCCAATCGAACACTTGATCAGACCACTTTGTCACCTCAGCGTCACATCATCTTCTCTTTTTTAGACCAAACACATGACCAAACACTTATAGTAAGGTCACTTCGGTCACAACAAAAAACATACCTCATAAAGTTAATTAAAAAAAACTCACACACAAACTTTGCAAAAGGTTAGGTCGCCTGGCCGATAGAATGAAGTAAAATAAAGGAGGGCATGATCGCGTCTCTTGGGTGTCACGTAGAAGGGAGAGAAGGGGAGGGGGGGGGGGGGGGTTCTACAAGGATAGATCGACCATTGTAAGGGTCTCTGCTACAAGTAGTTTAAGAATTATATGAACATCTTTTAAGAGTGAAAAAAATACATACGCTAAAAACTAAAATTTAATAATTTAATTTCATTTTTCAGATAAGTTCTTTTTTATAAGTTCTACAAGGATAGACCGACCATTGTAAGGGTCTCTGCTACGAGTAGTTTAAGAATTATATGAACATCTTTTAAGTGTGAAAAAATTCAATACGCTAAAAACTAAAATTTAATAATTTAATTCCATTTTTCAGATAAGTTCTTTTTTATAAGTTCTACAAGGATAGACCGACCATTGTAAAGGTCTCTGATACGAGTAGTTTAAGAATTATATGAACATCTTTTAAGAGTGAAAAAAATACATACGCTAAAAACTAAAATTTAATAATTTAATTTCATTTTTCAGATAAGTTCTTTTTTATAAGTTGTAATCTCCGTAGTCCGTACCTAAAAACCTTCGCCCATAATATTATCATTATTGCTATTTTTTTATTCACAACTTTATCTTTCTACTCCTTCCTAACAAACGACGAGATGGCCACCAACATACCAACAAAGGACATGTCCAAGCTAATTTAATATACCATAAAAGCTAAGATTCAGTATCATATTAATATTATATTGACCCGGAGTCAGATTTTTTATTTGTGACATTCATTTATGATTTTGCTAACTCTGTTTCAAAATAAGTGTCTAACTTTTCAGAGTCAAACTTGTTCAACTTTTATTTTAACTATTTTTGTGGGTGTTATATAATATTTGATGTTATATAATATTTGATGCAAAATATATAAATGGATTGGGTTTCAGTATATTTTTAATGATATAATTTTTTATCAAGTATTATATAATACAAAAAAATATACTTAAGGTCAAAGTTGAACCAGTACACTTATTTTGAGACGTATGGAGTATGATTTTGTGAATCTCTTCAAATATTTAAGAATTTTCAATTAAAATGGCAATTTAATAATATATTACGTTTCAAATTATCAAAGTATTTCTACGTAATTTTTTTTTCCTATAACCTTAGAATGAGTTTACAAAATCAAATCTCATTAATGAATGAATAGTGTAATAGTTGTATTTTAGGTTTCAAACTATCAAAATTCTTAAAAGATAAAGAAAAATTTAGTTGGTGAAGACTGTAATTTGTTTTCTTTTCTTTAAATATGTGTGTCACCCATATAGTAAACAATGTACACAATTATTTCTGAGCGGAAAGTATAAAACGCAATCTCAACTCTGTATAAAAGATACTTGTTAGAAAAAAAAAAAAAAAAAAAAAAAAAAAAAAAACTTGTTAGGAAAAAAAAAAAAAAAAATCATTTCGAAATACATCTTTTAATATATACTTTGTTCACTGGATATATAGTGAGTTGTTTGTATAAGTTAGTTTATTTCATGAGTTTACAACTTTATTAAAATTTTCATAAACTTATAGCAAATAAGCTCATAGGTTGTGTTTTAACAATATCATATGTCGTCTAATAGAATTCTGATAGGCCGAATACAATGAAGGGTGAGCTATCATACTCACCTCTATTGTCACGCGTCACCTTTATTGTGCTTACCTCTCTTTTTTCACTTAATGGTGATCACTTTCAACTTTTTTTTTTTTTTTAAATGGTGTTTTGTAAAGTATGTTTGTATAAAGCGAGGATAATGTCGACGAGTGTGTCATGTAAATAGATTAGTGGTGTAGTAATAGTTGTGGTTGAGAAAAATCTATCAACTTTTTGATAAATAATATAATAAGCCACCAAATATATAAGTTTATAAAAAATACTGTACACTCTATTTAGATGTATAGAGAGAGAACATAAGCATCCACCAATATTCTCTGAACCTGAATATATGCTCTCCTCATTCGAATTCAATTATACACACAGACACAGCTAATATAAATAAAACCTTCTTTCTGATTCCATTTTTTAAACCCTAAGGTAACCCCTGCAGGCTGGCTGCTGCTGCATTTTCCCTCAATAATATTTCTATATCTATTAGTACTTCATAATGATGATTATTATTTCTTTGGCTAATTTCATTTTAAGTTTGGCTAATTTTGTGGTTCAGGTTTTGTTTTTGGACTGGGAAATGAAATGAATTAGTGTGTGTTTTTGAGTGTGTGTAAAATACTAGTTAGTTGAGTTGGTAGGGAATGGAGGATAGAGGTGGTGGTGGTGGATCATTTGTTGCAGTTAGGAGGATTTCTCATGGTCTTGATAGAACCAGCAACACTTATCATTCTTCTAATTCAGGTATAATCCAGTTTTCTTTTCTCGAAAATTCTTTCATTTTTAGACATGTGTATATATACATGGATTGTTTTGCCTCAGTTGCGAGTTTAATTGAAATATGTTTGATAATTTACAATGCATCGTGGTTCACAACTTTGAATTTGAGAAACGTAAAACGGGTAAACAGAAAAAGGATCACTTTTCAGGGAAATCTAGCCTTTTTGGCTAGGCCCATCTCAAGACGGTCACCCATTGAGGTTTGAACGGTTCTCTTCCGAAACTTTGGGGACGCCTTACCACTAGGCCAACTTTGAATTTTAAGAGTTTTTGTTTATTTGAAATATTGATTTGTAAGCTGTAGATTTCCTTACGAAACTCGTGTATTCGGTTGCATGTCAAATTTAATAAGATCTTTATGTAGCCAGAAACGGTAACTTCTATGACCCTTAATAATATTACTTCGGCCAATGTTTCTCTATTGTGTGCAGCTGAGGTTACAGCAAGCTCAGCAGCATGGCTTGGTAGAGGCCTCTCATGTGTTTGCGTTCAGGGAAGAGAAGGTGAATCTCGTCCCTCGTTTGACTTGACCCCTGCCCAGGTACTGCGTTAAACTTATTAAGTTAATCGAGGATGTGATCTTTTATAGCATAGCCATTAATAAAAAGTTGTGTCTAGTAGTTCATAATCATGATGTTAGCATGTATCCGTTTGAACAAATGAGTTGTGGCCCTACAATATTGAGCTCATAGGTGGTTTATGTTCTATTTATATAATCATCCAGTTAATTTTGTGCTTGGTTCTTAGTTTTGACAGAAAACTATATTTTCCTCTATGGCTCTATATGTTATTTCCAGGAACATTGCTTACAAAGGCTGCAAAACCGTTTAGATATAGCATATGATAGTTCAATTCCAAGACATCAGGTAAATGTATTACTGATACCATTTGTTTGATAGTCATTTGTAAGATTTTAAGTGCAGAAAAGAGGAGTTGGTATTTTATATTTGCAACTTGTAATGATGCCATAGGAAGCATTAAGGGCGTTATGGAAGGCGTCATTTCCTGAAGAGGAACTCCATGATCTAATTTCTGAACAGTGGAAGGAAATGGGCTGGCAAGGGAAAGATCCTTCAACTGATTTTCGGTATAATACACTTCAATTTTTGTTGCTTAAATGCTCCCCTTGAAAAAATGTGTTTTTAAGACCTGGAAATTTGTGACAGGGGCGGTGGGTTCATTTCACTTGAGAACCTATTGTATTTTGCTAGGAATTTCCCGGTATATATTCACTCTCTCAGCTACATTTGGATAAATGTGTTGTTCTGCGTCCCTCTTGGGCGTGCTTTCTATTTTTGAGTTAGTTATCTGGAATGAGGTGATTATCTTCTTATGTTTTTTGTTTTATTTGCTATATTATCTGCAGAAATCATTCCAAGATCTTCTTCGAAAGAGGGAAGGTGTCAGGTCCATGTGGGAATATCCTTTTGCTGTTGCTGGCGTGAATATTACATTCATGCTTATTCAGATGTTGGATCTTGAATCAGGTTTGTTAGTTTTTACCTTTCCATATGCACAGTTAGGATTAAAAAAAAAAAAATACTATTTTCCAAAATCTTTCTGCGGCCTGTGTAAAACTTTGAAGTTGATGTTAATCTAATGATTTTCCAATTTAATGCGTCTTACTTTATTATTCCTTCAAGTAAAAGAACATAAATGGGACAATGTAGGTTGTGAGTATTATACAAGCAAACCTTTGAGCATCAGATTTTCAACGATTATGGGGTGTTTGGATTAGCTATTTAAAAGTGATTATGTGATTATGAATAATCAGATGGTCAGTTGTAATATAACAGGGTATATGAGCTAGTGTTTTTTGTTGTTTTAACTTACAATAATCAGATAATCAGTTGAGTGTTTAGCAATTTCTGAGTATATATACAGTTAATGCATAAAAGGACCATAAACTGCTTTCTTTTGAATAAAGGAGATAGAGCGTATGAGGTGGGTGTAAAAGTTTCTCAAATTTGGTTAAAAGAATGGGTGATTAAGTAACTTAATTGGAACCTATATTATCATTTATGTTACTTGCAGCTAGTATAAAAATCATCATCCCAGACTGATTATTTGACACGTAAATAGTATTTTAAGATAATCAGAATCAGAATGTGTTTATCCACACATCCCCTGTACTTTGAATCGGATTCCATAAAAATGTACTAGTTTAGTTCTTTTGTGAATAAATGTTTCCACTTTCCGTTGTGCAGTAAAACCGCAAAGTTTTGTGGGAGCAACCTTCTTGAAGTTGCTTTCAGGTATATTTAAACCACTTTGTCTAATTATTCACTGGTGAATATATAATATAGATATGCTTGGAGCTAATAGATTTTACTTTCTGCTTTTACCTGACAGAAAATGAATCGGCTTTTGATCTTCTTTATTGCATCACATTCAAGTTAATGGATCAGCAGTGGCTAGACATGAACGCTTCTTACATGGATTTCAATGTACGTGCTTTCTTTCTATTATAATGATATGAAATGAGGGTTTATATATGGCACACATATACACCAATCATTGAAATTACCTTTTTTTATTTTTCTCTAGAAACTTTAGTTATTAGGAATTCAGAATAAAGAAGATTTATCGTTTTACTTGGCCCCTAAAAATTTGATAGAAGTTGTTAACTCACAATCAACCATTTAATCTCACCAATATTTTAATTATTGTTAATGGGAAAATAGACAGCTTAAAAAGAAACCTTCTCAGTGGAAAGGAAACAGCTGGGTTCTTCTTGAAACAATCCAAAACAGAAAGTGTTGTTTTGTTCATATGGAGGATCATAAAGAGTAGGCATCCTGAATCAAGTGATAACGTTTTCTAAAAATGTACTTGTCTTAAAAGGTTAAAGGTTGAAACATGGTTGCACGGGTAGGTGGGTATCAGGTCAAACGGAGGTACTTTTTAGAGCAGGGTCATATCCAGTTGGATTGAGCCGACCCGTAAACAAGTTTTATTCAGTACTTTATACTATAATAGCTAATAGCTAATGTGTTATATATGATTACAAAAAAAACTATAGTATGGCACTGATAATCCACCTAGCTTTTAGTAAAATGATATAGGAGCTATGCATGTAAATTACACTATCAGAGCCGACAGAGTTAAAATATGACCAAAATTGACCCATTTACTGCCACCTTTATCGAAGGGGGTTTACTTATACATCCAAAACTCTAATTGGTCTTTGAGCCAAGTCCTTTTACGCCCGTGTATGTGTACTTCCGTACGTAATACAGTACATTTGGTTAAAAGATTTTTTTTTTCATATTTTTTATTGGCATTGTAGGCTGTGATGAAGTCAACACGTCGCCAGCTTGAAAGAGAGCTTTTGCAAGACGACATAACACGACTCGAAGAGTTACCATCTTATAAACTACTTAGTCGATAGCAGTTTGATTTGACAACGTTTTAGCTTCAAAGAGGAATTTTTACTATTTACTATCGATATAGTGCTTTACTACCTTCAACTGCTTAATTTGATATGGTTTTCAGGGGTTGTGGGTTAATTTGTGTGTCTAATGCAGCAGAATGATGAATGTGTTACAACTCTTCTTGTGGGTGATCTTATAGTTATATGCCATCAATTGTTTAAACTTTTGACTTGTTTTTGTGTTTAGTTTCAAGTTTTGATCTACTTTGACCTATAGATATTGAAGCCACTCAATCCCATAAAATATTTATTTGCACTTTCGCAAAGTAATTGGCTTGATTTATCTGAAAATGTTAATGGATTACAACTACTACAGATATTGATCACTCTATTTTACAACTGCTATCGACTTGTATTGTGGAAATATTGTCTGCCAATTTTTTGGTCAATCTTCTATAAGGCATATTGATATGAAAATGTTTGCATGCCCGCCGCTGAAGTAAAACTCGAGAACTGAATGGACCTCAAGCAGCATTACATATTGATAACTTGAAAAGGTTAAATCCTTGTAACTAATACTCGTAGAGTCGTAGTAGTTATCTTGAGGAATACAGTAGAATCATGATATGGCAATGGATGTATCAAGTAATGGGTTACAAAATGGGTTGACTTGACTTGCCAATACTTTTCTGCAAGCTTTTGAACATACAAGCAATTTAAGTACTATTTATGAGTACAAAGCATTTGACTTATAAGAGCACTAGGTGTCATGAAACACCAAAACTACTCATTTGGGTCTCACGGGGTGCTACGTCATCATGACATACCTCCATTTACAACACCCCCTTATCATAACAAACCACAACTTACTCATTTAGGTCCCACCACTTTCTATTTTATTTTTTTTATTCAAATTTCCAAATAAACTAAATCCATCTATTAAATTAAAAATACCATACATCATATTAAAACACATACGAAACATAGAATAACGATATAAAAAAAAGGGTAAAAAAACATACGCAACTTAAGAAATACATCAAATTATAAAGAAACTAATTATGTTATTGTTGTTGCTGTTGTTGAAATTCTTCCCATTGATGTAGTTGCCAAACATGCTCGATGAGATTTCGTTGAAGCGCTGCGTGTACGCGTTTATCGCGTAGTTCCCTCCCCTTCTTTCGTTGCACATCGCATCGTTCGACCCATTCCCGTTGTAAATTTATCCGCGGACAAATATACATCTCGCTCATTTCGGATATCGCAAATTGTTGATCTTTCAAAATCATGTTATGCAATATGATGCACGCGTCCTTGGAGGGCACCAAAAGCTCTTTCGATATCTTTTCGACAACTTTCTTGTTTCGCTTTAAATACGGCATTTTTTTTGGTATGTGCAACCGTGAATGATTTGACAAAAGATGACCACTCCGGGTAAATTCCGTCAGCTAGATAATACCCTTGTTTAAATGTACGCCCGTTTACTTCAAACGGAACCTCGGGGGCGATGTCATCAAGCAGGTCGTCGAATAACGGAGAATTATTCAAAACGGTAAGATCGTTATTCGCACCCACCACCCCAAAAAATGCATGCCAAATCCACAAATCGTATGACGCAACGGCTTCAAGCATTATAGTTGGATACTTTTTATCACCTCTGTGAAATTGGCCTTGTCATTCTTTCGGACAATTTTTCCATTCCCAGTGCATACAATCAATGCTTCCCAACATTCCAGGTATCTTATGAACCGCATTATGTGTGTTGTATAAGTTTTGAATGTCATTCACGTCTCGTTTTCTTAAAAACTCATGCGTATACAACTGGATTATGCACATAGTAAAATTATCTAGACAATCGCGTGCACAATGTTCTCCCATTTGTAAATACTCATCTAATGCATCAGCTGTTATGCCGTACACCAATTGGCGTAGGGCGCATGTGCATTTCATAATCACACTAAAACTCATTACACCCCTACCATCGGGTCGGACTCTAAAGAAATCAAAATGCTTAGGAAGATGATGATGAGTTTCAATATATGTTTCAATACCTTGTACTATTTCTAAAAATAGTTTACGGCTCATACGATAGCGACGTCTAAAATTTTCATCCGTATATTTTGGGTTGTTACCAAAATAGTCCGCCATTGGACGTTCTTCAGCAATTTGACGTTCACGGGGAATGTATTTACGTCGTTTCGAACTTCCGGCTTCTTGTTGCTGCAACGATTGCTCATACTCATATTCTTGAAGAATCATCTCGAGCTCCGAAATCTCTTCAAGATCACTTTCGCCGGAATGAAATGATGCACTCATGTTTTTTGGTTATTATTTTATAGAGTTTAATGTGAAATTTTGTGTAGAATTTGTAAAAATACGGTAGTATTTATAGTGTGTATGTGTATAAAAAAAAAAAAAAAAAAAAAAAAAAAAAAAAAAAAAGGGTCGAATTTGCATTTCAAAACGTTTGGTAACGTTAATATCTGACAAACAAGGACGAATTCAAGCTCGCCGTGCAGACGAGGAGCTCCCTCATGGTGAGCTATGGCGAATCAATACGGTGTTATGGGCGAGGATGGCGAACGTGCCATGTCATCACGGCGAGGGATGACGAAGTGGACACGCAGTGTTCTAACGTTGTAAACAATTAATACACTGTAGATGATTTGAAACATGTTTCCATTAAGACTGACAGACATTATTTTGACCCATTTAACCCGTTATCAATAAAATATTATCCAAGTTGATCCATTACAAGATAACTGGATCGGAACTATTTAACAGATGTAAGATAGATGATTACTAATTTAGAAGAATAGAAGATATTTGATTGTATGATATAGATAATGCTCCCACAAGTATTAAAATTATTGATTGTTGTGTCTGTAGTAAATTGTAACAATATAGAAGTATACAACTAAATCAACCATGAAGTTCCATGTATCAGAACTGTTGGCGTATGTGTCCGGACGTCATGACCCGCCCGGACCAAGCTTACGCGTCCGGACATCATATCTCGTCCGGACTATCTTCTCACCTCCGGACAAGCCTGCTGAAAGGCCCGCCGCCATTTACACTGATCAGTCCCATCAACCGCCAGATTTCCTGGGATTGTGTTCCCCACGTGATCTGACACCTACCTACTATGTCAGGCGTAGGTCAACTCGCTTAGTCCCAAGGTAAACAGGTACAGTAGATGTGGGTAGTATAAATACCCACACCTCATTTATGATTTGCATTCAATTTAACACCTACCACATTTACTCTCATTTCACTGTTCACACCCGCGTAACTACCATATACTTACTCTCACGCCGGAGGCCGGTCTTGGGATAAAACCCGGGACGAGTCTAACACGTGTACTTCTTGTGTGTGTAGGAACTCTCAAGGTCCAAAGGATATTACACAGAAGTGGGCCCTATCTACAAGGTTTTACTTCAACAAATTGGCGCCATCCGTGGGACCCGCTATTCAATCTACCAAGACATTGAAATGGCTGGTTCTTCCTTTCGTTCCCCACGTCTCGAAGACAGAGAGGACGAAACCGATAACAATAATAACCGGTACGAAACCGATAACAATAATAACCGGTACGAAACCGATAACAATAACAACCGGTACGAAACCGATAACAATCACAACCGATACGAGACCAATAACAACCCCAACCAGTACGAACCCAGTAACACTCACAACCGGTATGAAACCAACAATAATAATCAAAACCAGCATGACAACTCGGCCGAAGACTCTCCCAGTCTCCAGGATCTGATTTGTGGGCCAAGTAGCGTCACTAACGGAACTGATCAAAAAACATAATGCACAGGGCGGAAGCGCTCTTAAACTGTAGGATCCCACAAAAATCCGCTATGATAATCCTCATTAATTAATCATAACCTCGCATTACTGTTTAACAAAACCCATTTTTATGGGGAAATTTAAAATTTTTCTCGATATATTATTCTTATCACAATACGATATCACAACAATTACCGAATGTCGACACTAGACCACGACTTATATTACGAAATGTAACCACTTCACAAGGATTAATATTTCATAAATCACAAATTACAAATCTCACTAAGAACTATTTAGTTATCACTAATCACTATATTTTCTACTAATTACAACAATAATTATAAACTCACACTAATTACAATTGCATTATACAAACAAACTAAGCTACAAACCGATTGGGCTGCTCTCACACTTCCAGGCCCAACACAAGGCCCGTATATATTTTTTTTGTATTGTTATTCCACCAGTTATGCGACCTCCACACTCCTCACAAAACGCGACTCGTTCTTGTTAATCTTAAACGCGACACCCATGTTTTTGCACCTCCTCGATCACGACCCATTAGACTTTACATGTGCCAAATTCCAAAATTCGAAGTCGAACATTGCTAAGATTCATAAGACTCATTTGTTTATCCCATCTCAACCCAATCTAACATACTTAAACCATCGAAACTCGACCAAATTAAAACCCGATTGTTTCTACGTCTCACTAATGCTATGTTTAACTTATTAAAATGTTTATAAAAAAGTTAGGACAGCAGTAGGAATCATAGCTCGCTGAATTAGATTGGCACCTACTTATTAATACAAACCAAAATATATAAAAATGTAAAACCCAAAGGATAAGTTATCCTCTCCTCTCCTAGCTGTCCAAAGATCCTATAATGACAAGATTTCATTCTTTTTGGAACCCTTAGATCTCTGCCATAACATAGTAACCATCAATCATTGGCTTGAAGACTTTGAGGTCAATAAAAACGTGTTAAATCCTTCTATAAATTCTACCCTCCATTTGGCCATCCACACTACTTATCTCACCTTTCTTTCGCTCTCCCCAGTCACCTTAGAATGTCCAGCAACTTTGTCTCAACCCAGGAAACAACCAAGTAAATAGATGCTTTAAAATGGAGATTCGAACCTAGCTAATAAACTGCTTACTTCGTTCTTGTGATTTCGAACACCACTGTCATCTTATCACCTTTCACCCTCATCTTTATTACACATCCTCAAACCTTTTTACACCATTTAGAAAAACCCCAAGAAGTTTGGAGGAACAAAACCTCAGTGGGTTGCACGTACAAAGGGTATAGTTTAGTCGAAGTTCTGGTGTTTTTGCTTAAATCCCAACGTACCACAGCACTCTCTTACTTCATTGTAAGTCTCTTAACCTTGTCAACACTTCATGTTAACACTTCAACATTTCTCATGCATGACTATCCATCATTATACGAACGTATATATATGTATAAATTAATTGCTATAATCATTCTGTGTTTATACCCATATTAACGAACACCACTTTTCTCTCAACTCACTTTCACGACTAAGACAACACGCCATGCATGCATTATTCTGGTTCTCACCCGATCGTATATATTGACATTTCATCAATTTACATGCATCAATTTTTACTCGAATGTAAAATATCCTTATATTTGAAAACACAGTGACATAGGTTAAACCATGCACATTATCGAATTCACTTTGTGGAGTATTAACCATCACCTCACGTTATTCTCATATTTTAAACTTGCATTGCATGCACTAACCCAACATATAAACACTTGATATTACACGAAGCATGTAAACTGGAACACACTCAGATATATTCTAAGTGTTGGGTATAAACAGCCAAGTCGCCTAGTGAACAACCCAAAATCCTCACGAACCAACTTAACAACCCTAACTTATTTTTATACGACCCAATAGAGCTCCCAACTAGCTACCATTTTTGTTTAAGCATCACGTAAAACTAATCAAGAACGACCCTTAAGACTGCTCAAGTAAATCGTACAAATCACTTTGAAAACCACTAAAACTAGCGAAGTGGGTTTTATAACCCACTAAACTGTTTTGTGAGCTATGACTAATCTGGCTTTTTGGCACTCCCACATGTGAAATAAAATGATGAAAACAATCACTTTTGATATATCGAACTTCCTCAAAAACCCACGAGCTAAAAACATGTTAACGGGCTAGCCATTTGGCTCGTTAAGGCCCATTAGTAGTAAAAATAAGCAAAAAACCGAATAAGCTAGTGAAATAAGCTTTAATAATCTTAAATATAACTTATAAAAAGTCGCCACCTTTTTCCTTACCATTTTTTTTCACTTTTGGACTAAAAATGTAACGCGATCTAACTTGAGGGACCAAAACTGCCAAACTATGAAACTTATGGACTAAAGCTGTGAAAACAGTTTGTAAAGGACTTAAATTGACATACCATTGAACTCCAAGCCTTAATTGTACTATTGGACAAGTTTTGGACTATTATGGAATATGGACTTAACCGAGGACTAACGATGTGACGCAAGCATAGTTAAGTTAAAAAGTATAAAATCTGAAAAGGGCAAGGACCTATTTAATTTCACTTGACATTCTTAGTTTATTTTCCATTTTTCACCCTTCATTTCATATGCATGTTTCATTTTAAGTTATGCATTATTTAAAGTTTCGTTATTAGAAATATTAGCGACATCGCTTTGCATATCATTTCCGCATATTTTGGGAAAGTAATATTTTTGGTCGATTTATATAATCAAGATAATATTATAGATATATTATATTTTTAACTTGAGGCATTTTAAGCATATCACACTCATATCACCGATCAAATCGTTATACGATTTATCCTTTCCACATTCGTTATTAGTAGTAAGTTAGACTCTTAGACTTCGCTTATATTCAGGTCTCGTATTGAAGAAGTTTTCGTGATCGTTTACTTGATCTTATAATTTTGTCTTGTCAGATACGCTTCAGGTGAGTCGTGACCCCTACTTTAACACTTGTTTTTAATAACTATTTTGGGGGAGATACATGCTTTAACTGTTTTAAGTTACTTATATAAAACTCTCATGATTTACTCAAAATCATCCACTATGCTTTACATGTTTGAATCACCTTTGGGAGGAATATATGTTCGTTGTATGTACAAACTGCTTGCTTAGCTTAAACACTGAATTTGAAAGATAACATTTTTAAACCACTCGATGTAACATGATATTGAGACTTGTTGTAGGCATTCATATAACAAATGAATGTACTGTTACTTTACTATGATATTTCTACATTTCATTGGAAATAATTGCCAAAACTAAGGTACACCTATTTTATGAACCCCTGAAACCTATATTGCCTAAGTTTACTTTATTGCCATAAAGTCCCTCGATCATGAGCCATTAATCACTGCGGTGAGCGCGAATATAGTGAACAGCTTCGAAACCTGTTAGAGGCTGACGACCTATCCCACTAAATACTTTGACGGAATGCCTTATGGTTAGTCGTATTTAGTCGTGATACACTATATTTGAGAAAAATAGGAATTGGCAAATCACCTATTACATGAGGGCTTAATCACCTGTAAGATCCCACAAAAATCCACTATGATAATCCTAATCGATTAAAGATAACCTAGAGTTACTGTCTACTAAAACCCGATTTTTGCAAGGAAATTTAAATTTTTATTATTATTGCCACAGTATGTATTCGCGACATATACTAAATCACAACATGTATCTCGAAACTCAGTGATCCACAAAACTTCATTTACACTAAGTTTATATTTTACAAATTTCAAAATCTCAACTCATTCCTAATTACCAAAAATCCCACAATACATTACACCTATTCCATTAATTTATACTAATTCCACCAAATCCACACTAAATATATTTTACATCTTCATTACATATACCTAGCTACAACTCAATCTTACCACCAAAGCCCAACAACTCCATGCACGCTAAGCAGCCCATCATCATACCTTGTTACACGCCTCAAGTCCAATTCCAAGTTAGTTAACTTTGTGATCTTACTGCAAAACTCGACAGCCACCACCTCTCTAAAGCAACCACTTTTCTCGCTATTTATAAACACAACTTGTCAATATTTTTACATCGTCGTAATCACATCCCACTAGACAGTATATATGTCGAATTACGATACTAGATATTGAATATACCTATAATTGTGAAGGCCATTTGTGTCTTCCAAAAATTCCCAAGAATATAACCGAAAGGCCACAAATTCCATCCTAACCAAACACTGACTACTCTTATAAGTTACTAAGATTTTCTCTAGCATTTATTCACATATGGATCTATAATATAATCAGCAACTCTTAGCATGCTATGATATTAATATCAAATTGTATTTTGCAAAACACTTCATACAACCACCTAAAAATTACAACCGGATATACATAAGTACAATCCAACAGCCAAAGACAAAACTTCACCAAACCTTCATAGATATTTTGCAATAACACACCTAGGTGTCCATCTAACTACAGTAGAAGCAATGATTGATTGGAGTATTCTAGTTATAAGCAACGTGTGTAGTTTTCATTCTATATATATTGCACTCCTTTTAGCAAACTCACTTCACTCACTTCTCATTCACCTTCATTTTCACTAACCACCTTAAAGGCCCAGCAAACACTTGTCGCAACCCAGGAACCAACCGAGCAAACAGAAAACATGTTAAATCATGGTTCGAACTTAGTTAGCAAGCTTACTGCCTCGTCCTAGGGATACCAGTCGGACACCATTACCTCTTCCCCACCTCTCACTCTCATCTCCTCTACCTATTCTCTATCAACCGTTAGAACTCCCTAAATGACCAGAAACATTAACTACCTCGTTTGGAACGCTTTTTGAATAAGAACGGGTTGTAAATATAAAACGTATATTTGGTATCTAGCGAAGTGGGTTGCCTCCTTTGTGCTTCATCCGATTCATCACCACCCTTAGAGGTGAAGTAAGTGCCTACTCTTTCTCATGCTTCCATTTCTCACATGCACAAAATCACCCATGCATCACTCTTCATTTACACTCGAATGTATACATTATCAATTAATTTTTACGTGCACTTAATTAATACGAAATTCAAACCATGTTCCACCTCGTTGTTAAAATACCAAAGATCACACATGAACACCCAAGACGCACCCATGCATTCGTTTATGGCACCAACGAGACCCATTTCGTTTTTGTCTCACACGTATAAAAAGCATAGTCAAAAGGACTTGGAAATTTTTCCAAGTCTCTTGACCCCGGAAAACAGCCCCAAACCCCTATGTTTATAGCCTTTTATTTTTAAAATGCCAAGATTAACATATATATATTTTTCTTGGGTTCGAATCACAACCTGACAATCTTTATTTTTCTCTTTTGGAGTTTTTCATGAAAAGCACTCGAAGACCTTTAAAATCGTTCAAAATAAACGACCATCAAAACTGATAAAAGACTTAGAATAATTTATTGGTTTTTCAGATTCAAAACTAGCGACTAGGCCACAAACTTGCGTCATATCTTCAAATTTCCATACTTAACACCCAAGTATTTTTGCATCATTTAAAAGACAACCTAAGATACTACACTTTTCGTGTTTTGACTTATCAAAAATAATTTCAACCCGTCACCTAGAATCACCCATTTTAAACTGTCCATAGCTAATTTTAACAAGAACTTAATTCCAGAAATTTAATATCATTCGGTTTGGGCTTAGATCAAGCCCAATAAGAATTAACGATCCGTAAGCCCACTGGGCCCATATGAAACATTTTTAGAATCATAAAAATAGCCCAAGTCCAAGCCCAAAACTATTTTATGCCCTCGCCTCTCGAATTCTTAACGGACCTAATATACAATTCGTTAAGGTCCATTTAGCTTAAAATAAGTTATTTTCAGTAATAAGCAATTGGAATAAGTTTTAATAAGCTTGAATAAACTCCAGAAATTTTAGATAATTTTTCCCATGATTTTTGTACGAAAAGGACTAAAAAAAAAATGTAACGCGACAACACTTAGGAGGACCAAAACTGCCAAATTATGAAACTGATGGACTGAAGCTGTTAAAACAGGGTATAAAGGACTTAAATTGATGTACCATTGAAATCCGAGTCTTATATGGACATATGGACAAATTTTGGACTAATATGGACTTTGGACTTAAACAAGGACTAACGACGTAACGCAATCGCAGTTAGACTAAAAAGTGTAAAATCTGAAAAGGGCAAGGACTTATTTAATTTCACTTGACATTCTTAGTTTATTTTCATTTTGCACCCTGCATTTCATATGCATGTTTCATTTTAGTATGCATTATTTAAAGTTTCGCTATTAGAAATTTATTAACTTCATTTGTATATCATTTTAGCATATCTGGAGAAAGTAATATTCTTGGAATCAAGATAATATTATAAATATATCATATTTGTAAGCATATCACTCACTCACATCACTGATAAAATCGTTATACGATTTATCCTTTCCACATTCGTTATTAGTAGTAAATTAGACCCTTAGACTCCGCTTATATTCAGGTCTAATATTGAAGAAGTTTTCGCGATCGTTTACTTGATCTTATAACTTCGTCTTGACGGATACGCTCCAGGTGAGTCGTGGCCCCTACTTTTCACACTTGTTTTTAATAACTCTTTTGGGGGAGATACATGCTTTAACTGTTTTATACTACTTGAAATATCTTATGATTTACTCGAAATTATCAATTATGCTTTATCTATTTGAATTATACTTGAAAGGAATACATACTCAATATATGTGCAAATTGTCTGTTTAGCTTAAACACGGAACTTGAAACATAACATCTCTGAACTACTTGATGTAACATGATACTGAGGCGTATTGTATGCATTCATGTGACAAATGAATGAACTGTTACCTATTATAATATTTCTGTATTCCACTGGAAATAATTGCCAAGATCAGAATACGTGTATTTTATGAACCTTGAGACCTATATTGCCTAAGCACACCTTATTGCCAAAAAGTCCCTTTATCATGAGCCATTAATCACTGCGGTGAGCGCGAATATAGCAACAGCTTCGAAACCTGTTGGAGGACTGACAACCTATCCCACTAATACTGTGACGGAATGCTTAATCGCTAGTCGTATTAGTCGCGATGCGCTATATTTGAGAAAAATAGGAAGTGGCAAATCACCTATTACACGAGGGCATAAACTTTCGTCATTAATTTGGTGAACACTCCGTTTTACGGTACTCTGTTAACGTTTTGCGTGTCATGAGGCTTAAGGCAATATAACTTTATGAATATATGAATGTTTCATATATATCCTAGGATACAGCTGTATTAGAAGACCACCACTTTTCTTCAGACTTTAGACTATTATTACTTTACGTGATATGATTATGAATCTCGTACTTGAACTATAACTGTTATCATATGTGAATTAAATTGAGAATTCTATAAAGACAACTAAAAGGGCTTAGTATATCGTTACTTTCAAAAGTTAATCCAATATATCACTTCGAGCGTATAATAACGTAGCTCATATTCATCTATAATCTGAAACTTATGATCGTTTGAGGTCATACATGGATTACTTGTGAATTTTATGCAACGCGACTTGTTATTTAATGAAGAACTACTATTTATACCGACAATCAGTATACACCTTTCAAATAAAGTCATTTTCTATAAACTCCACGAACTCACCAACCATTGTGTTGACGTTTTTAAGCATGTTTATCTCAGGTAATTAACGGAGCAGGACAAGACACGGAGCGGGCATCCTTTACTCTGATAACTTTAATGGTGTAAAATCAAATATGTCATTCTCTCCAAATTATCACATCTTTTTATGGGATTTTCAAACCAAATAATTTACCTTTGTATCAAAATACTATTTTTGAATGACATATAGCTTTCAAAACGCCCTTCTCGGGCCGTTTTCTGAGATTAAACTTCGATCCTCACCGTAACACCCAAATTACTTTTCCGCTGCCACAAAACAAATTTGGGGGTGTTACATCACCCATCAGTAACCCTGGTGGGACACCGCCGTTTTACGGAAATTGTTAACGTTTTGCGTGTCATGAGGCTTAGGGCAATATAACTTTATGAATATATGAATGTTTCATATATATCCTAGGATACAGCTGTATTTAGAAGACCACCACTTTACACTGATAGATTTCAGACTCTAGATTATTATTCCCACTATGTGATATGATTTTGAATCCTGTACTTGAACTTTAATTGTTATCATATGTGACTTAATTGTGAATTCTACAAAAGACAACCCAAAATGCTTGGTATATCGTTACATTTGAAAGTTGACTCAACATTATATTTCGAGCGTATAACAACGTAGCTCCTTTTTCATTTAAAACTTGAAACTTATGATTCTGGAGATCATACATGATTTTGCTTGTGGATCTTTATTCAACACAACTGGCTATTTATTTCATGAAGAACTACTATTTACTTCGACAATCACTATACACCTTTTAAATTCATTGAAAGAAAGTTATTTTCTATCAAACTCCACGAACTCACCAACCATTGTGTTGACGTTTTAAGCATGTTTATCTCAGGTAATTAACGGAGCAGGACAAGACACGGAGCGGGCATCTTATACTCTGATAAATAAACTGGTGTAAAATCAAATATGTCATTCTTTCCAAATTATCACACTGTTGTGGGAATTTCAAATCAGATATCTCCATTTTATACCAAAACTATTATTTCGAATGACATATAACTTTCAAAACGCCTATTCTGGACCGTTTTTCTGAAATTTTAATTCGATCCTCACCGTAACACCCTAATTACTTTCCCGCTGCCACTAAACAAATTAGGGGGTGTTACATAAACCGATACGACTCAATTTCGAAGACGAAAGAAATACGAATCGGGGAAAGGAAAAGGTGGGCGAGGAGAAAGAGGATGACCTGCACAAACCTTTTAAAGAAGTGTCAAGGTCACCGTTCACTCGCCGCATCGTGGAATTCTCCGGCCCGAGCCATGTAATGCCGCTGAACATGAAGTTCTATGACGGATCAACGGATCCGAATGATCATCTCACCAGGTTCACAGGAGCCGCTAACCAAGGGGAATGGCCAATGCCGGTGTGGTGTCGCATGTTTCAGCAAACTTTGGACGGAGCAGCGGGAGGATGGTTTGAACGTTTAGAACCAGGAAGTATTGATAGCTGGAACGAATTAAGAGAGCAATTCTCGACAAGATTTGCCCTTCGGAAGAAATGTACAAAAGACCCTACGGAGATTACAAAAATTATCCGGCGAGCTCACGAATCCCTTCTGGATTTTAAGGAAAGGTGGACAGAAGAGGCAAGCTACATCAGCGGTGTACCGAAAATCATGAGGATCTCCGCCTTCATGAGCGCACACAAATGTCCGGCCCTTGCCAAAAAAAAATTCGATAGGGTACCGCGAACAGTTACGGAGATGTTTACCAGAGTAGACGATTTCATAAGGTCAGAGGAAGCGTATCGTAATACGGAATTACCGAAAGGCGAGGGTTTTGATTCAAACAGGAAGGGAAGTCAGGCGTTTAGAAGCGAAAATCCGCGAGGAGAACGCCGAAATGACTACCGGCAGAGGGATGTGTACCACCCTTATGTCGCTCCTAAAAACAACTACAACCGCAATGACCACCCCCTTCCGGAATATCGCCGAAACGATGCTCCTAAACCAAGTAATCATCGCGCAGGTCTAATATCGTTGGTAAAACCCCCCCCAGTGAGATCCTAGCCACGGAGCATCATCTAAGCCTACCAGCCCCTCCTCCGACAGGAAATAGGCCGAGAAAGGAACATATGGATAAATACTGTGAATACCATAGGGAAAAAGGGCATCTCACTGACGATTGCTTCCAGTTAAAGAAACAGCTAGCAATGGCACTAGAATCCGGAAAACTAGACCACCCTTCTGAAAGATTTCAGATAGCAAGACGGGGGAAAAAGTAAGGATCAACGAAGAAATGATACGGGAAAAGCCAAAGTAATTAACATGATAATGGACCTACCAGATAGTCGGAAGAAAAGATCCGGAGGTCACGATGAGGGTTGGATGAACGTCCCAATAGTTCCCCCCCCCCCCCATCAGGACAGGGAATTTGTCGGACGAACCTCTCATCATTGAAGGCGATATCGAAGGGTACTTGGTCCGAAGAATATATGTGGATGAAGGGTCGTCTGTAAACGTCATGTACGAACATTGCTTCGATAACCTCAGTGCAAAGATAAAAGCCAAAATCAAAACGACAAACATTTCCCTGGTAGGTTTCTCCGGAGAAGCAAGTAGACCGATGGGGAAGATCGAGTTAGACGTATGCTTCGGTGATCATGGAATGTTCCGGAGGGCAACCATGAGATTCTGTGTGGTACGGTCTCCGTCACCCTACGACGTCATATTGGGAAGATCCGGTCTGGAAGAACTAAGAGCCATCCCTTCGACCATACATTCCGTGATCAAATTCCCTACGCCCAAAGGGGTAGCAACCTTGGCGGCACGACCGGCCACGATTTTAGAATGCCAGAGATTAGAGAAAGAACAGATTGAGGCCGTCCCACAAGAGGCAGAAGTCATTAATCCGAGGATGGACAAGACGGAGGGAATTCGGGTAAACACCGCATATCCCGAACAGTCGGACACTATAGGGACAGGGTTCTCAGGGAAAATGCCACGAAGTCTGATCGGACGCCATCTGGATATTGATGTTCCAGACACACCCATGACCCAAAAGAAGCATAACTTAAACGAGCGGATGAAAGCCGGAACTGTCAGACCGGTCCGATACTCCACTCGGATCTCTAACCCTGCACTCGCAATGAAGAATGGCGAGAATAGCCGTGGGTGCATTGGCTCCAAAAATATGAACTTAACAGAAAAAGTCCGTACCGAGTAGTCGAATCTTACCACAACAGTTCATGCACGCTTCGTGCAATGAACCAAGAAGTCCCTCGGACTTAGAATGTAATAAATCTACGAAATTATTTTTTGTGAAAGTTGTAAACCGGAACTCGTTAGTATTTATAGCAATCCGTAGTTTCCCAACGACAGGGAGAACAATTCTCCAATTTAAATGTATCGCATGTTCTATGATTACACCACGAACAAAACGGATCGTGGAAAACACTCCGTCTCTAAGGAGCGGATCGTGGCAAACACTCCGTCCAAAAAATTAAACGGATCATGGAAAACACTCCGTCTTTAAGGAGCGGATCATGGAAAACACTCCGTCCGAAAAATTAAACGGATCGTGGAAAACACATCGTCTCTAAGGAGCGGATCGTGGCAAACACTCCGTCCATACAATTAAACGGATCGTGGAAAACACTCCGTCTCTATGGAGCGGATCGTGGCAAACACTCCGTCCGAACAATTAAGCGGATCGTAGAAAATACTCCGTCAGTAAACTTAAAACGAATAGTGGAATAACACTAAGACTCTAATGAGCGGATCATGAAAAACACTCCGTCAGTAAAGTTGAAACGGATCGTGAAAACGCTCCGGTTTTAAAGAACGGATGGTGAAAACACTCCATCAGTAAAATCTAACGGCACGTGAAAACACTCCATCGAAAATTTAAGCGGATCGCAAAAACACTTCGCCGGAAAATCTAAATGAAAGGTGGAAAACACTCCGGCTTTAAGGAACGGATCGTGAAAATACCCCGTCGCCAAAGACAAGCAATCAAACAACATTTTTAGCAGAAAATGTAAATAGCAAATTACCATTCGACTAAATCGTCAGACAATACAAGAGCGTGACAACATCAGTCACAAACAAATGGATACATACAATATTTGATCCTAGCAAATTGTTTTTATTACATTCGTCCAACAAGAAAAGTAAGAAAATCAAGGGCCTTTATCAGTAATGTCCTTCACCCCGGAGGAAGTTCTGGTCTGCTTAACCTTCACCCCGGAAGAAGTTCCGGTCTGCTGAGATGGAGCCGCTGCTATGGTCTTAGGTTTCGGAGTAGCTACGTCGGGGAAGAGGTTCATGAGGTCACCCAATGGAAGACGATAGGAGTCCGCGAGCTTTTGAATGTATGGGTACTGAGCCTCGAACAACTTCCGATACTCCGCCTTCCAGATGGCCGGAGCTTCCATGTTAAGATTCTTGAACTTAACCAGAAGTCTTTCATGATAATCTCCTTTGCGCTCATACTTGAGATCATCCAGAAATCCAGCGGTGTATGATAAACTGTAAACCCTCCCCATACTCTTTTTATACTCAGAACTGTTAAACAAACGGCGGCAAGCGGTCGGAAGCAGGTCCTTCACAGCATTATGGCGGATAATTTCCGACTGGCCCACCTCCACAACCAATTGTTTATTCTCCCTCTCCAGCCTCTCGACCTTGTCTCTCTCGCCCATCTCCTCTTCCAGCTTCCTAATCCTTTCAGCCTGAGAATCAGCTGTTTTCCTCCAGTCATTCCTATCTTTCTCCATCTCATATAACTGATCAGACAAACCCTGCTCTCGGACCGACGTCGCGGAGCGCGCATCGTTCAACTCCTGCTTAAGAACATTACACTCCCCCACCAATCGCTCATACCTGCCAAGCTCCGCACTACACTCCTGTATAGCAATCTTGCGAGCGTGATCCAACTCTCTATACTCGGTAATCAACTGAGTGAACCGGCGCAGCAGCTCAGCCTGCATAGCAATCCCACCTCCGGCTTGCACATAGGCCGAGTGGACCAGCTGGCTGGTAGTTAGCTCTTCGAGCGCAGCTTGCTCAGCAGGAGGGGTGAGATGTGTCAACAACTCACGACATGCCCTGTAGGAGTCCAACCGAACGTCATTGGGGAGAGACCAACCTGGAATGAAACGCTCCCTCTCTGACAAACTCTCATCTGCAACAAGATTCAATAAATCAGCAGAAGGAAGGATTATAACAAGGGGTGTTGCAAGACGAATTTTTTACCTCCTTCAGCCGAAGGGTGTTCTGTCGAAGGTCCTCGGGAATCATGTGAAGGATGCTGGGAATGAATAGAATGATCTGAGTGAGCCGAATGATCTGTAAAAAAAAAAAAAAAAAAAAAAAAAAAAAAAAAAAAAAAAAAAAAGGAAAGAGATGAATATAAATAAACAAAAAACAAAACAAAACAAACCGGAAGAGAGGATTTTCCTTACCATCAGAAGGAGGCTGTTGGTTTTCCGGATGAGTTTCCTGAGCAGGTCTCCCCTCCGGGTTTGTCTCAGCGGTGTGCTCCGTCTCAACCGTCTCTTCTCCTGGATTAACTGTTCCTTCCTCAACTTTCGGCTCGGGTCCTCCCCCACCACCCGGATTCTCTGCAATATTACCAACCCCTTGCGGCTCAGCTTGACGAAGGGGCGAAACGTCAAGAGTATGGTCAGATGATCCATCCCCCTCGCCCGGCTTACTCTTCCTTTTCTTCCTAGACTTTTGAACCACTGACGGACCCTCAACATTTCTCTTCTTCCCTGCCGCCTCGGCCGCCTGCTTCTTCCTCTCTTTCTCTTCCCTAGCAGCGACCACATTCAGATCCAGCTTCTCAACTGCCTTCTAGAGAGAAGTTTTCTCAGGAACTAAACTCTCAGGTGCCAATGGCTCGGTAGTTCGCACCGGCCTCTTGCTCTCCTCCCTTAAAGGGTCTCCCCTGCCAACCTCAACCCCAGTCTCCTCCGGAAGTTCCAAATATTCCGACATGGTAAGAACTACAACAACAAATAGCAATAAGACAGGATCAAAGCGAGAAACAAACCGACGTTATAAAATGTTAACTCAAGAAAAATTTGTATTACCATGCCCCTCGGCATCCTTTAGAACGCCCTCATATCCAGGATACTCAAAAACTTTACTAAGACCCGTCATCCATAGAAGAGCAGCTAAGGGTCTCCTGAGGAGAATCACTTTCTTAGCAATCATCTCAGCATCCCTATCAGAATATGTCTCCGGAAAATCATCAGTAACTTTAGAGTCATTATGCCTCCACGGCATGGCATGCGGAATTGCCCTCCGGTCTATCAAAAAGAAATGATCTTTCCAATGCTTCAGCCCGGTTAACACCTCCTCAAAACACTTCCTGGCTCTCCTCCCTGTTCGGTTTTCAAACGAAAACCAGTGGCCCTGCTTGCACAGTCTGTAGAAAACCCTGAACAAGGGAACCATCGGCTGTACATCCAGACTATAGCAACGGATCTCAAACATAGTTACCCTATTCAAACCTATCGGAACCAGCTGGGAGATGTGCACCCGAAAATATCCAATAACCGCTAGTAAAAATGTGGAAAAAGGAACCCTAACACCTCCCGTCCTCAACTGGTGAACGTAAACACCTATTTTATCGTTCGGCAACTTGTCCATAGTCATGCCATCCGGAGGAAGGGTGGGCCGTAAATCCAAAGGGATGCCAAACTCCCCGACCACACGATCTAATTCTTCTTGCGTCATCTTAGAAGTATGTATATGCATATCAAATTTAGGGACGACCCTACCGGACTGAGGGACAAGTCTACTAACTAAGGAAGGATTCTCCGATACGTTCATCTCAGCGGCCATACTAAAAGGATGTCGGGGAATAAGCAAGAAAGATAATTACAAGAAAAAATAAAACGCACCTCTCGAGATTGCACAAAGAACGCCCGGTAGTAGAAGACGTAAAACTCCGAAGATAAGGAAAATAAATGCACAGTAAAAAGTGAAAAAATGAAGAAGAGTAAAGAGGTATATATAGGGAAAACCTGGGAAGAAGTGAAGATGTCACGTCATTCTGTCATTCGCTGACGTGGCAGATTCTGGGACGTTGGATCTCTACGGTAAAAACCACGCGTGGCATACAGCTGTCTGGCATATAGGTAAAATATTATAATATTTGGCCCATGGGCCTGGAGCTCAACCAGCCCAGGAGGGTTTAACAGGCCCCACCTCTTTTACCCGAACCAACGCTCATATGACCCAATTGCGCGGCAAGGACAGAAGAACACCGGAAGACCCAAGTTCTTAAAGTATTGCACTTTCGACTCAAAAGCCGATAGTACAATACTGGGGGGGACATGTTGCCGTATGTATACTTCAACAACCGGAATAAAATAAAGATAACGCAATTGTTACCTTGCAAATTACCTATATCAACGACCATGGGCGCATGTTTCCAGATTCTTCAAAGTATTGCACCATCAGCTCAAAGCCGATAGTACAATACTGGGGGGGACATGCTGGCGTATGTGTCCGGACGTCATGACCCGCCTGGACCAATCTTACGCGTCCGGACGTCATATCTCGTACGGACTATCTTCTCACCTCCGGACAAGCCTGTTGAAAGGCCCGCCTCCATTTACACTGAGCAGTCCCATCAACCGCCGTCTTCCCAGATTTCCTGGGATTGTGTTCCCCACGTGACCTGACACCTACCTACTATGTCAGGCGTAGGTCAATTCGCTTAGTCCCGAGGTAAACAGGTACAGTAGATGTGGGTAGTATAAGTACCCACACCTCATTTATGATTTGCATTCAATTTAACACCTACCACATTTACTCTCATTTCACTGTTCACACCCGCGTAACTACCATATACTTACTCTCACGCCGGAGGCCGGTCTTGAGATAAAACCCGGAACGAGTCTAACGCGTGTACTTCTTGTATGTGTAAGAACTCTCAAGGTCCGAAGGAACCATTTCGAAGGATATTACACAGAAGTGGGCCCTATCTACAAGGTTTTACTTCAACGAGAACAAACTTTCAAAGAAATAATCACAAAAAGGAGTATTGATAAATAATTGAAATGGGATCCTTGGTGACTGACTTCATTATTAATTTACTTTATTTGACCACCCTTTACTTGCTATTACAGCTTTGCTACACAACTCGAGAACTGAATGGTCTTCAAGAAGCATCACGATGGAATTATTTAAATGAAAAGACCAGTCATTCATTTTCTAGCAGATTATGACACCAATAAATCGACAACTTGGACTGATTTACTTGACAAAACAAACGCAAGGTATTGCAAAATTCAAATTCAAAACCAAATCCAAAATGCAACCACATGAAACCAACAAAAATCTAGGTAGCCTGTAACATGAATAAACGTTACTTTAGTTTATATGGAGGCTTGAAAGGTTGTTCCTTTAGAAGAGTGAACACTTTGACGGATGAAGACGCCTTGTGAAATGTTGACACTTGATTCATAGTCTCCATTGACTTTTCATCGTACTTGACTTTGTCACGCCAACTGAAAACCATTGCCTTCAATGCATTTGCGTGTTCCAGTATGAAACGGACCATAGCTAGTTTCCGCTCTTCTCCATTGAAGTCAAGAAACTCGACCCTTGTCAGATGGTGAGTCAAGACTTCATCTAATTCCCAGCATTGCGGCCAAAAAATTTCCTAAATCATCAAATATATGTGAGTTCATCATCAAGTGCAAAAGATATTGCAAGAATAATAATTGTGAACATGAGACCTTCGTTGACATCACACAAGAACCGACTTTAAAAAGAAAAAAGAAAAAAAAATAAATAAAGAAAAATAAGAAAAAACTGACATTCGGTATTATCAAAAACTGTATGTAGAACTGACTTTAGAAAGAAAAAAGAAAAAAAAAAATAAAAAAAAAAAAAAAAGAAAAAACTGACATTCGGTATTATCAAAAATTGTATGTGCGTAATTGCATATCAATTGTGCTTACTCAAGTTTTTTAAGCTTGCTAACAAGGTCGCAATTTCAGAACTTTTTCACCCAAAAAGATTATATGTTTCCCAGTTGTGTCTACATAACAATGAGAGGGCAATTTTAAGCAACTTATGTAAAAACATGTCAATGCACCTAAAGTTTTCTTGATAATGGGTCACATATTCAATACTTATACCATAATAAGCTAACAGCGTCAAATGGTTTACAAGTAACCCAAAAACTTATGGGGCTGACAGTGAAGAATTCAGTTCAAGTAATGAAAGTGGCTGCTGAATGGAATATCAAATTCCATGTCTGTTAGTAATTGGGTCTTCTAGTTAATCCTAGTGGGAAAGTGAAGTATGCGGATTTAATGTTTTGAAGAATCTGCTGGTTGGTTTTGAGAAGAATTATGCATGGTCGAGTATAACAGATGGCTATGTACCTTGTTTTTGAAAGCTTTTTCTATTTTAGGATTGGCTAGATTCATGAAAATGCTCTGTAGAGGAAGAAAGAGCTTCTTTGTTTCTTAGTCGGTTCTGTAGAGGAAGAAAGAGCTTCTTTGTTTCTTAGTCGGTTCTTCTATAGTTAAGGTTAGCACATTGCAAAAGGATAGTTTCCTGTTTATGAGTTTTGGGTTAAAGATTGAAGTGCTGATCTTTATCAAGTTTTGGTGAGTCATGAAAGATGGGACTACTTCACTTGATGATTGTATTTTTGGTTGCCAACTCTATGTGATCCTAAACTTTTGATGATGCCTGTTTGGATATTGGGACTATAATGCTATTAATGTGAGGATGCAAGACTACATTATAGTGTTATGGTTTCTTATACTCAGATATGGAAATGTAGTCAAGGTTCTGGGATATCCTTAGAGTTGATGATTTCTTTTTGTTGGTGCGAACTCAAGGTATGGGTGATGCCAGCTTAGTTTTATGCAGTATGGTGATTGAGATAATGCTATATTGGATATGCTGAGCTGGAAATGTAGCCTTATCTGGTGAGTTTAGCCCTGAGTGATCTTAAGCCAATGATGAGGCCTTCAATGTAAGACCCTTTATATCACATTGTGTGAGGTGGCTGCTGCATAATTGTGATATTTAGGCTGTTTGGCATTAGAGAGAAATGTAGTCAAAAGCTTAGGATATCCTCAGGAGCTTGGTGAATGTATAGTGGTCTACTGGTCTATCCAGATTGCTATTTTGTGTTTCTAGTATTGGTTTAGCTATGATGCCATGTGCATTCTGTTTATTTCTGTTTCTGTGCAGTTTAGGGTGTTTGGGACATGTCCAGATACTTCATCTGGCATTGTATATGTACATATTATTTTGGAGTAATATAATTCACCTTTTCACCAAAAAAAGTAACCCAAAAAATACACACATGCGTTAACAACAATTAATAAAAATTCATCATTATTTCAGTATTATTTTTAGTAATTTTGCTTGATATATTAACTCCATCGGACCCATTCAACCAATCTATCATTTTACCCATTTTATTCCAACTTTCCAACGAGCATGGCCCGTACCCATATATCCGACTATAAGTGAATGAACTTTGTTAAGGCCTGTATAGCATAATATATGTGTATGCCAAGAATCAGATATGCAAATAATGTGGGAAAAAGTAAGCCATGAGACTTCAAATTATGACACAGAAAAGACTACTATTTTAGATGAGAAAGGCTACCTTCAAAATGATCAAGCGCAATGACTCCAAATTCGGAGAACATTTGAGAATCCGCATGACTGCTTGCATGGTGTAGTCATCAATTGTTGTGCTAATCTCCAGTGTCTTCATATTGGGAAGGGATGTAGGAAAATGTCCTTCAGGATCATGTGCAGCACTAATGGCCTATGATAATGACATCAAGTAAAGTTTTGGTCTTTTGGAGTTACTATTTCCCAGTAAATAATAATTGCCTCGACATACTTTAAAATGCAGGACAGATACAAGAATAAACCCGAAAGGATGTGGTCATTAGGGTTTCATGCAAGTGTGAGATTGTTCAATCTCTTCTCATGGCCTCTATGGTGCTAACAAAAACAGCAATAATTAACGAAACTGCTAGATATACGTTAGTGAGATGCATATCAAATGTGCATCTGTAACAAAAAATGTGGATATATATATGTGGAAAAATAATAAGGAAGATAAAAAAATATGCTATCTGGGATTGGACTATCCACATTGATGGGCTCGTGCCCTCAAACTCCAGCCGTCAAGGTGAACAAACCTCATACAAGATTAAACTCCACAAAACTCATACACATTAAGTAATCGCCAAAAAAATCCTCCAGCCGTTTTTGCAAAACATTAGCATGGAATACCGTAATCACATAAAAGTCAAACTTAATGCTCCTACGAAAATGTATGTAAGCAATCACATTTCATAGTTTAAGTCTTTGGGATGGCTATTAATATAGTATTCATTTTAAGGCTTTACGTTGCTTATCGCATATAGATGACATATATAAAGAATTATGCATAAAGAGAATTAATTATATACCTGAACGAAATAAAGGTTGATCGACAATGCTTCCACATGTGAAATGCCAGCAAACAATTCACATATGGTGTCTCCCAACGATTCAAATGATAAATCTACCTGTGACATATCTTCAGGGTGGATCTCAACTACCTTCAACGAGTCCATGTTTTCAAAGCCAAAATTATACGCTATATGACCTCCATACTGAAAATACACCAGTTCCGGACAACAAAGTTCAAGGCTATTACACAAACCCTCGTTGTCATAATAGATCCCGTTACTCTTCAAATCATAATCATCCGGAGGATCTTCTGTATAATCCAAATTCCGGTTATCAATTCTTAAAATCCTTAGACTCTGACTTGATATACAAAGAGTTTCAAGTTTGTTTAATAAGCAATCAAACAAATTCAACTCCTCGAGCAACAGACAATTCTCAAAAAACGCTTTTACAGAATCTTCGTCTATCAACTCAACAAGATTCAATTCAAGAACCTTAAGCGTCGAAAAACCAACATTACTCAAACTTAACGTACGCCCCAACAAAAACAACCTTAACGACTCCAATGAATCACAAGCTATCAAACATTCAGGCAATTCAATAACATCATCCTCATCCGAAGGACCAAAACTCAAGTCAAGTACTTTCACATTTCGCGTTACAGCGGTGCAAATCCACCGGCTTACAGTCGAGATACTGTAGTAAACAGCACAGCTTAAACGAAAGCTATCTAAATCTAGGGTATTGTTTTCTAAAGCCCTAGTAACAAACTTTTTAAATATTTTCTTATCGAAAGTTGTAGCTCGAGAAATATCTAAGTCTATGGAAGGAATTGAAGTCCATAAATACCTCCACCGTGTCGATAAAACGCTAGTTCGAGCTATTTCTTCGGTTGCTGTAAGGCGTTGAAGGATCGACTGGAGGATCGGGTCCGGCATGTTGCTTATGAAATCAACGCGTTTTTGGCGTTTTGATGGCTTTGATTTCTTCATGATTATGTTTGATTTGTAATATCAAGTTGAAACTATTATAGAGATGTTTGAATTATCAGACATTTTATCGAACAGGTTGTGAGCAACAAGAAGATATAGCTTCTTTATATAAAGTCAAAAGGGTTTGGGGTTTTGGAGCCAAAAGTGATACATTTTTCATTTTGAGTTTTGGAGTTTGCCGGTAAATGGGCATATATAGTTATATACCACATTAGTTTAGGGTCCGTTTGGTTTGTAGGTGGGTGTAGATTATTATTTGGATTTGGATTTACATTTAGGGCTCGTTTGGTTCGTAGACGGGTTTAGGATTATGATTTGGATAGATTTTGATTTGAGTTTGGATTTATTATTTTAAAATTTAATATATAATTTAATATTTGAAAAAAAAAATTTAATATAATGTGAAGAGAGAAAAAAAATGTTCAAAGTGTGAGGCCACTGGGTTTAATGTCTTATTTTTAACACATATTTTAAACCAAACATTGGTTTTGTGTCAACCAACTCCAAATCACATGCAAATACCGGATACCAAACACACCCTTAGATTTACATTAGGATTATAATTTAGATTTAATGTAGGAGAGAGAAAAGTATTTAAAATTATTTTATATTTTAAAAGAATAATTTATAAATTATTTATATAAAATGTGAGAGGAAAGAAATAGAAAGAAAATGAAATGGGTTCATTTTTTTATCATAAAACATACCACATCCTCTTATTTGGGATTAAGTCCAAACCCGAATACTACCAAACGGCTAAAAATAAGGTTGGGTCTATTTTTCTAACCCAAACCCAATCTAAACCCACAAACCAAACGGGCCATTAATTTCCAATTTCATTGGTTATGTGGAATTGTGGATAACTGGCTGCGTGCGAGTCGTGAAGTTTTACGTGAAAAAAGTTTATTCTTTTTTAACCGTGATAGGTTTTACGTGGAAAAAGATTACGTAAAATCTCATGTAAATCGGTTTTAGATTTTTGCTTATAATTGTTTTAAGAGTAAGTTACAAAGATGGTCCCTATGGTTTGGGTTGACTAACACGCAAGGTCCCTTGACTTTTTTTTTTTTGCACGTATAGTCCCCAACTCTGAAACTGTTAACGATGATGGTCCCTTGACCAAACTGACGTTAAATTTGACTGTTAAAGCCCCTCATGTGACTTGCACGTAAGGGCAAAATAGTCTTTTAATGACAAGGACCATCTTTGTAATTTACTCTTATAACAAACACAAACACAGAAACCAAACAAACCACCATACCACCACCAAATTGCCACCACACCACCACCAAAATAGTCTTTTATGTTCCTGTTCTTGCTTGTTTGACTTTTTCTTGTTGACTTTGCCCTTTTGACCCATAACAATCCATCCCGCTTGAAATGATGCTTGTCCTCAAGCATTTAAGAAGATTGAGGCAACCTTTCTGTTAGACCCGTTCCCGGGTACTTGTACCCCACCCTAGATGAAAAGGGGCCAAAGGTCATACGTGATTGGTTAGTCAACGAATGTTTCGTTATAGTCAAACCCGAAAGTCAATTAATGGTCAATGAATGTATTGTGTAGTTATGGAAAGTATTATGTGGCTCAAATGAAAATGAATAGACTTAAAGGACTAAAGTTGTTAAGTTGTAAATATGTGTTATAAGAATGGTTGTAACCAAAATAGAATAAAAGGAACTAGAGGGACTATCTATGTCAAGTGGCCAAAGATGCCACCTAACCAATTATATCCAGGATACTCTAGAGTTTTCCACAATTATTGAAAGGGGTGTGAGGTCCGGATTTTAGAGAGAAGAAAAAGAGAGGGAAAAAGATGGTTGGTGACTTAGGAAGAAGAAGATGAAGGTTAATTGTCCATATGTCATCCCTAGCAATGGTTTCCCAAGTAATTATTCTTCCTATCTTGATGTTAATGAGGTTAGGGTTAATGATTGAAATGGGTTTTCATATGTAGAAAAGATAATAGGTAAGTTTAGATGGGTTATCTAACCCTTGATCATGATGTTGTGTTAATAAGTCTTGATGATGGTTATGGTTTAGGAAGTAATGGTGATGATGAGGATGATTAAAGATGAAGATGATGATGATGATGTTATTGATAACTTAGCTTGGAGCTAAGGTAAGTAAACCGGCTATAAGATGATGTTATGGTGATTTTCATACTTTATGTGTTTATGTGTTTATATATGTCATAGTATATGAATGATTGTATGAAGTTATTATGTACAAGTAAGTGTAAGGCTAGTTGATATGTTAGATAAGGAAGGATTAAGGAAAGAAAGGTTAAGGCTTGAATGGTTAAGGTATGTGTTTATGTTTAATGTGTTCATGGATAAATGGTTAAGATGCGTAATGTATGAATGAAGTATAATGTTATATTATATCCGTTTTACTTACTAAGCATTCGTGCTTACGGTTTAAGTGTTTAATGTTTTGTAGGTTTATGTATGATGGAAATGGTGAGCTTGGGCTAAGGGTTAAGGTTGGCTAATGTGGAAGATAGAAGGTAGTATGTGTTAGGAGCTTAGGTAGAATACCGAGCTCAAGTATAAAGTTTGTACCCCCGTTGGTCTTTTATTGATTTGTAAAGTTAAGTCAAGTGTAAAAATGTATGATAATGGAGTCCTAATGATTTGGTGGTCTAACGATGTGTCAAAGTGTGTTTTAAGTGTTTTTAGTAAAAGTTAAAGGGGCGTTTGGATTAAGTGTGTTTGTACCCATTTTGGGTTGTAAACGGGTCAAGTGTTTATGAAACATGTTTGGTATGTTAAAGTAATGATAATGGTTAAGTTTGGTGGGAAAATGAAGTAGTATAAGTGATTTGTAGTGCAAATGGGTCGAAATGGGTTTAATGCATAACCCGTCTAATTTGTAAAGTACTATTTCGGGGAGTTAAACGGTAAATGTTTTTATATGAAAATGAGCCCAATAGTATACAAGGTAAATCTGGAAAGTTTGGTAAAATATCGAGATCGGGTTTTCAAGAACGAGGCGAAAATGTGAATTTGGCTGATCAGCAGGCTCCATCCGATTCGGATGGAGGGCCATCCGATCGGATGGGTTGCTCGGTAAAGTTTTTTGTAAACTTTGAAAAATCGTATCTTTTGATCCGTAAGTCGTTAGAGGTCGTGCCACCCGGCGTTTTGAAGGTAATTGAGTCAAGTTTCATTTAAAAATAGTCTCAAGTCTTGAATGTTTATGGATTTTTATAAATGATCGAAAGAGTAACAGAATGTCCGTGAAAGGTTAAGCGTTTCCACGTAAAATTTTTTAATTTTTGGTCTAAGCGGGCACGGGGTGTAACAACTTGGTATCATAGCTTCGGTTTAAGTGAATTAGGTTTTTCTTTAGGATTGCCTAGACTTAAACCACTCGTAGACGCGTTGAGCTTAAGTTTAAGTAATGCGGGCAAATATTTGTGTAAGTTATAGGATGTGAATGTTGAGTTATGAAATGGATTATGTGATTGCTATATGAGTTTAATGATGAGAATTTATGAATGTGTTTTATGTGATTTATGTTGTGAAAGACTTGATGTGTAAGTGATAGGATTACCGTGCACCTCGGGTTGTGTCGGTAATTATTATGTGATTATGTGAATGTGCATTATAGAAGTAATATGGAGATGTGTATAGAAAGGATAAGTGGCATGCTTGCTATAGAAAGATGAAAATAGAATGTCGTTATAGTGAGGAGTTATGGATGGAAATGAGATGATGTATGAGGATGTGTACGTGACGAGGATTTAGACATTTAGGTAAGGCGAATTGTTAAAATGTGTAATTGCAAGATGTTAAAGAGATGTATGAGTAATGAATGATAAATGAAGTAGCCTTGTATAAATTGATAAAGTAAAGTAGTAGTTATCTCAATGATAATAGACAAATGGTATGACATAGACGTGTTCAAATGTTTTAAATCATAATTTGAGAATAGATTAATGAAGTATAAGTGTTGAGTGACGTTTATCTTTTATGGAAAGGAATGATCGGATGTGGACTTAAAGTATGAATGAGATTAAATATGTACTAATGTGTTTATTGTTTATGTGTAAGGTGTTATTGTGTCATAGGCAAGGTGATTATGAATGCGTGTTATAATGTGATGTATAGAATAAGTTGAAAAAGTAAAACTGCAAGGGAACCTGAATTAAATAAGTCACGACTAGAATTCTTGTCGTGACATGAAGTGTTAGAAGTTGGGTAAATGAACGAGTTTTAGATTACAACGTAAGACCAATATATGGTCTAGAAAATAATTCATGTTTAATGATTGGGTTAAGCCATGTCAAGATTAAGGTGAGTCAATCAGAATTGGAATAGTCAACATTAAAAGAATGAACATGTGTAAAATAGGGTAAGAGGATAACGTGAAGTTAACAAGAAAACGATAAGTGTAATATGGCAACTCGGATGAAATATAATGTGTATATTCAAATGTACGAGAGTATGAAAAAGATGAGTATTAC
Source organism: Artemisia tridentata subsp. tridentata (assembly GCA_021014915.2). Classification (NCBI taxonomy): domain Eukaryota; kingdom Viridiplantae; phylum Streptophyta; class Magnoliopsida; order Asterales; family Asteraceae; genus Artemisia; species Artemisia tridentata. The sequence continues at coordinate 102,887,788 of CP139507.1, read as the reverse complement.
TAAGATGGTGTCAAATTAATGAAGGGTAATAGGTGAGTGGTAATAAATGTGCAAGGCAAAGAGAAAAGAAAACGGAAAAGTGATTAGTCTAAGAAATGTCTGAATAATGAATAATTAGCGAACATAGAACTAGTAAATTAAAATCGACTGATTGGTGATGACACGTAGTGAGTTGTTGACGAATGGAAGAATAAGTTCATGATTGGATTATAAATGTGTAAGTAAATGGACCAACGTAATGGTAAATGATACGAGATTGTGTGTTATAAAAGAATGACAATAGCAAGATGTGAATAGAGATGTTAAATGGTATTAGAGATGGGTTAATAAGTAACTTAAGGTATTGACGCTTAAATAATGGATCGTGGTGATGAAAAGTGTGCTAAAATATAATGTATAATGATAAGACGGAATTAATACGCTAATTGTTAAGGGTTTGTTGACATGAAGAAAATGAATGAGATTAAGTAATGACGCTTTAAGTGTGAATCGTAATGATATTGAGTGTACTAAGGTATGGCATGAAAAGACAAGTTGAAACTAACGAAAAAATGATTAAGTGTTTAATGGCTTGAAGGTTAAAGAATGAAGTTAGGGAATGATGGCATAAAATGTGACCAACATATGGTCTCATTATATTTAGTGACTAAAGACTAATGTTAAAGTGGTATAGAGACAGGGTAACGGTAAGGTAAAGTACTTGAGGTTTAAGTGTGAATGTGAAGTTGCGATAAAGCGTGTTGGTATATAAAGGATGGAAAATAAATGAAAAAGTTTGAATGCTAAAAGTTAAATGCGATAAGTTATGAATGTAAATGAGAATGAGATGAATATGTATGAGGATTGAGTATGTACACGAATGTATAATAATGATAATGATGTTATGGTAGGTTATGATGAAGGCAAGATTAAGTGAATACCTTAATTGTTTAATATGATGTAAAATGTATAGAATTAAAGTAAGGTGCGTTAGAAAGGTAATGACGAGATAAATTGGATGATTTAAACGCTAATGATTGAATGAGACGAGTTAAGTATGTGAGCAAGAATGTAATGAGATATTGTGTGGTAAACGTAACGAACTTATGTTGATGACATAGAATGTGTGTGAAGAAAGGTGACGCTAATGAGTGTGTTATAGTTAATGATCTATGAAAGGTATATACGTAAAAGGCGAGATAGAATAATATTGCTTAAATACATAAACGATTAATGAAATGAGATAAGGTATGAGAATAAGAATGCGATGAGTTAAGAATGTAAGAGTGAATGAGATGAGTATGCACGAGCTTAAAGTGTTGTTCGAAAATTATTATATCACGGCTAATGTACCCCATTAGCGGTGATTTTTATGATGAAAGTGTTGAATAATAAAACGTGATGAGTTAAGCAAAAGGATGTGATGTGAAAATTAAACGAGATAAGAATGTGTAAACGACTTAAATTGTGTAAGAAGAATGAATGATGCTAATGAATGAATGAAAATTAACCTATGCAAGGTTTAAAAGTGGAAAGAGTCGAGTAGACAAAAAGGGTAAAGTAAAAGGGTGAAAATGATTAATGCGGATTTAGAATGTAAGATGATAAACACATAGAAATGTGTAATTTTAATAAGCAGGTTCATATGCTCTATGAGCTTGCCTTCACTAAATAAAATGGAAAGTATTGCCTTCAGCGGCAAGGGGTTGCCTGCGTCCATGGCACATAAAAATAACCCCATAATGAATGTGATAATGTTATGGATCCAAGTCTAAGAAGGGTAAAGGTAATGTAATAAAAAGAATGAGAGAATAAAAGTTAAATTGGGGAATAGGAGTACTTGTGTTGTGTTGGAAATATATAACCATGAGTTTATGTTTCTTGATTTACATCGATTGGGACGCCTTTCCATGTAAATGAGGAAGCATGAATGAGTGGGCTTATGTGTTGCCGACATGGCACGAGCAGGGTTAGAGAAGTAGAAAGCGGAAGTCTAGAATTAGTTAGAAATTCTAAGGACTAAGATAGAAGGGTTAGAATTAGAGTACGTCTTTTAACAAGAATTATGAGGAACCTATGTTTTGAGTGTTAAGTACAAGTTGAAGAAATTAAAGAATTGTAATGATGCTTAAAAATGTTATAATACCCAATTGTGGCGTGGTATAAAATGTGAGTAATGGAAATAATTGATGATAAGTGGCATGGTTAATGTGACGGCAAGTGTTGAAGTATGATGATATAAAGCAAATTCATGTAATCTTCTATAAGACTTATAAAGGTAAGCGAAAACGACATGAAGAAAGAAGTAGAAGAAATGAGGTAAGTGTAGAGAACGTAAAAAGAATGATTAAGTAGTATTTGCGTTATAATAAGAATGTTAAAGGAAAAGTGAAATGGCCATGATAAATAAGGAAGTGTTAGCAATGTGTTTGACTTATGTAGAGACGTAAAAGAAACGGATAAGTGGTGTTGATTGAATGTGAAAGTATTAGTTAAGCGTATTTATGTAAAGTTAAATAACACAAGTTTTCTCAAGTATCAAGTAGTTAAAGAATGAGAATAGAGAATAAAGCAAGTGGAAACGTGATGTAGCGGTAATAGAACGGATTAAAATGATAACTAGTTATAGTGAGTATGTCTTGTATTACGTAATAGGCTAAGTAAGAGTTGTATGGATATAGAAGTAAGTGGGAAGTAATGTGGATTAAGGCCATGTGATATGTTATAGTGTGCATAGAGTTGCAAGATCACTTAGATCGTTGCAACTAAATAAACTAAGAATTAGGGTGCTAGGAATGAGAAGTATAATGTGGCTAGGTTTTGGTTAGTAAGGAATGATAGATTTCGGGGACGAAATCTAAATAAGGGGGTAGAATTGTTAGACCCGTTCCCGGGTACTTGTACCCCACCCTAGATGAAAAGGGGCCAAAGGCCATACGTGATTGGTTAGTCAACGAATGTTTCGTTATAGTCAAACCCGAAAGTCAATTAATGGTCAATGAATGTATTGTGTAGTTATGGAAAGTATTATGTGGCTCAAATGTAAATGAATAGACTTAAAGGACTAAAGTTGTTAAGTTGTAAATATGTGTTATAAGAATGGTTGTGACCAAAATAGAATAAAAGGAACTAGAGGGACTATCTATCTCAAGTGGCCAAAGATGCCACCTAACCAATTATATCCAGGATACTCTAGAGTTTTCCATAATTATTGAAAGGGGTGTGAGGTCCGGATTTTAGAGAGAAGAAAAAGAGAGGGAAAAAGATGGTTGGTGACTTAGGAAGAAGAAGATGAAGGTTAATTGTCCATATGTCATCCCTAGCAATGGTTTCCCAAGTAAGTATTCTTCCTATCTTGATGTTAATGAGGTTAGGGTTAATGATTGAAATGGGTTTTCATCATATGATCAAAGTATGATCATATGATGATGTAGAACAGATAATGGGTAAGTTTAGATGGGTTATCTAACCCTTGATCATGATGTTGTGTTAATAAGTCTTGATGATGGTTATGGTTTAGGAAGTAATGGTGATGATGAGGATGATTAAAGATGAAGATGATGATGATGATGTTATTGATAACTTAGCTTGGAGCTAAGGTAAGTAAACCGGCTATAAGATGATGTTATGGTGATTTCCATACTTTATGTGTTTATGTGTTTATGTGTTTATATATGTCATAGTATATGAATGATTGTATGAAGTTATTATGTGCAAGTAAGTGTAAGCCTAGTTGATATGTTAGATAAGGAAGGATTAAAGAAAGAAAGGTTAAAGCTTGAATGGTTAAGGTATGTGTTTATGTTTAATGTGTTCATGGATAAATGGTTAAGATGCGTAATGTATGAATGAAGTGTAATGTTATATTATATCTGTTTTACTTACTAAGCATTCGTGCTTACGGTTTAAGTGTTTAATGTTTTGTAGGTTTATGTATGATGGAAATGGTGAGCTTGGGCTAAGGGTTAAGGTTGGCTAATGTGGAAGATAGAAGGTAGTATGTGTTAGGTGCTTAGGTAGAATACCGAGCTCAAGTATAAAGTTTGTACCTCCGTTGGTCTTTTATTGATTTGTAAAGTTAAGTCAAGTGTCAAAATGTATGATAATGGAGTCCTAATGATTTGGTGGTCTAACGATGTGTCAAAGTGTGTTTTAAGTGTTTTTAGTAAAAGTTAAAGGGGCATTTGGATTAAGTGTGTTTGTACCCATTTTGGGTTGTAAACGGGTCAAGTGTTTATGAAACATATTTGGTATGTTAAAGTAATGATAATGGTTAAGTTTGGTGGGAAAATGAAGTAGTATAAGTGATTTGTAGTGCAAATGGGTCGAAATGGGTTTAATGCATAACCCGTCTAATTTGTAAAGTACTATTTCGGGGAGTCAAACGGTAAATGTTTTTATATGAAAATGAGCCCAATAGTATACAAGGTAAATCTGGAAAGTTTGGTAAAATATCGAGGTCGGGTTTTCAAGAACGGGGCGAAAATGTGAATTTGGCTGATCAGCAGGCTCCATCCGATCAGATGGGCTGCTCGGTAAAGTTTTTTGTAAACTTTGAAAAATCATATCTTTTGATCCGTAAGTCGTTAGAGGTCGTGCCACCTGGAGTTTTGAAGGTAATTGAGTCAAGTTTCATTTAAAAATAGTCTCAAGTCCTGAATATTTATGGATTTTTATAAATTGTCAAAAGAGTAACAAAATGTTCGTGAAAGGTTAAGCGTTTCCGCGTAAAAGTTTTTAATTTTTTATCTAAGCGGGCACGGGGTGTAACACTTTCTTAAAGCCTCTAATCATCATCCCGCCTACTTTTTTTTTAAGTCAACAGCCCTACAAAACATAACCCAAACACCCTCTTTAAAATGTATCGGCATGCACCAGAAACAATAAAGCATTGCACCAGGACCACTTGTGAGCCCTCTTCTCAGCTCTACCAACACCACAATGTTCAAACCATTCTTCATGCCAATTTTCCCCATTCCAATCAACCTCACTAACCACTATATAAGTCCACTGAAATGACTCTGTATTATTAAACTGTGACACACTTTGAACACTAAAAAGTCATATTACAAAAGAAGATCAGCAACTGATCTATGATATACCAAAAATATCTAAGCAAGTGGAAGTTGAATAATGATACAAGAGTTGTTTGTTGATAAAATTATGTAGGTATTACTACCTTGTTTTGGGAACTAAACTTCAAAACAAACATATACAAAACTACAAGAAGCAAAACCGACTGGATTAAAAAACAAGAAACATATCTTCGTACCGTATTTTTCAATTTTGTTGCATCTTCAAGCTGCACGTGTACCAGTGATGCTTGTGCTACATTCTTTTGTTGTACCGTACGATTGCTTTGATCTATGTGATCCGCCTTCATGTTTTCGATTATTTTTGCTATTACTAGATATTCTAGTTCAGCTGCAATTCTTTTTGTCAAAATTTCCTCATGCTCGGTCTGTATGTCTAACAAACTCAAGGTGGATTCAAGTTAAGAGATTTTTGTATCCTTAAGTTTGAGCATATCAAGGGCCTCCTCAAGCTTGAGTTGCATATGAACCTCATTCCGCGTTTGAGCGCTTTTACTTGATTGGGACTCTTCATCTAAAAATCTTGATCCTGATGGTTGAATCGAGCCATCATAAAACAAAGTATCTTTAAATCGGCATCCCTCAATTTCTGGACTTCTGCTAAGCAATTCTTGATCAAGATTCGCACCTAGCACCATGCCACACAATCACCACCAGCACCACACCACCACCATCACCACCTAGCACCACGCCACCACGTCGCAAAAAAGCCTACATACCACCCGGCACCACACCATCACCACCTAGAACCACACCACCACCATCTCGATTTCTTGATCAAGATTCGCACAATTTCTTGATCAAGATTCGCACCACACCATCACCACCTAGAACCACGCCACCACCATCCCGGTTATCTTTTGAGCATTGGACTTGTTGCCAAAAGGGTTTTGCTAAATTGGGTTTGAATCAGACCAATCTAGTGATTTAGGTGGACTTAAATTCTTCTTCAAAGCTAACATAACAGTAGCATCATTTTCACTTAGCTGTGCTTCACAAAAACAGCAAATACTCAAAATTAAGGAAATTGCCAAAAGGGTTTTGCTAAACAAAGGGTGGATTACAAAACCCAGAAAGGGTTTGGTCATTTTTGAAGGGGAAGTGATGATTCAGAATTTGGAGTTTGATTTTACGGTTTTGATTGATGAATGGGTTGAAAATTTGGGAAAAAGGGAAGCTTTTAAGAGAGTGGTTGAGTAAAATGACCATAATACCCTCATGTGCAAGTCACATGAGGGGTGTTTAACAGTCAAACCTAACGTCGTTCAGTCAAGGGACTATGAGTGTTAAGGGTTTCAGAGTTGGGGACTATACGTGCAAAAAAAAAGTCAATGGACCATGAGTGTTAGTCAACCCAAACCACAGGGACCATCTTTGTAATTTACTCTTGTTTTAAAATATACAAACAAATTACAAGTAATAAACTAATAACAATAAATTTTTTAACATATACATTAAAAGTTACTTTAAGAAAAAGTTGCTAATCTAGTTATACCTAGAAGTTCATACTAATTAACTACAATTTTTACAAAGGTAAATTTATTTATGTGAAACTTAAAATCCAAACTAGGGGTGGTTTTCATAAAATGAGGCAAGTGACATGGACTATTTAAATAACTTTTCACTTCGGGACAATTTTTATAGAGTTAAGTGACTGTTAAGGACCTGATCTGTAACTTTATGTTACCCGAACAATCTTTTTTTTTTCTTTTTTTTTAAATGTGAATATATTAGCACCAAAATATAAGTCAAATCAGCTACGGCATACCAAGGACAATCCTAGGCCATATAGCATGCCAGATACAATATACAATCAAACACAATCCAACAAATAAGCTATTCATACTAACCTCTATACCCACTAACTCAGACATATAAAAAAAAAAAAAAAAAAACTAGCCAAAGTAACAAGTGAATAGAATACACCATCCTGAGTAGGCAACTTACTTTATAGGGATTACTCCTTAACTATACTATCACCATGCTCTGGTCATGTTGCTCTCAAGTCCACATACACATAACCAAGTGCTCAAATCAGGTAAGATTTCATCCCAAAGATACAAAGCCCTCTACTATACTAAACAATTTACCATATGCCAATATTGTTAGTTTTGATGGACAAATATTAAACGTGTATATCTAGAATCGAACTCGGGACCACGGGATTGCACACATTACATATGAGGAATTAATGTATAATAATTAATATATAAACCGTTATGTATTTAATTATTAAAACACAAAAAATAACGACTAACGGACGTTAAGTAATTAATGGGAATTGACTAACGACCGTTAGAGAATAAAGGAAGGACTATAGATGAAATTATAGGATCAAGAAGGTTCCGGAATCCTTAGGGATCCCTATGGCCGGTCGACAATGGGTTACCATAACCCAATCCAAAGCCAACTTGTACTCCAAGATTTCTCATCTATAAATACAAGGCCTAGGGTTATTCATTCTTGACTCTTACACTCTTGCTATAACCCTAGATCTCTTTTCTCTTCTATTTGTATTGTAGCCGATCGATCACATAACCCTTAGGGTTGATCGATCCAAGTTTTTCATAAACAAAATTTGTTTGGTTTATTTGTGTTTTCAAGATCTAGCAATCTCATTAATTCGGTTATAGTACGTGTGTACAAGATTGTGGTATCAACTCATTATAGTTGATATTCTTAGATTGAGATACAAAAAGGTAAGGGGTATCTCGTTAATCAATTCTTGACATTAAAGAAGAAGATTTGAAGTTTGATTCTTGTTCTTGCTAGAATCAAAAGGTACGTTACTTAAATTTTCGGTTAATCTTTTATATGTTAAAATAGATCATACGCTTCCGCATATGTGTAAGATGTTTATTAGATTAATATATGAATGGTCATGATTATTAAATTCTTACAGTGGCATCACGAGCCGTTTTAACATGTAATTAAATTACCGAAACACATAAAAATCGAATCTTGGATTAGGATCTATATTACTTGTTTTTTTTTGGGTTAAAAATCGAAACCCTAATTTTTTAGGGGGGGGGGGGGCGATGCCCCATAATTAAAAAAAATAGTTTTGTAGCCCTAAAATAGTAACATGTTTATGTGGTTAAAGGTTACGTTCCTTGTGACTTGCATTAATCCATGATGAAACACGCATGTTTATCATGGATTATATTTGATTAATTGTTAAGTTTATTTTTTCACATGTAATTTTGATAAATCTAAAATTGGGGAAGACCTCAATTAATTGTATTAATGAATCTACTTATGTGCTATTTGGTATATATTTGCTAAGACTAACGCAATTGATTCGTCGATGCATGTGGCTCTACCTACCATTGTAGGAGATAGTCTTAGTTAAATATATGCATATTAAAAATATAGATAGATTATTAATAGGTTTTATCAACAAGTTTGCATGTGGCTACATGATTTAATTATTAAGATTATGTGTACTTAATTGGTTATTTATTTTTATTAATTCCTTGATTTTTTTGTTTAAATTATATGAAATATTGTAAGCAAAAAAGGGTAATTTTTTGAATAGAAAATAAATTGACTAAATAACTATGAAACTTGATGTGATAAATTATACATATTGCAAAAGTCTTATGTGCCGACAGTGGTTCGCTTCGCACGGTAATTTGCTCCCAGGAGAGACTAGCAATATTATAGTTTATTACATGTTATTTTAAGACTTAAAATCATAAACTTTTAATTGAGTGATTAGTTTTGTACCAATAGTGTGAACGGCTCACCCAGTTTTGACAAACTATAAGAGGGGTATAAGGAGGATTGACATTAAATTGTCAAACCGGAAGAGACGCGTTTTTAATTGACATTTAGTGCAGACGTTTGTCTCTCCGCTCCTTTGTGCATCTAATTGGAGCTACCAAGTAAGCTATTAATGTACAAAATCATCTTAAGGGTGAATTGACCTCAATTCCACGCGCCACTTTGTGGTAATTATCCGAATAACTTGGGTCTTTTGACTCATGCAGCAGTAGGATATAGTGGGCGATAATTGTTGGTAATTCTTTGATTGGTGAACCCAATACCTCAATTAAAACTTTGTTGATTTAAATCTTAGCCTAATTGGTAAATAAAAAAGTTTTGAAAACTTATGATACGAAGATGTGTGCATGCTTCTTTGTACATATTTTGATTGACACATCAAAATTAGTACCCTAAAATTTAAGTCCATGCCATCTAATTATAAGAAACACTTGAAGTTATAATTTAGCGTAAGTGAGACCTTACATAGATTTTAATGACAAGGTAAATTTTCATTATGCGTGAGACCAGTAATGGAGAATTTGCAGTTTCTAAATTAGACGACTTAATTAAGTTGTTAGTGAGACCTAGAAATTTAAGGCATGAGATGTGATGAAACATGCTTACTTTGCAAAATTTTATTTGACAAATGTAAATCCCATAATGATCTAGGAGTCGGAAATTGTTTGCCGATTATTGTTTGACGGATTACTATATTTTATACTTTCACTACTAGCAGATCAACTGATGTAGTGAAACTATGAAAATTTGGATCATAGTTTTCAAGAAGATTAAATGGTTATATGAATATTTCCTGGGTATTTTCTTTTCTTGAAAAGTTGTATTATCAGAATACTAATATTTGAACTTTTTATGTAGAAATGGCTCAACCCGATAATGCTGTACTAAGTTCTGCTTTCAAAAACCACTTTGAAAGGGAAAAATTTACTGGCCCGAATTTCAATGACTGGTATAGGTCACTCAGGATTGTTTTGAGAGTGTCCAAAAAGCTGAAATACTTGAATAAGCCTTGCCCTCAAGAACCAACTGCTACTGAACCCGAGGAGGTCAGAGAAGCCTGGAAATTGGAGTATGAAAAGCACAATGAAGTTGCGTGCTTGATGCTTGGAAGTATGGTTCCCAAATTGCAAAAGCAGTTTGAGAACTATTTTCCTCATGATATGCTAGAAGAACTCCAAAAGTCTTATGTATAATTTTACCCCTGGGCAAATTTTATGTATAATTTAGAGTGGGGGACACGTGTCATACTATGAATGCCTTTCTACATTTTTTAATTTTACCCACTCCCCAACCTTTCACTTTAAAGCTAACAAATTCTCAATAAAACCAACCAATAAATTTTCAAATATATAATTCTAAAGTCTGACAAATCCAAAAATCTATATTTGACTTTAATTCTGATAATATATATATATATATTTGACTTTAATTATAGCTTAAAATAATGAGTTTGGTAATATCTCTCAAATTCAAATAGTGAAAAATGTAATATCAATCTTATTTATAGTGAAGAACTAAAAATTTAGAGTAAATGTCATAAATCGTCCCTGTGGTTTATCGGGTTTAACGAAAATGGTCCCTAAACTTTTTTTTTCCCGGATCCAGTCTTTGTGGTTTTGACCCATAACGAGTTTGGTCCCTTGTCCAAAATTTCCATCAGTTGACCATTAATTCTTGTGACGTGGCTAATATGTGGGGGGTAGCATAGTCATTATATATCTCCCTCTTCTTTTTAACCATCCCCTGTCCTTCTTCTTTTTACAAACACAAATAACAAACCTAAATCCAAAATCCAGTGGCACTTATATCCATACCAAACAAACACCATTCGTCTTTTTACATCACAAACCGAACAACCACACATGGTTATGGGTTCAAGATCTTGTTTAAAAGGTCTCGAGTAAGGTGTATTTGTTTGTGCGAATCTGTGGCTTCAAGATCTTGTTTAAAAGGTCTTCAAGATCTTGTTTAAAAGATATTCAAGATCTTGTTTAAAAGGTCTTCAAGATCTTGTTTATGTTCTTGTTTGTGCGAATCTGTGGTGGTTGGAAGTTGTGGAGATGAGATTAGGATATATTTTGTGAAGTTGGTAATTGTGTTGGATGTGGTTCGAATCTTGTTAGCAAAAAAATAAGTGTTCCTAATGATATTTTCTCAAAATGTGAGATGAATTCAACTTTTGTTGTTGGTGAATGGTGGCAAAAGTCAAAAGTGAAAAATGAAGGAGGTCCGAAAAACAGATTAGGATAGATTTTGTTGTTGGTGAATGGTGGTGGTTTGGTTTGGTTGTTTTCCGGGTTGTGGTGGTGGTGGTGGTTTGCTTGTTTTCTGGGTTGTGGTGGTTTGGTTTCTTTCAGTTGGATTCGATGGTGGTGTTGATGGATGGCGTTTTTGTGGTTGCACAAATTTAAGGGTTATTTTCATTTGGGTGGAAATCCTTTAAGACCCAAGAAATCATGCATAGGAGTATTTGTGGTTGCACAAATTTGGTCAAAGCAATCAGTGGTCACACTAGAAAACTGACCACCACTTAGAATAGACTGATGTTGTTGTTGCTGTGACATGACATTGGCAGTATTGGTACTAGCTGCAGCCTTGCTCATTGTCATACCTATTTAAGCTGCTTTCTGTAGCAATGCAGTGGCAGACATGTTACTTGCATTGTCATTGTCTGGATCTTGTTGATGATGGTGTTTGGTGGTAGGGATGGTATTTGGTGGTAGCAGTGGTGGGTGTTTGGTGTAGATGGGTTGGGTAGCAGTGGTGGGTGTTTGGTGTAGATGGGTTGGGTAGCAGTGGTGGGTGTTTGGTTGGGTAGCAGTGTTGGTGGTGATGAGTGTTGGGTGTTGGGTGTTTGAAGACCAAGAGGGTATTTTTGTCAATAAACATGTATTTGACGATCAACTAACATAAATTTTGGTCAAGGGACCAAACCCGTTACGGGTCAAAACCACAGGGACTGGATCTGAGAAAAAAAGTTTAGGGACCATTTTCGTTAAACCCGGTAAACCACAGGGACGATTTATGACATTTACTCAAAAAGTTATATCAAATTATTACAATAGAAAGATATAGTTGGGTCATGTCTTCATTCATATATACCCGAACCACCACAATATCAACAAAACCCGGCTATATCCGGGCAAGACCCAGTTATTCCGGCCAAGACCCGGATAGACCCGGCGACCCGGGTATTCCTGCATACTTATGTGGTTTTCATAATGGCGAAAACAGGAGTATATGTATCTTCTAATACAAAAAAGGAAAGGCTGCAAACTTCATATGATGAACAGGTATCTTGCATATTTAATGTACGGAATGTCGAAATTTATGTTTATGCTCCTTTTGTTTTAAATGAGAAAGTTTAAATGTCTTTCAAGATGTATATATGCTTATACACTGATAGTTTGTTTTGTTTAATTTGTCATAATATAGACGAAATAGTAAATGTGTGATAATGTGTGTTTAAAATGTGAAACTGAATTAGTTGTAACCAAGTATGGTTTTTGCGGCAACTAGTAATAATCATTTGACTATAGTTTTCTTCTGCCAAGGTTGTCTGACCTTTTAATACGAAACTTGATAGGATTATCATAACTAGAGTTAGCTTAGTCGAGCACTAGACAAAGTGATTAATATGAGATGATCACATTCTCATTCTCTTGTCTTGAAAGAGAAGAAAATGAATCAAGAATTGGAACCACGATACAAAGGATTTATTATTTGTGAAGCTGGCACGTGTTGGAATTTAAATAACTTGACATTCAAATAAATAAATAAAACATCAAAGAGCATGTAGCGGAAGCAAGATTGATTATTTAACATGTATAAAGTATTACCGAATAATAAATAGTCACATACCTTTTGATCCTAGCTAAACAAGGATCTACTCTTCTCTTCACTTTACTTGAACTAACAAACCAAGATTAATTACTAAAGCAAGCAATTACCGAACTCTTGTACACACGTACTATAACCGGTCAAGTAATGATGCTAGTGATTGAACACGAATTAACCAAACAATTTGTTAACTTGAAATCAATATGGATCGATCCACAAGGGGTGGTATACGATCGGCCAAGGAAGAGAGGAGAGGAGAAAATACTTTAGGGTTTAGTTACAATGCACTAGGTGAAAAACTAAAGACCCTTGTGTTTGTATTTATAGTGAACAATTATCTTGTAGGACAAGTTGACTTGAATAAGGAAACCATAGCCCTAAGGCCGATCGGCCATCCTCATTCCCTAAGGATTCTAGATCCTTCTTGTCCTCTAATTTCACTAACGGTCCTTCCTTTATTCCCTAACGGTCGTTAGTCAATTCCGTTAATTACTTAACGTCCGTTAGTCCTCATTTCGTGTCCAAATAATTAAAATACATAACTATTATATATATTAATTATTTACTTGATCATTCATACGTAAAGTGTGCAATCCCTCGGTCCCGGGTTCGAATCTAGACATACACGATAATATTTTTCCATTTAAACTCTAACAACCCCCACTTGGAAATCTATTAAAAGTGTAATGACATTGGTTAGCGTCTAGCAACACGCCAATGCCCCTAGTACAACTCGGGTGGTGGTTCTCCTGGAAAAAACCATTCGATGATTACTCATCATACTAATCCTTTTGTTTCTAATACCATATTAATAAAGATATGGACCTGAGTCATTCTTTATTAATAATTATGTTTCTCGTTGTTTATGATTAAATAAGATTACCAAATCTCTTGAACCATTCAGGGGAGATTGATGAGTGTGTAAATACTCATCATTTTATACCCATTAAAGACACAAAAATGACCAAAAACACCCAAATAGACCATATTATACTGCAAATATTCTTGGTTTGTGTTTTTATGTGTTTCAGGTACAAAAGGATCGAAAACAGGCAAAAACAGACAAAACCGAGCACAAGATTGGAAAAGCGTGAAAAGCCGAGGACGGGGAAGAAATTTATGAGTTTGGTCCGGGAAATTGCTCTACTTGTCAAGAATAACCCTTGGAGATGATTTTCAGAAAATACAAGATTGGTCCCTGAAGTTTGAAACTTGGCAGCATTGGTCCTTGGATTTTCAGGAAATTACACAAATGGTCCCTAAAGTTTAATCCTTTAAACAAAAACCGGATTTAAAATAAAACCCAAACCATTTAAAACTAAACCCAGCCACAAATTAAACCCATAACCCAACCAAGCCCACCTTTCTATTAACCCATCAGCCCACACCATCACCAAACCCAAGCCCAATCCTTTTAAAATAAAACCCGACCCACACCCTTTGCTAATACCCCAAGTTTGACTCTGTCAAATTCTTATCCCTTCCCCACTTGCCCGCCAAACCATACCACCCTCACCCATGGTTTCTCTGCAACATCACACCACCCTCCTCCTTCCCAATCCACCTTCCTAACAATCCAAAGAAGCATTTAATGCTTCCCCCCCCCCCCAATCAGTTACCAGTACCAAGTGCACATTCCCACTTTTATCTTTTTGGCGCCAAAATGCCATTGAACGACTGGGATTGATTGGAAGCCATCTAGTGGGTGGGATTTGATCAGAAGAAAGAGAAGATTCTTTTGGGATGGTTATTTAAAGAAAAGAAGATACACAAAAGACATTGTCACTGCTTTAGACCAATTCGTAGTGTAATTTATTTTCAAGTCGAATTAGAATAAGCTTTTAGGTTTAATCATCTCATGTTATTGTAATTTCATGTTTCAGTTTTAATTATATTTCAAAAACCTTGTACCATTTCAGTTTTAATACAAGTTCAAGTTTAATGTTAAGTTGTTTGATTCAAATCAGTTGTTTCAAGTTTGAAAGCTTCTCTTTTTAGTTTAAATAAGTTAACATAAGCCATGTGACAGCTTATTGTTAGTTTATTATTGCTTAGTTCTGTTTAATTTCCAAATTTCCAAAAAAGTCAAAAAGTCAACAATAAGCCATAATAAGCAGTTGAGTGGGAATAAGCTGTTCTGGAAAGCTTAATTGGGGTTAAAGCTTGGTTCTGACAAGCTGGGCTTATCCCTGATCAATTTCCTTGGTTTCATATTCCTATCAGTTGTAAGCTATTTTCTAAGTTTTTGCTTTATTTTCTATTTTCACTGTTAAATAGCTTATTTTAGCTTATTATTATAATTTTCTGCTTATTACTAGTTTTTAACTATATTTCATCAGTATTTTCAATTTTAAATAGTCATTGCTTTGTTTTGCTTAAAAAATCTATTAAAAGCCAAAAATAGCCATATATTATATAACTTATTGTATTGCTTATTTCTATTTTAAAAGTTGTTAATTATAGTTAAAATAAGTTAGTGAAACAATAAAAACCAGAAATTATAAGTTAAATTATACTGTGCTAGTTAAAAAATCCAACACAGACCCTAATAAGGGTTGTTTGGCAATAGAAGTCAATGGGTCAAAATGGGTAATTTGGTACCTCACTGTTCATTTGCAAGTTCCTTTAGTTCAATCTTGCCTAAATAAGCTTATGGGAGGAGTTGGTAGCAGCTTGTAGCTTATTTTTAAGAGATTTCATGTTTTGAGTCCACTTAGAACAAATTGAGCACTCTAACTGAGCTTATAAGCTCTTCATAAGCTAGGGCAGATAAGCCCTCATTTTTAGCATTTCTTGTGTTCCTTAGGTCCAGGATTAGCATTCATAAAGTTCCCTTCAACCCTTGTTCACAAAATAGCTAAAATCAGTCCACTAGTGCCTCAGCAGACCCTAGGTTCACCCTCTTTTTATCAGCTTATTTATAAGCTGATATTAATTCAATAAGTTCTAATTTTTGGTTTATGATAAGTTCATAGTGTGAACTTCATCTGTTTTTACTTTCCAGACCATAGCTTCTAGCTTTTCATAGCTTTTACACAACTTAAAATACCTCAGACACCATATTTTGCCCTGCACATCAGCCCTTTGAGCTTATTGTTTTGTTACTGAGTTTATTTGCTTAACTTGTTGCTTATTTTATTTTCCTATTTTCATTCTCAGCTTATTTGTAGTTCTTTGCTTATTTCACATTTCATTATAGCTTATTAGATTAGCTTTAAGCCTTTTCTTTTTATGCCTTTTGCTTGTTTTGGCTATAATAGCCCACTGATCAGTTGAGATAAGCTCATTCTGAGCTTATCAGTGATTTTCAGTTAAAAAGTTTTCACAAAAGTCTTAAATCTTTGTTAGCTTATTGGTTTTAACAAGAAAAACAAAAAAATAAAATAATTTTGCAAAAGGTCAGGCCTGGGATTCGAACCCTGGACCTCCCCCTTTGCAAAGCCTCAACACCACAACACACTACCAACTGCCCTTGGGACTTCTCTGGGTTTAGTTTGTAATGTTTATTATTTAACCCCTTTTTCATTTTAAGCTTATCCGAATTCTTTAGCTTATTATTAGCTTATTAGAATAAGCTGGCATCTTCTTTGTATTTTTCCTAGGATAGTAATAGTATAAAGTATTTTTAGAAAAATTTCCAGAATTTTTAGAATAGTTTTAATATTTTTTATGCAATTTTCTTTTTAAAACTGTTTTTAATTCATAATAAAAAATATAAAAGTCAGAAAAATATAAATCTTTTTTCTAAAATTTTCTTTTATTATTTAGGATTTAAGAAAAATAATTTTACACTTGTAGGGTTTATTTTATAGATTTCACTTTTTAATCGCGTTTTTTAGAATTCCCGTAACGCGTTTTTTATATAATTTGTGTTAATCTTAATTTTCTAGTGAGAATTTGTTTCTCATTATTTAATTAGAATTAAAATAAAAATACAAGCAAAATTTCATATCATCAGTCACTCTAATCCAAACCTTAACGATTGTCCATTCCATCCTCGTTGGGACACGACCCGGGTAATCACTTACCTGGTATCACACATATCACAACGTGAGTTTTTGCAAGTTAGCCTTTTTCCTAAAGGGTTATTTTGTCTTTATTCACGTGTATCCGTCTGCATATTATTTATATATCTATTTCGGCACGGATCAAATTTTGGCGCCGCTGCCGGGGAGGTTGTGTTGCGACAATATCGTTGAAGTCTAAACGATTAGTGACTTGAGATCCTTCTTTCAGAAGTTTCCACTTTCATAAACCATATAAAATACAAAAATATTTTTCTTTTCTTTTATATATATAATATCATATAAAAAACCCAAAAACATTTTCTGTTTTATTGTAAAATAAAAGATAAAAGCAAAATTAATATAATATTCCTCAACTTGGGTATTATCATAATAAGTTCCCAAACCAAAGATTAAAACTTGCCTTTGTGTCGCTTGCGAATTCGGCTTACCTTTGATTGATAAACAAACTCTAACGGAGGTTTCAGGAGGTTTGACATTAAATTGTCGAACCGAAAGAAGCGGGTTTTTAAGGAGCATTTATTGCCCACCTTTGCTTCTCCGCCACTCTGTGCGTTTTTCAGTCAGAGAGCTACCATACGCTTGTTGATTTAAGGTTTTAAGTTCCTTGTGTTTTGCTTCGATCTTGTTTTAATTGAATTATTTGATTTAAGGTTTAAGTTTTTTCCAAAAAACCAAAAAAAAAAATTGAAAAAAAACCAAAAAAAACCCAAAAATATTTTTCTTCACCCTCTATCCGTTTAATTCTTTTTCTTTATGTATTCATCTTACCACTATGGTTGTCAATGTTGTGGAGGTCCTCATAATGGTGGGAATTGTCCCGGTTGTAGCATGGTGGAATCAGGAAACGGGTTTGTTTATGACCAAAATCCTTATTCTTACCATGAAACACCCGACTTTTTCAACCAGGCCCCACACCATGAGATGGAAACATATTCTTGTGAACATTGTGGAGGTCCACACCCAAGTTTTGATTGTCAAGCAGGAAATACGTCTGTCTATGAACAAGATCCATGTAATCAAAACTTCGGGTATGACCAATATCCATATGATTCACCGAATCAGTCACAGCAAATGTATTGTTGTGAGTACTGTGGTGGTCCACATTATGAATCTGATTGTCAAACGAGGACCCCGCTTGTCTATGAGCATGTCCCTTGTGACAATTATGACTATTCTTGTCATGACCAACCTCCACAGTATCAAATGAATCAAACACCACCTCAGCCAATTCCTCAAGAATTATTCCAAGAGATTCCAGATGAAAGGAATAAATGCCTGGAGTTGTCTTTTGAAAATGTATTCCAAAAAAAACTTTAAAATGTGATGGATACACTTAATGATTTGGCTGTTAAAAATGCCCAAGAAGATCCTCATCAGAAAACCATTGGAGAGCTTCTAGCTGAAGAAGAACAAACAGCTAGAATGAGTTCCAAATATCGTCAAACTTTCATTTGCGATGACGATGATGAAGATTCTATGTGGGGAGTTTGCGAGAATTCGTCTACTGCAATCACACCTGTCCAGAAAAGGCAGGAAGACAAGACTATTGCAGAATTGCTAGCCGACGAGCAAATGGAACGTATAAAAGCCATTTATGCTAGCAATATTGATGAGGAGGACGACGAGGAGAGTGTTATTCCTTTGAATAAATCCATTTTTCAACTCCCTCAGTCCATTGCAATCACACCCTTCTTACAGTCTATGGACTCCGAGGACTCTCTTATTATGGGGGATGAGCATATTAGCACTATTCCTGAAAAGGAATCGGACGAATTCATAAAGTCTAGTGCTGAGAACCTTATCCCAATCCCAAGTGAGTCTGAGGATATGTCCGACAGTGAAAGTGATTGTTCTTTTCGTAGTGATCAACCTCTTGACACTACTGATGATTTTTTCGGGACATTTTCTAACCCTCTTTTCAATTCAAACGATGATTTTTTCGGGATTTTCTCTAATCCCCTTTTCAAGTCCAATGATGATTTATCCTCTAGTGATGACGAATCACTTTCTGATGAGGAAGTTCAAAATGAAAATCTCAAAGTCTATTCGAATTCTCTTTTTGAATTTGATGATGAGTACTTTTCTAGCAAAATAAATCCTCTCTTTGATGAAGAGTTAGAAAACAATGAGGTCAAGGACTCTATTATTCATAAACTTGATAATGTGACCTCAATTCTTAATCCCGATATTGATCTTTCTCTGACATATGTGACATTTCCCGTTGAGGATCGCCATTATATTGACTTCACATATGTCGTTCGAGTTTTTCTACCTTTCTGTGCTTATAAGGTAGCTTGTCCTTTCCCTCACTCGTTTGGGAATGAGGACAAAGTTTTTGACCCCGACATCTCCATTTATCATTCTTCAGAGCCGGATGTATCTCATCGGAGTGGAACTTTCATATGTTCAAATGTTAATCTAAACACATTGAATTTAAGTCCGATGGAGATGGTTTCTTCCACTTGCTTCCCCATGAACAAATGAATTCGGGGTCGAGTCAAGCTAGTGACTCGGTTAACAAAAACATTAGCATTGCATGGGTGACAACCCATGTTTCTGACTTCTTTCTATTTTCTGACACTAAGTGTGGGGGGATTCCTCTACTGTGCTGTGTTTTTGTGTGTTGTTTGCTCTTGTTTTCCGGTTTCCCTTGGATTGTGATGATTGTCGCGCCTGTTTTCAATCCAGCCGCCCAATATCCTATCCTTTTGCTAACGATTATCTAGGGATATCTTTTTAATCCTGTTTGTGAAAATAGAGATTTTGTTCACACACTTGGCTATTAGTATTACCTTTTTACGTTCTAAGTCTCGGCATAATAGCCGGTACTTTGAATATTGAGGGCAATATTCAATTCTAAGTGTGGGGGGGAATTCTCTCGAATTTTGTCACATTGTACCTTCTAGTGCCCTAGTACCCCCGTTTTGGCCCAAATTTTAAATTTTTTTTTCGTTTTTAGATAAGAAAATTGCAATAAAAAAAAGAAGTGTTTAGTCTTGATTAGGTTAGAACAAAGGGAATCCCGACTCTGCCAGAGTATTGATCTGGCTGCTTCCTTAACTATTAGACTAAGGTTTTACAATTTGTGCAAATGAAAATGCTAAGCGTAGAATAGTGGTTTTCTTTAGAGCTTATATAAGTAATCTATGGCTTTTCCTCCCAGGAGATAACGAATCTGACTTAATTAGTGCTTATTTTTCAAACTTTTGAACACACAAAATCATTTTTCTTTACGATTTTGAAAAATACTAGTTCAAAGCTTTATTTAAACTTCAGAACAAGCATATGTCATAATAATGTAAAAGTTAAGTAATAAATGTATGTGCTAAAAGCTAAGGTTCAAGATCGGCCCTTGGATTCTTATTTCCGGAAGGCATTTAGGTCTTGGCTACCCTCTTACACCGACCCTTGGACCCTTAATTCTGAAAGTCGTTAAGGTCTTGGAACTCTCCGTTGTAACGGCCCTTGGATCCTTTATGCCGAAAGGTTTAAGATCTTGGTTCCCGTGAAACTCCGTTAGTTTATATTGCACAAAGTTAAGTATAAAAAAAAAAAAAAAAAGAAAAAAGAAAAAATGAAAAAAATGAGAAAATAAAAATAGAATAAAATGGAATGATATTGCAAAATGCAATGAATTTTGAAGCTTGCTTGTTGTGAATTTTAAATCTATCTTTCAGCTAGTATTAGTCAAAGTTTTATAAAAACATCGATTTTTGTTATCAAAATTTTGAATATAAGCACAGTCACCTAAACTTGATAAATGTGGGAGTGAAAAGTTAAGTTTCGGCTTACATAGATTATTGATATAAGTAGTGTTAGCATTTTACAAAAGCATTTGCATATTGAGTTTAAGCTTAGTTGGGAGTATAAAAGAGGATGACGATTACAATTCCCTGGAGACACCTAGTTTGTGTGAATCCTGTTCCGTGATACCATTTTTGGAAATCAAGCGTGTTATATATTTTGTCTAAGTTTAAATTTCTTGCATTAAATAAAAAATCAAAACGGGGTTTACTTGGTATTCTTTTGATCCTTTCATTACTTCATATGATCGGATTGCTAGGGACTAGCAATAGCTTAGTGTGGGGGATCGATGAGTGTCTAAATACTCATCATTTTATACCCATTAAAGACACAAAAATGACCAAAAACACCCAAATAGACCATATTATACTGCAAATATTCTTGGTTTGTGTTTTTATGTGTTTCAGGTACAAAAGGATCGAAAACAGGGCAAAAACAGACAAAACCGAGCACAAGATTGGAAAGCGTGAAAAGCCGAGGACGGGGAAGAAATTTATGAGTTTGGTCCGGGAAATTGCTCTACTTGTCAAGAATAACCCTTGGAGATGATTTTCAGAAAATACAAGATTGGTCCCTGAAGTTTGAAACTTGGCAGCATTGGTCCTTGGATTTTCAGGAAATTACACAAATGGTCCCTAAAGTTTAATCCTTTAAACAAAAACCGGATTTAAAATAAAACCCAAACCATTTAAAACTAAACCCAGCCACAAATTAAACCCATAACCCAACCAAGCCCACCTTTCTATTAACCCATCAGCCCACACCATCACCAAACCCAAGCCCAATCCTTTTAAAATAAAACCCGACCCACACCCTTAGCTAATACCCCAAGTTTGACTCAGTCAAATTCTTATCCCTTCCCCACTTGCCCGCCAAACCATACCACCCTCACCCATGGTTTCTCTGCAACATCACACCACCCTCCTCCTTCCCAATGCACCTTCCTAACAATCCAAAGAAGCATTTAATGCTTTCCCACCCCCCCCCCCCCATCAGTTACCAGTACCAAGTGCACATTCCCACTTTTATCTTTTTGGCGCCAAAATGCCATTGAACGACTGGGATTGATTGGAAGCCATCCAAGGGGTGGGATTTGATCAGAAGAAAGAGAAGAGTCTTTTGGGATGGTTATTTAAAGAAAAGAAGATACACAGAAGACATTGTCACTGTTTTAGACCAATTCGTAGTGTAATTTATTTTCAAGTCAAATTAGAATAAGCTTTTAGGTTTAATCATCTCATGTTATTGTAATTTCATGTTTCAGTTTTAATTATATTTCAAAAACCTTGTACCATTTCAGTTTTAATACAAGTTCAAGTTTAATGTTAAGTTGTTTGATTCAAATCAGTTGTTTCAAGTTTGAAAGCTTCTCTTTTTAGTTTAAATAAGTTAACATAAGCCATGTGACAGCTTATTGTTAGTTTATTATTGCTTAGTTCTGTTTAATTTCCAAATTTCCAAAAAAGTCAAAAAGTCAACAATAAGCCATAATAAGCAGTTGAGTGGGAATAAGCTGTTCTGGAAAGCTTAATTGGGGTTAAAGCTTGGTTCTGACAAGCTGGGCTTATCCCTGATCAATTTCCTTGGTTTCATATTCCTATCAGTTGTAAGCTATTTTCTAAGTTTTTGCTTTATTTTCTATTTTCACTGTTAAATAGCTTATTTTAGCTTATTATTATAATTTTCTGCTTATTACTAGTTTTTAACTATATTTCATCAGTATTTTCAATTTTAAATAGTCATTGCTTTGTTTTGCTTAAAAAATCTATTAAAAGCCAAAAATAGCCATATATTATATAACTTATTGTATTGCTTATTTCTATTTTAAAAGTTGTTAATTATAGTTAAAATAAGTTAGTGAAACAATAAAAACCAGAAATTATAAGTTAAATTATACTGTGCTAGTTAAAAAATCCAACACAGACACTAATAAGGGCTGTTTGGCTCAATGGATCAAAATGGGTAATTTGGTACCTCACTGTTCATTTGCAAGTTCCTTTAGTTCAATCTTGCCTAAATAAGCTTATGGGAGGAGTTGGTAGCAGCTTGTAGCTTATTTTTAAGAGATTTCATGTTTTGAGTCCACTTAGAACAAATTGAGGACTCTAACTGAGCTTATAAGCTCTTCATAAGCTAGGGCAGATAAGCCCTCATTTTTAGCATTTCTTGTGTTCCTTAGGTCCAGGATTAGCATTCATAAAGTTCCCTTTAACCCTTGTTCACAAAATAGCTAAAATCAGTCCACTAGTGCCTCAGCAGACCCTAGGTTCACCCTCTTTTTATCAGCTTATTTATAAGCTGATATTAATTCAATAAGTTCTAATTTTTGGTTTATGATAAGTTCATAGTGTGAACTTCATCTGTTTTTACTTTCCAGACCATAGCTTCTAGCTTTTCATAGCTTTTACACAGCTTAAAATACCTCAGACACCATATTTTGCCCTGCACATCAGCCTTTTGAGCTTATTGTTTTGTTACTGAGTTTATCTGCTTAACTTGTTGCTTATTTTATTTTCCTATTTTCATTCTCAGCTTATTTGTAGTTCTTTGCTTATTTCATATTTCATTATAGCTTATTAGATTAGCTTTAAGCCTTTTCTTTTTATGCCTTTTGCTTGTTTTGGCTATAATAGCCCACTGATCAGTTGAGATAAGCTCATTCTGAGCTTATCAGTGATTTTCAGTTAAAAAGTTTTCACAAAAGTCTTAAATCTTTGTTAGCTTATTGGGTTTTAACAAGAAAAACAAAAAAATAAAATAATTTTGCAAAAGGTCAGGCCTGGGACTCGAACCCTGGACCTCCCCCTTTGCAATGCCTCAACACCACAACACACTACCAACTGCCCTTGGGACTTCTCTGGGTTTAGTTTGTAATGTTTATTATTTAACCCCTTTTTCATTTTAAGCTTATCCGAATTCTTTAGCTTATTATTAGCTTATTAGAATAAGATGGCATCTTTTTTGTATTTTTCCTAGGATAGTAATAGTATAAAGTATTTTTAGAAAAATTTCCAGAATTTTTAGAATAGTTTTAATATTTTTATGCAATTTTCTTTTTAAAACTGTTTTTAATTCATAATAAAAAATATACAAGTCAGAAAAATATAAATCTTTTTTCTAAAATTTTCTTTTATTATTTAGGATTTAAGAAAAATAATTTTACACTTGTAGGGCTTATTTTATAGATTTCACTTTTTAATCGCGTTTTTTAGAATTCCCGTAACGCGTTTTTTATATAATTTGTGTTAATCTTAATTTTCTAGTGAGAATTTGTTTCTCATTATTTAATTAGAATTAAAATAAAAATACAAGCAAAATTTCATATCATCAGTCACTCTAATCCAAACCTTAAACGATTGTCCATTCCATCCTCGTTGGGACACGACCCGGGTAATCACTTACCTGGTATCACACATATCACAACGTGAGTTTTTGCAAGTTGGCCTTTTTCCTAAAGGGTTATTTTGTCTTTATTCACGTGTATCCGTCTGCATATTATTTATATATCTATTTCGGCACGGATCAGAGATCTTGGGTGTGGCCACACATACATCTTACTAATCCTACGAGGGGCCCAACAGTATTAAACTCCAAACAGTTTGAAGGAAAAAATTCTATCTTGACTACGAGCATAACACATGCACTTCGCAACGCTTCCGAAAACAATCCGTATAGCTACCAGTTACGTATAGCGTTAAATTGAATCACAGAAATGCACTACATGCATGACAGTTATCTAGCATCTCAAGTCTGAGGATAACTATATACTCATGATTTACTTGATGACAAGATCCATAAAGTAAACTCATGTCGGCGGGATAAAGTCCTATACTCAAACCATTTGAATATCATGTGAAATTGGCATGACAACGCATCAATATACTTTTAAGTATATTCTACCAATACTCAGATTTGTCTTAATTTAATGATATTCCCATATCATTAATTGACAACGGACAGTTTAGAATATAAAAATATATTCAAGGATATAAACATGCAAATATAGGATATATTATTAAGAAAATGATAAACAAACATAACCATTATTTCATTTCATTAAAATAATAACTGTTTTACAATATCCCATTATCCAAACACTAATCACAGATATTCATGAAACTATCAGCTAAACGAAGTCCTATGCCATTAGAAAGTTCTTTAAGCTTTCCACCCGGTAGAGCCTTCGTTAATGGATCTGCTAAGTTGTCATTTGTGTGAACTTTGAGTAGTTCGATCTCGCCTATCTCCACTTGTTCTCTAACATAGTGATATCGGATCGGGAAATGTCTGGTGCCCTTCATGATTCCAGGTTCATTGGCAAATGTAATTGAGGCTGAGTTGTCACAATACATTTTTATAGGTCTTTCGATTGAGGGCATAACTCCAAGCCCTAAAACGAATTTCCTAATCCAGACTGCTTCCATTGCAGCTTTTGAGGCAGCAATATACTCACTTTCTGTTGCAGACATAGCTATAGTGCTCTGCTTCTTGCTCTTCCAATCCACAGCTCCTCCATTGATGACAAAGACGTAACCTGTTTGAGACTTCGTATCGTCTTTATCACACTTCCAGGATGTATCGCAGTAACCTGTAACACACAGCCCTGCTTCTAGATTTCCCCCATACACTAAAAACATATCCCTCGTAGATCTCAAATACTTGAGAATAAGTTTCTGTTGGGAAAAAAATGTTCAAGTCAAAGAGCTTGCCAGATGATGTATTGAGCCTGCTAGTTGATTTTGAAGAAGTTGAAGATGTACTAACAGTACCTTCTGGGTGAGAAGGTACTGCTAGTTAAAGAAGGTCCTGCCAAGATGAATGTCAAGTTGATAGATATTTATTTGTAGATATTTAGTTGTATTATTAGTCTTTGTACAATGTAACACGTTTAGTAGAAGTAGTTCAGTCTTCTATGTTGTGCAGAAGAATATACAGAGTAGTTTACATTGAAAGTTGTAATTAGTAGGTTAGAAAGTCCAAGTATCTTATTATATTGTGCAACTTGACAACTTGTAATAAGGGGTCCTTATCCTATAAAAGGATCCCTTAGTCACCACCTTCGATGCAGGCATTTCTTCAACTAATAACCAAAAACACTATAACCTCTCTAGTAACTTAGTTACACATTCACAAATCCTTTTACAATCAAAGATTCAAGGTTACTTTTGTAATCCTGGTGATAGTTAGATCATCCGTATTATTTCATCAATAATATTGAATCGTTTTGTGTTATTCAAGTTGTGTTCATTGTTCATTACAATTCACGATTGCATGTTTACCACCTTTTGTTCCTTTAAGTGTGTTATAGTAAATTCCGCATACTAAAGCACATTCATTCCTAAATATCCCAAACACATTATTAAGATTAACATCCCAAGTGTTTGTATAATCCTTCACAAGTGGTATCAGAGCTAGGCTGATATTTACGATTTAAAAGAACAATGGATGTTGAACACATTCAAACCAATGTGGCTGCAAAACTTCCATTACTCAAACAAAATGAGTTTGATATGTGGAGACTGAGGGTAGAGCAATACTTTCAAGTGCAAGACTATGCACTTTGGGAGATTATTGAAGAAGGAAACTCATTTAAACCTACAATCACCACCTCCACAGTAAACGATGCAATAGTAACAAATGTGCAAGTGAACCCAACAAGCGCAGAAGAAAGAATCCAAAAGAGAAATGATCTTAAGGCTAGAAGTATGCTTCTCATGACTATTCCAAATGACCAGCTTTTGATCTTCAACAAGTACAAATGTGCTAAAACCCTTTTTCAAGCTATTGTGGCTAGATTTGGTGGAAATGATGCCACCAAGAAAACTCTCCTCAAACAACAGTTTGAAAACTTTACAGCCACAACAAATGAGTCTTTGGACAGTATGTTCAATAGACTACAAAAGCTTTCAAGTCAGTTAGCCATTCATGAAGTGCTGATATCTCAAGAAGACTTAAACTCCAAATTTCTTAGGAGTTTACCCTCTGAATGGGCCATGCATGTCATTGTCTGGAAAAACAAACCAGATATTGATCAGATGAGTCTTAATGATCTTTACAGCAACTTCAAGATAGTAGAGCATGAAGTGAAGAAGTCTACTAGTTCAAGCTCAGGGAATATGGCCTTTGTGTCATCACCAAGCACCTCAAGGATAGTAGATGAAGAAAAAGATGAAAGAGAAGAAGGTACTGCCAACACAAATTTTGGTACTGCCAATACTTCTAGCAGTACCAAAACAATTCTAGATGAAACAATTGGTTGTGCTTTCTTGACATCACAACACAATGGTTCCATATTGACCTTTGAAGATATTCAAGAGATCAATGATGATGATCTTGAGGAAATGGACATAAAGTGGCAACTTTCACTTCTTAGCATAAGGGCTAAGAAATTACTGATGAGGACTGGAAAGAAGATTACCATAAATGGTAATGAGCCTGCTGGGTATGATAAGTCTAAAGTGGAGTGCTACAACTGCCACATGAAGGGTCACTACTCAAGAGAGTGTAGAAGACCAAAGAAGCAGGATGATAAGGGAAGAGGTTTTGAGAACAAGAACAAGGGAAGCTTTGAGAAGAAAGGAAGCTTTGAGAGCAAGAGCAAGGCTGTGGAAATCACTGAGCCCAAAGTTATGGTAGCTATTGATGGGCTGGGTTTTGATTGGAGCTTTATGGGTGAAGAAGAGTCAACTTCAGATGAAATGGCTTTAATGGCTTTCTCCACTCCTGAGGTACAAACTACTAAATGTTCTAATACTTGTGAAGTTTTTAAAGAATTAGAAACTTTAAGAAAATTTTATGATGAACTGACACTAGAACAAAGAAAAACTCATCAAGACCTAGTTAATCATAAGTGTGGTATGGCCAAACTTGAGAAACAGATAATCCACTTTAGGGAAAATGAACTCACTTTTTCTGATGCAAAAGCCATCCTTAATAGGGAAATATTTTTGAAAGATGCTGAAATAAACCTGTTAAGAACTGAGCTTGCTAAAGTGAAACTGGCAAAGGATAATATTCAACTAACTGTTACCACATTAGAAACTGCTTCTGACTGTACTAGAAGCATAGTTGAAAATCAAATGAACAAGAGAATCAAATCTGGGATTGGATACAATACTTGTCCACCTCCTTATAGAGGAATCCCCTGTCCCCAAGGTATAGATCTTGCAGAATCAGGTTCACATGAATTCATCAATAAACCACTAAGTAAAGAGAAACCTGTAGAGAAAAGTGGACCTTTTGAGAGTGCTAATATTGCTTCACTCTCTAACAAAAAGGTGCTCATTGATAAGAGCTCAGATGCTCCAATTATTGAAGATTGGACATCTGATGATGAGGAAAAAGAGACTGTTTCAAAGAAAGGAAACAAAGTAGGACCACCCAGTCCTAAAAGAGTAGAGATTAAGACAAAAGCTAAAACTGTTCTGAAAACAGTTGAATGTTGTGCTAAGTGTAATAGCAAACCTAGAGGTAGCCAGAGAAATTGGAACAATCTTAAGTCACACCAACTTGGTGATGATTTTGTTATGTACAATAAGGCCTGCTATTACTGTGGTAGTTTTAATCATACTCATGCTTATTGTAACAATTGGGTTTCTGGGAGTACAACAAGGTCTAAAACAAATGGAACAAACCCCAGAAAAAGTTTTGTGAAGTCTAACACATCAAAAGTTAATCATACTGTTAGACCAAATAAGCCTGCTAACTCAAAACCAACTACTAAGGGTGCAAGAAATACTTTCAAACATGCACCAAGAGTTGTGAAAAGTCCCATTGAAAAGATTTCTGTGGTTAAAACACAAGATTGGAGACCAAAACCAAAAGGTCCTGCTAGACCAAATGGTACTGCCAAAATCAGAAATGTCAGCCCAATAACCACAAAATGGATTAAAAGGGAAAATGCTGTTAAGTCCTCAGCATGTTGGATATGGAGACCACTCCAATCAAAAGGTGCATCAACAATCCTAAAGAGGTTTGATTTCATTGATGCAAGAGGCAAACCCAAGTCAGTTATGGCTTGGGTACCCCAAGGAAACTAATATGTTTATATATGTGCAGGAACATTCAAATGATATTGCTGATCAAGGATATGTAGATAGTGGATGTTCAAGGCACATGACAGGCAACATGTCTTACCTCACAGACTTCAAATCATTTGATGGAGGATATGTTACCTTTGGGGGAGGAATCAAAGGAAAGATTACTGGTAAAGGTACAATCAAAACCAGTAAATTAGATTTTGAAAATGTGTATTTTGTGAAAGAGCTTCAGTTTAATCTCCTTAGTGTTTCACAAATGTGTGACAAAAAGAATAATGTTCTTTTCTGTGAGACTGAATGTCTTGTTCTTTCTCCTGATTTTAAGATGCCTGATGAAAATCAAGTACTTCTTAGAATTCCTAGAGGGAACAATATGTACAGTGTTGATTTAAAGAACATTGTCCCTAAGGAGAGTTTAACTTGTCTAGTAGCAAAAGCCTCATTGGATGAATCTATGCTTTGGCATAGAAGGATTGGTCATATAAACTTTAAAACAATCAATACAATTGCAAAATATGATTTGGTTAGAGGTTTACCCAAAAAGATTTTTCAAAATGACCAAACCTGTGTTGATTGTCAAAAAGGCAAACAACATAGAGCTTCTTGTAAGCCCAAGTCCCATAACTCAATTTCTCAAGCTTTATACATGCTTCATATGGATCTTTTTGGTCCTACTAATGTGAGTAGCTTGAATGGAAAGAAATATTGTCTTGTAGTTACTGATGATTACAGCAGATTTTCTTGGGTTTTCTTTTTAAGATCTAAGCATGAAACTAGTGAGATACTTAAGTCTTATATAACTGAGGTAGAAAACCAAGCTGATAAGAAAGTGAAAGTAATCAGATGTGACAATGGGACAGAATTTAAGAATAGGGTTATGGATGAATTTTGCAAAGAGAAAGGAATAAAAAGAGAATTTAGTGTAGCTAGAACCCCACAGCAAAATGGAGTAGCAGAAAGGAAAAATAGAACACTAATAGAGGCTGCTAGAACAATGTTAGTAGACTCTAAGTTGCCTATTTCATTTTGGGCTGAAGCAGTAGGTACTGCTTGTTATGTGCAGAACAGGGTTCTTGTGATTAAACCATATAAAAAGACTCCTTATGAACTTTTATTTGGTAGAACACCATCTTTAAGTTTTATGAGACCCTTTGGTTGTCATGTCACTATTCTCAATACCAAAGATCATTTAGGCAAGTTTGAAGGAAAAGCTGATGAAGGCTACATGATAGGGTATTCTTTGCAAAGTAAGGCCTATAGAGTGTATAATAGTTGCACTAGGCTAGTGGAAGAAAATCTGCACATAGAGTTTCAAGAGAAACTACCAAATGTTAAAGGCATTGGGCCAGATTGGATGTTTGACATTGATAGGCTTTCAGAATCTATGAATTATGTGCCTGTTGCAGGTACAAATACTAATGATAATGCAGGTTTTGAAGACAATGTTGAAACACCTAAAGATCAAGATTACATCTGGATGCCAATTTGGAAAGGATTGGATTTATCTTCAAGTCATGAAGAACCTTCAAATACAACAAATGAAGGTACTGAAGATGATCATGGAACTCAGGGTCAAGAGAATCAAGAAAGTAGTGCAAATGAAGATGGTACTGCCAGTTCACAAGTTGGTACTGCTGAACCATTAAATGTTCAATCAGATGATTCTTTACCAGAAGAAGTGGGGATTGGCAATCTTCCACTTACCTATGAAGTTCCTACAACACACAACACAAGAATTCTCAAAGATCACTCCATTGATAATGTGATTGGTAGCATTGATTCTGGTGTTAGAACAAGAACTCAAGTCTTATCTTCAGATCAAGAAGGGTTTATCTCATCTGTCTATGAAGAAAAGAATCATGAAGTTGCCAACATATGCCTGTTTACATGTTTTCTCTCTCAGGCTGAACCCAAAAACATTAACAAAGCCTTAGATGATCCAAGTTGGGTTGAAGCAATGCAAGAAGAGCTTCTTCAATTCAAGCTTCAGAAGGTTTGGAAATTGGTTGATTTGCCCAAAGGTCACTGGGCAATTGGAACCAAATGGGTGTTCAGGAATAAGAAAGATGAAAGGGGGATTGTGATCAGAAACAAAGCAAGATTGGTGGCCCAAGGGTATACTCAAGAAGAAGGGGTGGATTATGAAGAGGTTTTTGCTCCAGTTGCAAGACTTGAAGCAATTAGGCTATTCTTGGCCTATGCTTCTTTCATAGGCTTCACTGTCTACCAAATGGATGTTAAGAGTGCCTTCATGTATGGTACTATTGGAGAAGAAGTGTATGTTTCTCAACCTCCAGGCTTCATTGATGCAGAATATCCAGATAAGGTGTATAGGGTTACCAAGGCTCTTTATGGTCTACACCAAGCTCCTAGGGCATGGTATGAAACATTGGCTTTCTATCTATTGGAAAATGGATTTTAAAGAGGCAAGATTGATCCAACTTTGTTCATCAAAAGAACCAAGAAAGACATCTTGCTGGTGCAAATTTATGTTGATGACATTATCTTTGGATCCACAAACCAAGAGTTGTGTGTAGAGTTTGAAAAACTTATGCATAGTAAGTTTGAAATGAGTTCCATGGGGGAACTTACTTTCTTTCTGGGTCTCCAAGTAAAACAATCAAATGAAGGCATATTTATCAGCCAAGATAAGTATGTAGCAGAGATCCTGAGGAAATTTCAGTTTGCAGACTCTAAGGTTGCAAGTACACCTATGGATTCAGAAAAGGGGTTACTCAAGGATGCTGAGGGTGAAGATGTGGATTTGCACAATTATAGATCAATGATTGGGTCCTTGATGTACCTTACATCATCAAGACCAGATATCATGTTCTCAGTATGTGTATGTGCAAGGTTTCAAGTACATCCCAAAGTTTCTCATCTCACAGCAGTCAAAAGGATCTTTAGATACCTCAAAGGTCAACCTAGGTTGGGTCTATGGTATCCAAGGGAGTCATCTTTTGAATTGGTGGCTTATTCTGATAGTGACTATGCTGGTGCAACCCTAGACAGAAAATCCACAACTGGTGGATGTCAATTTCTTGGTTGCAGACTCATATCTTGGCAATGCAAAAAGCAAACAATGGTGGCCAACTCTACAACTGAAGCAGAATATGTTGCTGGTGCAAGTTGTTGTGGGCAAGTCCTTTGGATCCAAAATCAAATGCTTGACTATGGGTACAATTTTCTTAACACCATTATTTACATTGACAATAGCAGTACTATATGTATCATTAAAAATCCAGTTCAACATTCAAAAACAAAACACATTGAAATCAGACACCATTTCATAAGGGATTGCAATGAGAAAAGGTTAATACAAGTTGTCAAAATTGATTCTGAAAAGAATTTTGCAGACCTTCTCACCAAAGCTTTTGATTTAGGTAGATTTAAATACCTAGTAGGAGGTATTGGAATGATTAATCTTTGAAAAACATGTGTTTTTGTACATAAAATAAAAGGGTACTGGCTCTTAAACATGGTACTGCTAGTTAGTCAAAAGGTACTGTCAGTTCATAAATGGTCCTGCTAGTATAAAGTTTGCTCTGTTTTGTTCATCTTGATGATTGAATGTTTAAAATGCTATAAAACAAGTGCTTTGCACTTTGTTCTTTTTGGTCTGCAACTAACAAATTTCAGGTTGATAACAAAACAAGAGATCTTCCAAACAAAAAGAGGGAAATATAAGTTATTTATATCTCAAGGGAGGTAACAATCTCAAGGGAGGAAATAATAGCCCAGAAAAGGAAGATAATCTAATAAAAGGAAGACAAGAGCATACAAGATGATGTAGAGGTTTAAAATGATAAGAATAGATCAGATATTCAGAAGGGATGAAGCATTCCTAAAGGAGAAAGTTCTATCTAGTACAAACTAAGGAAAGTTTCAATGCAAAGGCATACTGATAGATGATTTCACTTGTTGAACCAAGCATCCAAGATACACAGCGTCATTGCCTCTTAAAATTCCTCCATCCAAGGAAATTGCACCATCTTAAAGATCAATGTGGAATTGGTATTCAGTTCACCAAGTTTTACAAACATAAGAGCTGGCTAGTCCATAAGCAAACGGCTTTTGGTAAAGACACATCAAATCCGTTGATGGTTGATAGTTTACCAAATACTATATGGTATTTAACTAACCATACTTTACAGTAAATAGTTGACTAGTCCATAAGCAAACGGCTTTTGGTAAAGACAAATCAAATCCGTTGATAGCTGATAGTTTGCTAAAAACTATAAGGGATTTTTGCTAAAATTTCAAAGAGACTGCCAACTAAAATTTTCTTTCAAAGGTACTGGTAGTTCAAATTTTGGTACTGGTAGAGTAAAATGGTACTGCTAGATAACCGTTGAGCCTGTCAGGAAAAATTATAGCCGTTGGGCCTGGTAGTTAAAATTAGTCGTTGGGGTAATTTTGTAAATTTTTTATGTTATATTATATTATACTTCTCATATAAAAGATCTTTTTAACCGCCTTTTTATTCACTTATTATATATTTTCTTATTGTCGGTTAAAAGTAAATCTCTCATAATATCATTCATCAGTCCTTATCACAATTAACACTCATCTTTTATCTTCTACCAGTACCACCATCAAATCCCACCATCCTAATCAAGTTTTTCATTAACTTTCACCATGGCTAATCTATCTTTTGTTAAACGTCACAACCAGTTAGCATTTTTGGAAAGTCTGAGGATAATGCTTCCTTTTATCAAATAGTGGACTTTTTAAATGATTCTTACATCAGGTTTGCTTTACTTGTAAATCCCACTATTTATGAATCACAAATTTTACAATTTTGGCAAACAGCTAAAGTTAAAACTTCTGAAAATGGGGACCAAAGGATAAAAGCCAAAGTGGATGGCAAAACCTTGACTCTTACTGAGTCATCCATAAGAAGACATCTTCATTTGGATGATTCAGATGGTATTAGTCAATTGCCTGATACTGAAATTTTTGAAAATTTGGAAAGAATGGGGTATAATGTTGATTCTACAAAACTCACTTTTCTTAAAAAGCATTTTACCCCACAATGGAGATTTTTGATCCATACAATCCTTCATTGTTTAAGCCAAAAGAAAACCTCATGGGAGCAGTTTAGTGGTAACATGGCTACAGCTCTCATTTGCTTGGCAACAAACAGAAAATTCAATTTTTCCAAACATATTTTTGAAGGATTGGTTAAAAATGTGGATAGCCAAACAAAGTTTTTGATGTATCCCAGATTTATTCAATGCATCATCACAAAATCAAAACATTTGTTGCTTCCCCCACACTCTCTTTATGAAACACCAAAGCTTTCACACAAGGTGTTTTCAAACATGAAAATTGGTTTCAGTGGGGAAGAAATACCACTTTTTGATGAAATGTTACCACAACATGCTGAAGAACCAATACCATCATCTGAATCACCATCATCAAGTTCTTCACCTGGTTACATCTCACCATCTCATCATCCATCACCAATTCCATCACCAATACCACCTGTTACAACACCATCACCATCATATCATGCATCACCATCCCAATCACCTCAACATCAAAGTCTGGATTCTCAGACAGTGAAAGAACTAAAAGAGAAGGTGCAACTCTTAGAAAATGCTCTTAAAAGTCAGAACACAAAATTTTCTGAGATCAACATCAAGTTAGTTAAGAGGGTTAAGAAATTGGAGAATGAAGTGAAGATGCTAAAGGGTAAAAGATCTTCAAAGTTAGTTTTATCTAGTTCTTCAAGATCAGATGTTGAAAGTTTGGGTCACTCTTCCAAAAAGGGGAGGATGGGTAGTTTTGAAGGTGAAGAGGAGGCTCAATTTCATTTTCATGAAGGAACTCAGGTATATGATGAAGAGCCTGTTGGTGCAGAGCAAGAGCCTGCTAGTACAAAAGAGCCTGCTGAAGCAGAGCAAGAGCCTGCTAGGATTGAGAGGCTTTTGGCTATGGATTATAGAGGTTCTGCTGAAAAGGTTTATAAAAGAAAGAGGGAATCACACCCTCAGGAGGGGTTGTTTATTCAAGGGAGGTTATTTATTGCTGATGAGCAATCTGCTGCTCCAAGTCAAGAACCAACTCCAAAAGATAAGGGCAAGAAAATTATGGTTGAAGATGAACCTAAGCCCAAAAGGTTGAAGAGAAAAGAGCAATTGCAGATGGCTTTAGATGAGGAAGTATCCAAAAAGCTTCATGAAGATGAATTGCAAAAAGCTTTAGAAGCTTCAAGACTGCTTGCAGAAATGCAAGAACAAAAGGATGCTGCTCAAACTCTTCTTGACTCTCAAGCTGCTCAGGAAACATTTGATGCACAGATGCAATGGATTATTGCCAATGATCCAATTGTGAGAGGTGAAGCTTCCATAATTATTGATGACAAGAATCTTAACACTGAAGAGAAAACAGCACAGCTTGAAACTTTTATCAACAACAAATATAAAGAAGCTGCTCTGGAAAATATTTTTCAAAAGATTCAAGAAAGTCAGAAAAGAGGTTTTAAGGTGGGATTATCTAAGAAGGATCAAGTGTCTTTCATGAAGAAGTTTCTAAGAAGTCAAGCAAATTGGACTGAATCTCAACTGAAGAAGAAATCTCATGAAGAAATCAACTTCCTTTACCTTAATGCCTACAAGCAATTGTACTTCAAGATCCCATCTGATGCTAGACCTTCAAAGAAAAAGAATGGTGATCAAAAGACACAAGAAGCAGAATTGGATCCAGAGCAAGTAAGTAAAATGTTAATTGCTTTACCAACAATTATACATGCTGATCCAATTAGGTCTAGACACCCTATAATAGATTGGGAGATTCATCATGATAGATCAGGAAAGGCATGGAAGATAACCAGGGTTAGGAATCAGACTGCCATTTTCAAAAATTTTGAAAATCTGATAAGATCATGTGATAGAGCTGACTTAGAAGAATTGTGGAATCTAGTTCAAATCAGGCTAGACACAAATTCTAACACTGATGTTAAGGAACAAGAACTTTGGGTAGAGTTCAATAGGATGTATGATCCTAATCCAAAAGATGTACATTGGAAGTTTCCATATCATGATCCTACAACCACATGGGAATTCCTAAGCCTTAGCAGTGTTCATCATCTTTTTACACAAAGTGGGATTGAACTCTTTATGTTGGCTGAAAAAGAGTATCCACTAAGCTATGAAGTTCTTACAACCATGATCTCCAAGAGGTTAAGGTGTGATAAAGATGAAGAAAAGTCAGAAGTTGTTCAAAGTTTGCTGATGAGCATTTTTGAGCAATGTGAAAGAAAAAGGAAGAATAGAGAGTAGAGTTTTTGGAAGAGTTCCCTCAGATCCTCAAGGTATGGATTTTATTCATAAGAAACTTGTGTATTTTAAAGAAAATAACAAGTTCAGGGGAGGATTGTTGGGAATAAAATGTTCAAGTCAAAGAGCCTGCCAGATGATGTATTGAGCCTGCTAGTTGATTTTGAAGAAGTTGAAGATGTACTAACAGTACCTTCTGGGTGAGAAGGTACTGCTAGTTAAAGAAGGTCCTGCCAAGTTGAAGGTCAAGTTGATAGATATTTATTTGTAGATATTTAGTTGTATCATTAGTCTTTGTACAATGTAACACGTTTAGTAGAAGTAGGTCAGTCTTCTATGTTGTGCAGAAGAATATACAGAGTAGTTAACATTGAAAGTTATAATTACTAGGTTAGAAAGTCCAAGTATCTTATTATATTGTGCAACTTGACAACTTGTAATAAGGGGTCCTTATCCTATAAAAGGATCCCTTAGTCACCACCTTCGATGCAGGCATTTCTTCAACTAATAACCAAAAACACTATAACCTCTCTAGTAACTTAGTTACACATTCACAAATCCTTTTACAATCAAAGATTCAAGGTTACTTTTGTAATCCTGGTGATAGTTAGATCATCCGTATTATTTCATCAATAATATTGAATCGTTTTGTGTTATTCAAGTTGTGTTCATTGTTCATTACAATTCACGATTGCATGTTTACCACCTTTTGTTCCTTTAAGTGTGTTATAGTAAATTCCGCATACTAAAGCACATTCATTATTAAATATCCTAAACACATTATTAAGATTAACATCCCAAGTGTTTGTATAATCCTTCGCAGTTTCACTGCAGTCCAGTGGAGTTCACCTGGATTTTGCTGATAATGACTGGTAATGTTTTGAGCAAACGCCACATCGGGCCTTGTACACCGCACCGCATACATAATAGATCCCACAACCGAAGCATACGGAACTCTCTTCATGCGTGCCACCTCTTCAGGTGTTGAAGCACAAGCTTTGCTACTCAAGCCATGTTCTACTTGCATTGGCAAAAATCCCTTTTTAGAATTTTGCATACCGAATCTCTTCAATATCTTGTCAATGTAAGCACTTTGGCTTAAACCAATCACCCGCCTTGATCTATCTCTATAGATCCTAATTCCAAGAATGTATGCTGCTTCTCCTAGATCTTTCATGGAAAAGCATTTTCCAAGATAGGCTTTCACCTTATTCAAACTTGGAATATCTTTACCCATGATCAATATGTCATCAACATATAGAACTAGGAAAATAACATCACTCCCACTAGCTTTGTGATATACACATGGCTCATCAAGATTTTGAGTAAATCCAAAAGTTTTGATTTCCTCATCAAATCTTTTATTCCATTGACGTGATGCTTGCTTCAATCCATAAATGGATCTTTGAAGTTTGCATACACGGTTTGGAAATTGTGGATTCACAAACCCCTCAGGCTGCGCCATATAGATGTCTTCATCTAGACGACCGTTCAAGAAGGCAGTTTTGACATCCATCTGCCAAATCTCATAATCATAGTGTGCAGCTATGGCTATGAGAATCCTAATAGCCCTAATGTCATCTACAGGAGAAAAGGTCTCCTCGTAGTCAACGCCATATGTTTGGGTAAAGCCTTTAGCTACCAAACGGGCCTTATAGGTGTGTACATTGCCATCCATGTCAGTCTTTTTCTTGAAGAGCCACTTACTCCCAACTACCTTGGCATTGGGAGGAAGGTCTACTTCAATCCAGACTTCATTGTCTTTCATGGATTGCATTTTCCCATTCATAGCAATCTACCATTTTTCCTTTTTAGGATCATTCATGGCAGCTCTATAATTAGCAGGCTCTCCAAGGTCCCCTAATATAGTTTCCTCAACCTCTACGTTTAGACATAGACGTTCAGGTGCTTTCACAGTCCTTACAGATCTGCGAATGGGAATCACTTCAACTTCAGGTGGAGGACCCAAACTATCCAGTTCCACAGGAAGTTCGCTAGTATTTTCAGAAGAAAATGTATTCTCTTGATCATCTTCCAGATCATAGAGCCTCCCACTGAATTCTTGAGATATGAGATCCTTTTCAAGAAAGTCTGCATACCTAGCAAAAATTACCTTTTGTTCAGGTGGAAAGTAAAAGTAGTAACCCATTGTTTCCTTTGGGTATCCTACAAAGATACATTTGACAGATATCTGTTGGAGTTTATCTGCTGAGTCACGTTTAACAAATGCCTCGCAACCCCAGACCTTAAGATAAGACAAGTTAGGCGTTTTCTTAAACCATAACTCATAAGGTGTCTTATCTACCTTCTTAGTTGGAACCATATTTAATATGCGAATCGCAGATTCCAAGGCATAATCCCAAAAGGATAACGGCAGAGTAGTAAGATTAAACATAGATCGCACCATATCTAATAATGTACGATTCCTTCTCTCAGATACACCATTTTGTTGTGGAGTATATGGAGATGTGAGATGCTGAACAATTCCATTCTCACTTAGATAATCTTTAAACTCCTGACTAAGGTATTCACCACCTCTGTCGGATCAAAGAGCTTTAATCTTCTTTCCGAGTTGCAACTCTACTTCAGCTTTAAAAACCTTAAATGTTTCAAACACCTCATGTTTATGTTTAAGTAAATAAACATAACCATAACGGCTGAAATCATCCGTGAAGGTTAAGAAGTAGCTAGCACCTCTCTTTGACGTATGTCTAAGTGGTCCGCACACATCAGTATGTATTAAACCAAGTAGATCATCAGCCTTTTCAATACGGTTATTAAAATGTTTCTTGGTCATCTTCCCAGATACACAAGATTCACACTTATCAAACGACTCATCATTGATATTCTGCAAAAGCCCATCGCGTTGCAGCTTTTGCATGCGAGTCTTGCCTATGTGGGCAAGTCGACAATGCCAAAGATAAGAAGAATCTAAGACATTCTTGACTCTCTTATTGTTGATGGTATACATCGAATTATAATCACTATGTTCATCCATATCAATCTCAAAAACACCATTAACAGCAATCGCATTAAAATAAAAAACATCATTTAATGAAACAGAAATTTTATTGCCAATAATAGTGTGATGAAATCCAATATCCAACAAACAAGAAAAGGAAATGACACCTCTAACAATAGATGGTGCATAATGACAATTATTTAAATTCAGTATCAAGCCCGAAGGCAAAACTAATTTAAAAATTCCTATGGCTTCAACTACTGCTTGTGCTCCATTGCCCACTTGCAGAAATTGCTCCCTATAGGCGAGTCTCCTTCCCACTCTAAATCCCTGCAGCGTATTACAAATGTGAATACCGCATCCAGTATCATATACCCAGGAATTTAATTTACGAGTTAGTGAAAATAATTCAATCATGAAACATTACCTGAAGTACTGGCTTTCCCAGTCTCACCCTTCAGCTTTTTCAATCGCAACTCCTCGAGATATAGAGGACAATTCCTCTTCCAGTGTCCCATCTCGTGGCAGTGATGACAACCATGATCCTTCTTATTAGGATTTGGCTTGTTCTTCTGAGGGGCCTTCTTAGGTTCAGGCTGATAGGCCATAACAGCTTTACCCTTATCAGCTTTACCTTTCCCCTTATTCCCTTGCGGTTTTGGTTTCTGAACCCTACCCCTTTGTATTGCTAGTACTTGTGGAGTAGGAGCCTGATCCTTGCCCGGTAAACCCTTCTCATAATCAACGAGCATTGCGAGTAATTCAGTTATTGTCTTCCCTGAGCAATGCATGTTGTAATTTTGAACAAAACCCTTAAAGTCCTTGTTAAAGGACCTATTGATTAAGTTCACATAAACATTGTCGGCTAAGACATAATCCATTGTTTGGAGACGATCGATGTAATCTTTCATCTCCAACACATGATCTCGCACGGGTTTACCTTCCTCTTGCCTACAGCTATGGAATTTATCGATCAAATCATAAAGTTCGACAGCTGAAGGTGTTTCATAGGTTTTCTGGAGTTCCTCAAGCATATCCTTAGGAAAGTAGTTCTCAAATTTCTTTTGTAATTTGGGAATCATATTGTTCAGCATTAAGCATGCCACTTCATTGTGCGCATCAAACTCCGTTTGCCAGGCTGCTTTCACTTCATCAGATTCAGTGTTAGCAGGCTGCGTAGGGCAAGGCTTAGTCAAATAATCTAGCTTCTTGGTCACTCGCAGGACAATCCTCAAGGACCGATGCCAATCATTGAAATTAGGCCCAATCAGTTTTCCCTCTCAAAGTGAGCTTTGAAAGCGGAACTTGCAGATGTGTTGTCGGGTTGAGCCATTTCTACAGAAAAAGTTCAAATATTAGTATTTTCAATAATACACTTTTCAAGAAAAGAAAACTACCCAGGAAATATAAAATAACCATTTAATTTTCTTGAAAACTAGGATCCAACTTTCCATAGTTCCACCACATCAGTTGATCTGCTAGCAGTGGAAGTACAAAAGATGGTAACTTGTCGTACAATAATCGCGAAACAATTTCCGACTCCTAAATTTATGGGAATTACATTTGCCAAACAATTTGCAATGTAAGCATGTTTCTTCCCATCTCATGCTTTAAGTCTCAAGGTCTCACTTATAACTTTATTAAGTCGTCTAATTTAGAAACTTGTAAATTCACATAGTTTTATTGCATTCAGTTGATCTGCTAGCAATGAAAAAAATGTAATTTACCTTGTCATTAATATCTATGTCAAGGTCTCACTTACGCTAGATATTAACTTCAAGTGTCTCTTATAATTAGATAGCATGGACTTAAATTTCATAGGGTATTTATTTTGATGTTATAATCAAAATATGTACAAAGATGCATGCACTCATATTTGTATCATAGTTTTCAAAACTATTTTAATTACCAATTTGCTAAGAGTTAAATCAACAAAGTTTTAATTGAGGCGTTGAGTGACTTACAACTTTGCCTTAAGATGCTTCGTACATATAATGGTTGTACTTGGTAAGTCTAATTTGACGCACATGCGAGCGGAGAGACAGAATGGAGTCTCTTTAAGGCCACAATTTAATGCGAAACCAACCTTATACCCACTTTATAGTTTGTCAACATTAGGTCCGCTGCTTCGACCATTTGTACAGTTGCATCAATCAATTAAAAGTTTATGATTCTAAGTCTTATAAAATTATGTTGTAAATTATTAAATTGCTAGTCTCGCCTGGGAGCAAATTACCGTGCGAAGCGAACCACTGTCGGCACATAAGACTTGGAAATAAATAATTTACCACATCAAGGTTTCATAGTTATTAGGTTCATTTATTTTTATACAAAAAATTACCCTCTTTCTGCTTACAATTCAATCACAATTTAAACAAAAAAGAACAAGTAAATTCTAACAAAAATAAATAAACACTTAATAACGCATATAATCTTAACTATTAAATCATATAGCCACATGCAAACCTTTTGATAAATCCTATTAATAATCTCTATGTGAATTATTATGTATATAATTAATAAAACTCCCATTGGTTTTCGAGCGCATTGTACCCAATGGACCACAGACGCTAACAATTGACCGCGTAAGTTTTAATAATTATATACCACGTTGCACATAACTGATTCATTAATTAATATATTAGGTCTTCCCTAATTTTAGATTTATCTAAAACATGTAGCATATAAAACAAACCCTAATTCATGAATACCTTGCATGAAGCATCATGAATTTACCAGGAACGTAACCCTTTATTCAAATAAACACATAAACATAACATGTCCTAATTTAGGGTTGCAAAACTAACTTTTTAATAAAAGAAGGATCGAACCCCCCCTAAATTATGTACGATTTATATTTTTATGTTCTAAACTTAACACAAATCGATTAACATGTAAATCCAAATCAAGATTCGATTTTTATTATGCGTTTAGGTAATAACAATTACATGTTAAATTGGCTCGTGATGCCACTGTTGGAATTTAAATAACTTGACATTCAAATAAATAAATAAAACATCAAAGAAGAGCATGTAGCAGAAGCAAGATCGATTATTTAACATGTATAAAGTATTACCGAATAATAAATAGTCACATACCTTTTGATCTTAGCTAAACAAAGATCCAATCTTCTCTTCACTTTTCTTGAACTAACAAACCAAGATTAATTACTAAAACAAGTAATTACCGAACTCTTGTACACACGTACTATAACCGGTCAAGTAATGATGCTAGTGATTGAACACGAATTAACCAAACAATTTGTTAACTTGAAATCAATATGGATCGATCCACAAGGGGTGGTATACGATCGGCCAAGGAAGAGAGGAGAGGAGAAAATACTTTAGGGTTTAGTTACAATGCACTAGGTGAAAAACTAAAGACCCTTGTGGTTGTATTTATAGTGAACAATTATCTTGTAGGAAAAGTTGACTCGAATAAGGAAACCATAGCCCTAAGTCCGATCGGCCATCCTCATTCCCTAAGGATTCTAGATCCTTCTTGTCCTCTAATTTCACTAACGGTCCTTCCTTTATTCCCTAACGGTCGTTAGTCAATTTCGTTAATTACTTAACGTCCGTTAGTCCTCATTTCGTGTCCAAATAATTAAAATACATAACTATTATATATATTAATTATTTACTTGATCATTCATACGTAAAGTGTGCAATCCCTCGGTCCCGGGTTCGAATCTAGACATACACGATAATATTTTTTCATTTAAACTCTAACAGCTCCCACTTGGAAATCTATTAAAAGTGTAATGACATTGGTTAGCGTCTAGCAACACGCCAATGCCCCTAGTACAACTCGGGTGGTGGTTCTCTTGGAAAAAACCATTCGATGATTACTCATCATACTCATCCTTTTGTTTCTAATACCACATTAATAAAGATATGGATCTAAGTCATTCTTTATTAATAATTATGTTTCTCGTTGTTTATGATTAAATAAGATTACCAAATCTCTTGAACCATTCAGGGGAGATCTTGGGTGTGGCCACACATACATCTTACTAATCCTACGAGGGGCCCAGCAGTATTAAACTCCAAACAGTTTGAAGGAACAAATTCTATCTTGACTACGAGCATAACACATGCACTTCGCAACGCTTCCGAAAATAATCCGTATAGCTACCAGTTACGTATAGCGTTAAATTGAATCACAGAAATGCACTACATGCATGACAGTTATCTGGCATCTCAAGTCTGAGGATAACTATATACTCATGATTTACTTGATGACAAGATCCATAAAGTAAACTCATGTAGGCGGGATAAAGTCCTATACTCAAACCATTTGAATATCATGTGAAATTGGCATGACAACGCATCAATATACTTTTAAGTATATTCTACCAATACTGAGATTTGTCTTAATTTAATGATATTCCCATATCATTAACTGACAATGGACAATTTAGAATATAAAAATATATTCAAGGATATAAACATGCAAATATAAGATATATTATTAAGAAACTGATAAACAAACATAACTATTATTTCATTCCATTAAAATAATAACTGTTTTACAACATCCCATTATCCAAACACTAATCACAGATATGCATGAAACTATCAGCTAAACGAAGTCCTATGCCATTAGAAAGTTCTTTAAGCTTTCCACCCGGTAGAGCCTTCGTTAATGGATCTGCTAAGTTGTCATCTGTGTGAACTTTGAG
Organism: Artemisia tridentata subsp. tridentata; assembly: GCA_021014915.2. Taxonomy (NCBI): domain Eukaryota; kingdom Viridiplantae; phylum Streptophyta; class Magnoliopsida; order Asterales; family Asteraceae; genus Artemisia; species Artemisia tridentata. The sequence goes on along the minus strand of CP139507.1, from coordinate 102,844,290 downwards.
TAGTTCGATCTCGCTTATCTCCACTTGTTCTCTAACATAGTGATATCGGATCGGGAAATGTCTGGTGCCCTTCATGATTCCAGGTTCATTGGCAAATGTAATTGCGGCTGAGTTGTCACAATACATTTTTATAGGTCTTTCGATTGAGGGCATAACTCCAAGCCCTGAAACGAATTTCCTAATCCAGACTGCTTCCATTGCAGCTTCTGAGGCAGCAATATACTCACTTTCTGTTGTAGACATAGCTATAGTGCTCTGCTTCTTGCTCTTCCAATCCACAGCTCCTCCATTGATGACAAAGACGTAACCCGTCTGAGACTTCGTATCGTCTTTATCACACTTCCAGGATGTATCGCAGTAACCTGTAACACAATGCCCTGCTTCTGGATTTCCCCCATACACTAAAAACATATCCCTCGTAGATCTCAAATACTTGAGAATATGTTTCACTGTAGTCCAGTGGAGTTCACCTGGATTTTGCTGATAACGACTGGTAATGTTTTGAGCAAACGCCACATCGGGCCTTGTACACCGCACCGCATACATAATCAGTTACATTTTAAAATATTGTTCTATAAACTTATAAATTGCTTCTTTGAATTTGATAAATACGACCATTAATAAGTAAAAAAATAAAAAAGTCATAATCAGGATCACTTTCTTACATATATTTAAAACCGGTTATTGCAACTTTATACACAACTAGCAGGGTACCCGCGCAATGCGGCGGCGGGTACCCTGTAACTAAATTTTGTGGCGAACAAATGTTTTTCATTTATATGTTTTTTCTAAACATAATAGTACGTATTTTAATTTCCGGTGAGCTATGTATTTGAAATTATTACATTTTTTTACAATAAATGTACGGAAATTCATGTCGGAACAACTTTAACTCTTTAACCAAAAACAATGTTTTTCATTCTACAATGCATGATAATTTATTTGCAGGTTATCAATGGTTTTTTCCTTTTTCACTCACAACAACTTACAAAATTCGGTCCATCAAGAAATTGAATACAAAATTAGGCCCATATTTCTAACTCTAATAAAAAGGTTATATAATACCATCTTTTACACTATGTGCAGTCAACCTCACAAACAAAATTCGTCCCTTTCTTAGGCTGGGCACAGTAGTGACCCTAACGACTCTCAATTTTTCTGCCACCTCAGTTTTCTTTTTCATACGACTTACAGACGACCTTTTAGGTACAGTAAGACGACCGGCATTTTTTTTTTCTTTCAGCTTTTTTAACAAAAAAGTTAAAATCCAAAACACTTTGCGTCGTTTGTTTGTAGCTTTTGACAAAATTTTGTTGCGCCAATCAATATGTACGTGTCTATTCATGACAAAAGTATGAAACATCATATCTAAACGTGTGAATCTTAGCATTTCGTAACACACATTTTAAACATGATTTTTGAAACGTACATCTTAAAACGTTTGGAAATTGGTTGAATCAAATTTTGTGTGCCCGTTTTTTTTTCGGGGCTTGGTTCACGTTTTGTTTCATTTTGTAATATTTAGAATTTAGCTCAGTAGCATCGTGATTATAAATGCACGATTGCAATCTAAACAACCTTTCTTAGTTGACGTTTTTAAATTTGGAAAACTTAAACTTCTCAACCATTTAAAAGTTTCAAGTTTTAAACACTATCAGAACTTTTAGATATTATCAAGTTTCAGTGTTTATCCATCTTTTTTAATTCCTCTATAGTTTATTTCTAATATTTTATAGATGTGATTCACTTAAAAGATTACTCCTTTTAAGTTTTAACGATGCATCTAGTCACTTTCACATGTACAGTGTACATCGGCAATTTACTTTTTCTCACAAAAATGGAATTTGAATTTTTTTTTCTCAAAACATCTCCATTAGCTGTCATCAACTTTCATTTGATGATCATAAAAACCCTTCATTTCACTTTTAAAAAATACAAAAAAGTACAACAAACCTCTGTAAAAGTTGAAGCACTTCAATATACAAAGCATTAACATTCACTTTTTGTAGTTGTTGTGTCGTTTTAATATACTAACTTTAATAAGTTTGGAATCTACTTTTATTTTTTGAAAAGACAACTCCATTTCATTTTGATACTCCCAATGCCATAGCACCAAGCTTAATATACTGGCTTGGAATCTACTTTTATTTTATTTTTTTGTAATCACATCAAACATAGCAACATATACTGTCTATTCACTTCATCTTTTATTACTTGATTTTGTTTAAAGTTCAACACTCATTTACTTTTCTTTTCTTCTTTTTTATCTTTTGATCACCATGGCATGATTTTGTTTAGAGTAAACTTCAAAAATCGTCCCTGTGGTTTATCGGGTCATTTGGAAATGGTCCCTAAACTTTAAAAAATCCGGATTTGGTCCCTGTGGTTTACGACCCATACGGGTTTGGTCCCTTGACCGGGTCAACCGTCAGTTGACCATTAGTGGAGGACTGAAATGACGAATATACCCCCATCTTCATCCTCTCCATCTCCACACACCTCTCTCTCACCATCACCACCACCACCATCTCCACCTCCTCCTCCTCCCTATATCAACAACTCTCCACCACCACCATCACCATCCCCTCCCCCCACCATCCACAAATTCATTAATACCCATAACATCATCTTCAGAACTATCAAGATTCACTACACCCCTGTTTTTAGCATCCAACTTAACCAACTCCTTTGATTCCATTCCTTTGTGAATGTGTCTTGATTTTCTTGTGCAAGGTGAAAGCATCCAACTTAACCAACTCTGACCAAACAACTGCGATCTAAACACAAATCCAAAATCTGGTAATCCCAAAACATTCGAACCCAAAAGTAAAAAAATCAAAACGGAATTTAAGATTCACATACTCATATTTGTTCTTATTAAACTAAGATGTCTAAATTAGAGTGGTTGACTACTCGTTACTCTGGGACTGTGTTTCTAAAATCAGATATGGGTAATATTATTTGATACCTTTGTTACTCTAGATAAAATCATATAACGCATTTCGAAAGAGAATATGTCGAGTTGGGTTGCCGATAAAAAAGGATACCATCTTTTTCGTTATAAAAATATATTCCCCATGCTTTCACCTTTTTCAAGCATTGATAATGGTGGATGTCATACTCAAACAATATTGTTACTTTCAATTCTTGTATTAATCTATTGTTTACCCTTCTTATTCCACCAACAATCTGAGCATGTGAAACACCATTCCTTATCAAAATTTCAGCCCATGGTTCCACTTGATTTTCTTGTGCAATTCTGGCAGAAGCTTGGCAAGTAACATGGATGTAGAACCAGGCAGGCATAGCTCCTTTTAACACCTTAAGATGCAGCCATGGCTGCAATTGGCATCATTACTCCCCAACTCACAACATTCAACACTCCTTAGTGAACCACCAACACCACCTCCTGCACCACTTTCACCTGTAGCAAAGTCAACTCTCCCAACAACATTCCTATTAGCAAACCCCATCTGATGAGCTCATTGAGCTCCATCACTAACTGAACTAACTTGCCTCACGTGAGCAAAACTAGTACAACCACTAGGCAAACTCAAACTAGCATACACAACCACATCACCCTTGACCAACTCACCCTTGATCCTACTTTCATCAAAAGTCATGAACCTGAAGGAGTGTTTGGCACTGAGTTTGGAGTGTTGATGGTTCATTAGCATATGTTTTAGTATTCATCTCAGAAGAATTAGCTATACTGAATGCATGAACCAAAACATAAACAGTGTCACTCTCCTTGTTAGCTTTAATCATGTTTCTTCCATATCCATTAGCTAGAAACCTGAAATTGCTTCTCAAAACAACAGAACCTTTTTGTTTGGGTTTTTTGACCTTTGGCATTTCATCAAACACCTCATGTACATGACTGCTATCATCAAATTTTCTTTCGTTTTTCCCTTACTTTTTCTAGAAATTGGTTCACTATCACCATCATTTACCATTAATGATTCCAATCCATCCACAGTATACAAATCACAACTCGAATCTTTAAGATCACAACTCAAAAATTGACTATTTTGAATTTTTGACCATTTTGTACCATATTTTCATCTGATGATGTTTGGATATCTTGATTAGCTATGAAATCTTCTAACCTTTTGAAATCTTCGAGGAAAGACTGAGATGATGAATTAAAAGCTACTGTTTCGGCGATCAGTTTCTTCAAATCTTTAGCCATTGTTGATGATGATGATATAATGTTTGTTTAGCCATTGTTGATGATGATGATATAATGATGATATAATCTTTAGCCATTTTTGATGATGATGATATAATCTTTAGCCTGTGATGGTTCTGATTGAGGATGATGATGATATAATGTTTGTTAAAGGAAAAGATGAATATGCCCTTGAACTTAACGGTCAACTGACGGTTGACCCGGTCAAGGGACCAAACCCGTATGGGTCATAAACCATAGGGACCAAATCAGGATTTTTAAAAGTTTAGGGACCATTTCCAAATGACCCGGTAAACCACAAGGACGATTTTTGAAGTTTACTCTTTTGTTTATAAATATTTCAAAATTTATAACTAAATTTACACAATAAACTTTGTAACAAAATTTACATCATAAGCTTTATAACTAAATTTACACAATAAACATTATATCAAATTTACACGGATAAAAAATAATTCCTATATAATTAAAAAAAATATTGGAATATTGGGCTTATCATTCACAGAAGAACACAAAAATAAAACAAATAGATCCAGTTCATACTTGTTTTCTCTTTTCAATATCATCAAGAATGTGAGCAAGCTCCACATGAGTTTCAATAATCCATTCCAGCAATCCTTTGACCATCTTCAAGTAACTCTTGCTCTACCTTCCAACTTCCCTATTAAAAATAAAAATATAAAAACACCAATATCAAACTGATAAAATCCTTTCTTTAGCAAATCCATATACAAACATATTATTTCCGAATAATCTAAAAAAAACATATAGGTGTAAAAAAAAACATAACGAAAAATATTATTTCCGGCTAATCTAAAAAGTACCTCTTTTCGGCGACCAAAATATAACATTTTCCGGCGGCAACTTTTTTCGGCGACCAAAAATATTTCCGGCGACAGTTCCGGCGAATTCCGGCGATAGCGGGGACAAACCTTAAAAATAAAGCAGTAAAAAAAACTTAAACTCATGAACAATACATAGATCTATGAAATGAACCATGAAACATGAAAAGCATATAGATCTATAAAAAAAATATCAATCTATAAAAGAATACATAGATATATAATTAAACAAAAAAAAAAAAAAAAAAAAAAAAAAAAAAACACCCCTCAAAAGCCGAGGGGTAATTCAGTAGTTGCCTCGGCGACGAAGTTTTCGGGGGTGGTGGGGGGTCTCAGTGGTGAGAGTCGGTATTGGTGGTCGTGTGAGGAAAGGATTAGTTTGGGGGTGTGTGTGTGTGTGTGTGAGTGATTTTATGAGAGAGAAGTGAAAAAAATGTTGATATTTATGGTACATCATATGTTGATATTTATGGTAATTTGGCTAAGAATGTGGGATGGTTATTTGATTTACAACTGTTACAAACATCACTTTTAAATACTTTTAAATGTACTCCAGATTTTTAGCCATACAAATATATGGAACTGTTACAAATCGTGGAGCTATTACTGACATTTTGAAATGGACTGTTACAATGGGCTTTGTATGAATGTTAGCTATTATATAGGAAGAACTAAAACGTAAATAATAGCTGAATTTTTAAGCATTATGTGTATGTATAGATTAAATGGGCTATTTACAATGTTATAATGGTATTAATGACTATCAAAAGACAATATTTCTATAATAAGCAATTTAAGAAATCTGAATTTCAAGCCTTGCCATTTAGGGAAATGTCCTAAATGCATTCTAAGGTAGCAGAGATATGTTTCTTTCATACTATACGTGGCACATTATATTAAATTATTTGGAGTCACTTGGGATATATTGAATACACGAGTTTGTTTAAACAAAGGAAAGATGGAGAGTTGATATAAATGCTGGTGGTTTCTCAGCATTTAAAAGAGAAATAATCAGTACAAATAAAGACAATGCTGTAAAAGTTGGTCATGAGATGGTCACCAGGAATGTTCCCCCTGTAAGGATCATGCTCGTTAGTTTTTATTCTTGCATGCGAAATAAAAGCCATGTTTATAGTTTATTGGAAATCTTCTACGTTCAGTACCTTCAATTTTTTTACATCTTATTTTTTTTGTAAAGCTGTATCTTGAAAACGACTTGTCTAATTCTTTTCTTAAATGATACAGAATGAGTTGGATGGGATGCAACTACCAGATACAGTCAGGTGGCGGATTCAGACAGCCATACCGTTTGTTTTCCCCTCTGAAATTGTCAATCTCTTGCCAGCCACCCAGTGTCCCCCTCTCTGCTCTTGGATTTCTTCAACCTAGCATATCGATTCCTGGACCACATCCTGTCAGTATTAGAAATAGTCAAGTTTCTTCATCACGCAACGTTTCAAATGGGCCATCAAAGGCCACCAAGCCCTTGTCCTCACAACCTGATTCCGATATTGAGATTGACCCATGGACCGTTTTGGAGGATGGAGCGGGATCAGGCCCGTCTTCCATTAACGCAGCCGCAATCGCAGGAAGTGATCATGCTAATATGAAGGCATCAAGCTGGCTCAAGGGTGCGGCAAGGGTGAGGAGGATGGATCTGACATATGTTGGTGCTATAGATGATGACAGCTGATTGTAATTTTCCGAAAATTAAAATCAAAGTAAAACCCTCCTTCAGGTAATTGTTAACTTGTAAAATACCATTTTGGGGTCAGGGTCAGCCTCGGCAACGAGCATTTTTGGGTTTATCATATTCTTTTGAGGGCATGGATAGTCAAGGATCTATAATGAACGTCAAAGTGCAGACGCGCACACACATTCCTTTGGTGGCTGATTTGGCTCAGAGCTTGCTCGTTGACTAACCCCTTGGACCATAGTGGCTCAGTCCTGAACCGTATGGTTCGGAGATCTTCATCCCTTTTGACCTTCCTAAATAATCTTGCATTTCTTTCTTTGCCAGATGAAATAAACCACAGCACCATAGACCAATCTTCTAAGAAAACTCCAGTTGTTATTGTTAGCAGTCATTCTGATTATTCTTCAATTGTATTACACCAGCAATGTGACAGTTTCTTATTGAGTGACTTCTGCATTGTACTCCAGACCAGCAATGTGTCAATGTGACAGTTTCTTATTGAGTAACTTCTGTATTTAAGTAATTTTGTCTAGCGTTTGATTGTACATTTGTTCCTGTAAGTGTCAAATTTGTTATGCCTATTACAAATTGGTTAGCTGACCTTTGAAAAATGAATCATAAGCAGGTAACCCCATAACTAGAACTAGAAGTAGGAAGACTAGATAAACTGATGATTATGAGATAATCACATTCTCATTTTCTGAATCTCGAGAGATAAAAATATGAATTAAGATTGGGACCACAAGACAAAGGGTATGTAGCTTGTGAAGCTGGAATGAATGATTCGTACTTCGGGATTTGCATTTTTACTTTAGGTTGTGCTTTTGGTAAACTACTTGCCACTGCTGGTAATCCTGTTGATTTGGGTGAGTCTTAAGTGTTTTCGTCCCGATAAATTTATTGTTCTTGCTGTTGTTGTGTGTAATATTTTTCAGACAATCGGCTACGAGTTCTTGTCTTATTATTAATAGGAGTGATCACTGATGTGATTATTTCATCGTTTGGCGACCTAGTTTCATTAAATAAATCTTTATATAAATCTTTATTCACCACTTTACAGTTAAAGTTGTGCTTTTGTGTTAATGCAGTTACAGTTGATGATGATGCTTGTGATTTGGGAGATTCTCGTGAAAATAAAGCCATTGGTAAAGCGTCGGTTGGTTCTGGTGAGTTTAAAAGTTTAAAGCTTTGTTATTGAATACATTACAAGTCTTCATGTAACTATCTTGTTTTGATGGTTGCATAATGCCATGATGTGTTCTGATACAATAATGTTGATGAATGGTTTGCAGATGAAACTCAAGCAAAAGAGGATTTATGGACATTGAAAATTTTGAGCTACAATGTTTGGTTTGCTGAGGACATCGAGCTTCGTATAAGAATGAGAGCCATTGGTGATATTATTCAATTGCATTCCCCAGATGTCATATGTTTGCAGGTATTGTAAAGGTTGATGAATTGGGATGACAAATTGGATGGTGAGTTTCCACTGCCAGATGGATGGATTGACGCTTGGACTGAACTAAAAACCTAAAGAAATTGGATGGACTTATGACATAAAGGCAAACACGATGCTGTCTGCTAATCGGAAACTGCAAAAATGCCTTGACCGATTCTTGATCAGTTTGCGTGATTTCAAAGCTGAAAGTATTAATATGGTTGGGACTGAAATATGAAGGCGAAGAAAGGCAAACCTGATCTGGAGCTCTACCTGTTTTGCCTTGTGATCACTTTGGTTTGCTGTTAAATATGTTTGCACAATTGCACGGTAGTTTTGATGATGTCGCTTTTTTTTGTATTGATGATACTAATCATGGGGTCATATATTTGGTGGATCAAGCGTCGCCACATTTTCTGTGAAGTCTTTTTTGTGAATACTGATTTGTACCAATATTATTAGTATCTCGTTAATGGATTATGTTTTCTTACATCTTTTTTTCTTCGTGCAAGTTAAAATATTTGTCTCGCAGTTTGCTTTGAGGGTATGTGATTAGGCATGCTTGTACATTTGTATGTGTAGTTTGCATCATGTAAAAATGTAGTAGTAGTAGTAGTACTAAAGCAGTTGACCATACTTTTTTTCCTGCAAGTTTGAAATATAATCAGAAGCATATAACCCACCAACTCATATATTAGAAACTAAGATAAGATAATCTGCAATAGTAGCTTTAGCATAGCCAAACTTATTAGGAGATAATTATTATGAACATTCTCTTATGCGAGTCTTGATAGAGAAGAAATTGATTAAGACTAACCACAATACAAAGGATATAATGAATCTAACAAATATAATTAACTCAATATGGAGTAGAAATTAGTTGGTTGCACTCTAACAAATGTCGTCTCTTAAGAGACGTGAACGTTGCATGTATAACATCATAGTGTGGTAGCTTTGGGTGAACATGAGGTGGTCAAGGATATGACTTTTGTAGACGTTTTTCAGGAAGAGGTGTCGTGGAACGCTTACAAGGCAAACTCATTCCCCATTCCATAGTCTTTTCATGAGGCATGTTCTTCTCGTTAACTGATGAAACTGAGCAACAGATTTGAAAATTTTCCATATCAATGTCGTCAATTATGAAGAGGAAACCTCTTTGATCGCTACCCTTGCTCAACGGTGATTTAAATTCTTCGAAGTATTCATAAGCTGAACTATCGTCTAATGTGGATTCAGTATCATTGTTGTCAATAAAATCAAGTGGATTTACGGAGACGTCAACATGACAACTATCTGATGTGAATTCAGTATCATCGTTGTCAATAAAATCAAGTGTATTTACGGAGACGTCAACATGACAACTACCTGATGCGAATTCAGTATCATCGTTGGCAATAAAATCAAGTGGATTTATGAAGAGGTCATGATTTGTTATCACCGCCATTGATCAATAATGTTGAATTCTAAAACAAGTTTATGTACCTGAAGGGGACTTGGTATAACCGATCGATGAGTGTGGTTATGACTAATGAAACCTTATGATCGAATCGAACATACCCAGAAGAGTAATGAATAATGGGATATCGAAGAATATATGTCTCTAGCTAATCCTGCCTTGTATTTATAGATTCTCGTGTACATATTAATAACCGACTATATAACAAAACCTTGCATGTGAGTTGGGCTTCCACTTACTATATTAAAACCCAACAAGTTAAGTATATAAAGGGCCATTTGGTTTATTGCTAGGAATCACAATGGGTATCGGGTTTGGTATGGATTGAAAGAAATAAAAATTGAATGATAGTATTATTGTTGTTTGTTTTATAAAATGTAATTGGGATTTGGATTTGGATTTTGATTTTGATTTGATGTAGGAGAGAGAAAATATATTATTATATATAAATAAATTTAATTTTTAAACTAAATATTATATAAAAAAAAATTAACAACTTATTTAAAAATAAAAAAAAAATGAAATAATAAAAAAGTGGTACACGAATGTGTGGCTAAGAAATCAAAAGGGACTCAAAAGTCAAAAATAACGGTGGAATTGTCAGAAAGGCAAGGGGGCTAGCAGGGTTTTGTCAAATACCTTGTGTAAAGGTATCATTTACTATTTCGTAACCCAAATCTCGAAACAAACAACTGTTTTCAAAAACAATTTCGTTCTTTCATTCTATAGGGCCCAACCAAACAGCCCCTAAGTATATAAAGGGATGAGTATCGCATACCCCAAAATCAATCGGACTGACATAAAGCCGACCGAATCGAAGGGCCAGCGGTCTGGTCTCGGTTTTAACTTTTTCTTTATTTCAGTCTCTGGTCGGTTCGGTCCAGTCCGGTCTCACGTACAAACCGACCATTATACCTTCTTGAACCGGACCGGACCGAAAACATTCAGTCCGGTCCTCAGTGTGGGGTTCTGGGCTAAATCGGTCTCGGCCCGGTCCGGTCCGGGTTTGGCCGGTCTGGTCCGGTCTTAGCCCGATGCTCACCCCTAAGTATATATGTGCCACGTTGGGCTTGTATTACTACTACTACTACTTCTTTCATTATAGAGTTAATTACATAAATGGTTACTATGGTTTGTCATTTTTTGCAAATTTAGTCACTGATTTTTTTCACCGGGTCTAGTCACTGAGGTTTTAAATGGTTACGGATCCAGTTCAAATTCGTTACATAAATGGTCACAGATAGGGCTGTAAATGAACGCGACGAACACGAACGGAGACTTGTTCATGTTCGTTCGTTTAATTTTAACTGGACAAATAAACGGACACGAACACTTAAACGGACGAATTTTCTTGTTAATGTTCGTTTATTAAAAAAATGAGTTGTTCATGTTGTTATTGTTTAAACAAACCAATTTTAAAATTATATAATTAAAAAATATGATATACGAACACAAATAAATAAATTAACATAAACGAAAGTTAACGAACACATAACCGGAAGTTCACGAACATAAATGGACGGACCGACTTTTGTTCATGTTCGTTCATTTAACTAAACGAACGTAAAATATTGTTCATGTTCGGTTCATGAAATGTTCACTGAACGTTCAGTTCGTTTACAGCCATAGTCACAGAGGTTTTCCAAAATTACATACATGGTCACTGATGTTTGCCAAAATTGGACTAGATGTGTAACCACTTGAAACCTTAATGACTAGACCCGGTGAAAAAAAAGTTCAGTGACTAAATCTGCAAAAACCGTCAAATCTTAGTGACCATTTATGTAATTAACTCTTTATTATACTATGATTATTACTTAGTTATTAAATCAAATTGATCGTATTATTATAGCTCTGTATATGTACACGGTATAAATATTAAGTTAAAATATAGATTATTTAAATATGAAAACGAATACACGATAACTGAACTTTATTCTTTAAACGAAACGATCTTTATAATATTATTATGAAGTTAATTTAACTTTTGTAAAAAAAATTTGTGTAAACAATCACTTGAAAATTGGTAAGTTTAAATCTATACAACAATCATGTTTATACATGGTCATGCATATGTTATTATTATATACTACTTGACATAAAATCAAAAATTTACAACAATATTAGTACATACCCATAATACAAACGTCAGACCCGACCATGCTTGAAAAATCTATTATATTTATTATTTTAAAGCACTATTTGAGGTAATTATCAATCACAGAAAATCTAAAAATAAAAAATAATATTTCATTAAATTTGACTTATTTTAAATTCTCGTACTGGACTTCAAAACTAGAAAAAAGAAAAAGAAAAAGGATTTTAACATCCATAGAACGTGAACCTAAGGCTGGACACACTCTTGACCCAAAGCGACCTGGGTCACCGGCTGCCACGTCAGCTTTCTCTCTCCGGCGACCAGAAGCGACCGACCTGCCACACTCTGTGACCGACTTTTTTTTTTTTTTTTTTTTAATCAAACATTTAAAATAAACTTAAAATTCATTAATAATAAAAATATTACAATACAGAATTAAAAACATTACAATACGGAATTAAAAAAACGTAAACTAATCAGCTACAAATTGTATCTTGCTTTGATTTCTGCCTTAAGCCGCTTAAGATGATTTTGTTCACTTTCGGGCAATGTTGGGTCGATTTTGGTGTAGTATAAGAGAAAATCTTGGTTCCTCGTCGATTGTTTCAAGAGATCGACCTGTTCTTGTTGAAGTGCTATTTTTTTTTCTTTGATGGCCAACTCTCTTTCTTTCATCGACCTATATTCATCTCCACCGATCTTCTTTTTTCCCTCTTTTGATGGCTTCGATCCCCAGAAGTTCTTGCTTATCAAAGCTACAAACTATTGTGGTGGTTCACGAGAGGAGGACAATGATTTCCTCCTTGCTGCGTCACGACCTTCTGGTCATGATTCTCTAGTATCATCTTCAATTTCATCATCATCGACTTCATGAAAATAGCTTCCTCCTTGCTGTGTTGACCCCGAAGTTGTTGTAGAGCCCTTTGTTTTCTTCCTACTATTCGTTCGAATAGCTTCGCCCTCCGACTTCCAAGCATCGTGATGCCTCAAGATTTTCCAACATTCCACCAAGTTGAACTCATGCTTGTAAATCGTACGGTATTCCCTCAACACTTTCTCATGATCATCAACATCATTTTCACCACTACCATGATTAAGCTTGATATTTTCCATGATAGCAGCAAAATTTCCAACCCGTGCAGGCCTAATCCGATTCTTCCATTTGCTTGCGATAGAGTCGTAGCTTCGATCTGAACCGGTTTCTTTCTTAAAATACGATATAATCAATTCTCAAAAGCGGTTCTTGTTGACAGCGTTACCTCGTTGGGAATTTTCTGAGACATATACCCAAGCTTTACAAAGAGCGACCTCTTCTTTCCTTGTCCAATTAGTCTGTTTTTGGGACGGTTCGGCCTTCTTCCCTTTGTCCTTCGCATTCGCCTTCGTAGCACGTCGAGAAGCGGTTCTTGGTTTGACGGGTGATGTCTCTTCGACATCGTCATCGTCCTCAACGGCGAAAGAACCGTGGTACGAATCATGGTAAGAACCGTGACCCGAACCTTGACCCATCGACGCATCTTGGGTGGGATATTCTTGCGTCTCTTGGTTGGCCATGAAATCATCAAAATTCATATCAAGATCAAGATTCTGAATCGGGGAATATTCTTGATAATGTTGGGGAGATTGCAAGTAATACATGTTAGGCCGATACGACGACCCACTTGGTTCTTGGTAATAACCCGTATTTGGACGATACGGTGGAACATATGGACGATTACGGTAAAACATGTTTTGATTTTGGTTGGGTTCTGGTAATCGTGATGAGTATTCAAAAGAGGGTGCACGAAATCGAATACCCCGTTGTTGTGGTGGTTTTACGCCGTGTAGTTCAAAGTTGTTTTCCGGCGAGAAGTTGTTTTGGGGTAGCCGGGATCGTCGGTTTTTTGATGTGGGTGTGTTTTTGTTTTACATGATTAGAATTGGTTTATGGATGAGAATTGTGTTTGAAATTATGTGTTTGAGGTGAGTATTTATAGGATTGAAAAAGGTTTTTTTTTTTTTTTTTTTTTTTTAATATCCAACCGTTTGGAATAGTTTGGATTTTTTTGCACATTGATTCTTCACAATCGGTCGATAGACCGATCGATATTTCTTTGGGGAAGCAACCGACCGATCGTGAGCACTCCAAGCGACCCAACGACCGATCGGTCGCTTTGGGTTTTTTTTGGCAATCGACCGAACAAAACCAGTGGAGTGCGAGCAGCCTAACAAATCTGTATTCATATCTTCTCTCTCCTTTTTTTTTTTTTTTTTTTTTTTTTTTAATTTTAAATTTAATTTAATTATATAGTCAAGTGTTTTCACTTTAAAGCTAACAAATTATCAAATAGAATACATAAATCTAAAGTCTAAAGTCTAAACTACATATCAAGAAATCTATATTTGACTTCACTATAGTTTAAAATATAATAAGGTAAAACATTGTTTATATTTGCTTATTTCACATTTATCTTAACTTAGCGGCAGTAAAGAAGAACATTAGACGAATGCATATCTCTCAAATTCAAATAATGAAAAATGTAACAACAATCTTATTACAATGAACAACTAAAAAATGATAATTTTACATATACTAATTACTTTGAAATTAACATTTTGAGTTAACCAATGATCATAAGAGCATCCTAAGCAAGGTTTTCAAAATCGGGATGCTACTTATGATCGATTTCGTCTTTACAAGATCGAGATCGTAAGATCGGATCGGGATCTTATGATCCTACTATAATGTCATTTTGTTAATAGTTTTTGTCACACCCCCAAATACCTGATTTGCAGCGGAATGAAATACCTGGGGCGTGACTGCCATAGCATCACAGTTGCAGTTATATTGAACGACCTAAAGTGTCGTTCTAAAATACATCGTTTAATTTCATAAAACATTCAGAGTTTACAAAAGCTAGGTCCCAAAAGATGGTTCTTGTTTGCGGAAATATGTTGGTTACAATCAAACGATAGTTTAAAGTGCATATAAATCCAAGTGAGACGCGTCGTCATCGCGACTCTATGAAATGTCCAAAAGCAGACCATGATGCTCATGCCTTAATTACCTGAAAATACATTGCTAAAAATGGTCAACAATAATGTTGGTGAGAATCATAGGTTTATGTAAATGAAATGTTTGTACGGGAACCACAAGTATAAAGTGTATGACAAAACAATGCCACATAAAAATAATACATTAGCTCTTAATTACATGACCCCGAAGCTAGACTGAAATGAAATGCCCCATCTGAGTGTTTGCCAATCACTCTAATATGATTAAAATGAAATGCGTCCGTTTGACAAGTTGGAGCGACCAACCCGGACGGAGGAGTCACCCTCAATAGATCTATTCGCTCACTCTCGCTTGCTCGCAATTAACGGTTCATAATTCAAATAGGGGACTTTAATCAGGCAATGATGTAACTTAAGCAATGTAACTGAATTTTGATACTTTGGTCCGTATGTAAAAATGGTGCAATGTATTCTCCCCCGAGAGTTTAGAAATTATGTATAAACAATGTAAAAGTCGGGGCTATGAAAACTCACCGAAATCAAAGTGCACAATCAAGTGAGATAATGAAAAAACAACCGCGAGAATCCTACAATCAACCTATATATATATACATACGCGCGCCTTAGCTTCTAAAAATAATGATACATTTATCTCTATATGCCATGTAAGTTGTAACCTCAATTATGCTTGGTACATAATGTTTAAATAACTTTCAATGTTGAATTTGCCCTTTAAAATGATTACAAATATGAAATATACTTATTACCCAATTTCAAGTTTTAATTCATATTTTGACTTTAAGTCCAAAATGAGTCATGAAGGTCTAAAATAAGTCCAAGGGTTCAATCTTTAGTCAAAAGGTTAAATTTATGTTTAATGGTCCAAAATATATTAGGTGGTTCAAAATAAAAGCTCAAGGTCCAAATATACAATTATCAATCCTTTGCATCTTTTAGTTCCAAAGTTGATGGAAATTGTATACACTTAGCCACTTTCAAAAATCCGTATCTCCCAAACCGTAAGTCTAAAAATTATGTTCTTTATATCCCTAGCTTCCTCTATGTCCCTACTTTACTGTAAAAATAAGTTTACTAAAAAATATCCAAGTATAACCACCTTTTATAATTTTTGTTTACAAGTCAGTCCCAAAGGTTATGCTGACTGAGTTTTAGGTCTTGCCAAAAGGGCTATATCTTGAAATCTACGGACCCTATGAAGGTGAAATCAATTGGAGATGATAGCCCTATTTCTCTAGATCAGGCTACATATTTTCTATTTAAAAAGTTATGCTATAAAACTTGAGTTTTTCCCCAAATGGGAACAGTACATCAGATCTGACTGTTTTTGCCACAAAAATCATATCTTAATCATCAGGTATCGTCACGGGGATTACCACGCGGGGAAATGACCACAAAACATAGATCTACAACCACATATTTTTCCCTTAGGCCCAAAGTCTACTGATCAGTCCAGTTAATTCTGTTTTTACCCTTGATCAGAATACTATTTTGCAAGTTAAGTCCTTTTAGGGTTTTCTTATAATTTAAAGTGTGTACCAAGTATAATCAAGCATAAACAACTTATGTAGCATATAAAACACATAATATGACATAAATATCAGTAGTGAAATGAATGAAAATAATGAGGGTTGGTCCTTTACAAGGGGTGATGGACAAGAAAATCAATAAAACCAATAACAACAAGAAAACCAAGACTCAAATCTCCACCAAAACCCTAGCTTTCAAATCACCAAGAATACTTTGAGTAACATTTTGAAATCACAGCCCTAAATCACCTTTGAAACCCTTAAAAACCTTTGAATAACCTTGACTTATGGAGAAAAAGATAACTAGAACATGTTAACACCCATGGATCTTCATCCTACACTAGTTCTTCAATAGATTTAACACAAAAGTGATGTGATTTTTCCCTTGGAAACCCACGACCCACAAGAGGAGAATGACCAGATTTTTGAGTGTTTTGCATGTGAAATGAGTGTCTAGGTGAACTTTTTGGGGTTAGTGGTCTTATGAGAAGCTATGGTGTACACTTGTCAATGTTAAGGACAAATGTAATGTGGGGTGTTAATGTAGGCGGCACAAAACAAGGGGAGGAGAGGGAATGAGTTGTTTTGTGCATATTTTTGGTTAGTAGTTTAGTTATAGTGTGTATTGTGTAGTGTAGGTTGCTCCCGGTACTCAAACGTAGGGTTTTTAAGACACATAATGCAATACCGGGTAATGTAAAAATGTAAAACTTCTAAAAATACAAAAACTTGTTATCATGA
Source organism: Artemisia tridentata subsp. tridentata (assembly GCA_021014915.2). Taxonomy (NCBI): domain Eukaryota; kingdom Viridiplantae; phylum Streptophyta; class Magnoliopsida; order Asterales; family Asteraceae; genus Artemisia; species Artemisia tridentata. The sequence goes on along the minus strand of CP139507.1, from coordinate 102,827,286 downwards.
ACTATTTTATTATTTTAGATGAGTGGTGAGTTTATCGTAGGGTATAAATATAATTGAAACCTAAAAACGAAGGTTTAGAACGCGTAAGACGTAAAAGGTGCAAGGTTTACGTAAAATTGGAAAAAATGAATGGTGACTTTTAAAAATAGAATTGTAAGGAACCAATGATGCATAAAAAGTGTAGACTGGACATAGTCTAGTCTATATGAAGTGTTCTTACTGATGATGCATGAATACGCAGCTAAACCATACTGGTTACGCGCATTTTGAATACCCGTAAACCTAGTTTACGTAATGATGAATGATAACCATGAATAGTGATTGGTGAATAGTAAATGATGAATAGTAACTTGTCGAGGTTTGAAAAATGACCTAAAATTACGAGTTGTCACAGTTTTTGTAATATTATACAAATGTATAAATTAATATATATCATAAACACAAATTATGTAAATATTTCATAGAAATGTTGTCTTAAATTATAATTATGAAAATTTTAAGAATATTAACATGTTGTTTTTTTTTTTTTTTTAATTCTACAAAATACATTCCATAATTTTTTAGTTTTTTTAGTTTGTGGTTCGAGAAAAGTAAGATCGGATCGTATTAGATCTTAAGATTCTATGGTAAAGATCGGGATCCTATAAGATCTTAAGCTTTTAAATATTCTTTGTAAGATCCGGATCGTTTTTGCTTTGCAGTATCGTAAAATCGTAAGATCCTATGACCAGGATCGGGATCCTGACAACCATTATCCTAAGTGCTCTTGGTAAGTTCGTGACAAAATCCCTTGTTTATGTGATCAATCGGGATTATCATTGTAGGTGGTTCGTGCTCAGCTCGTGGTCTAGACGCCGAGCAAACTTAATGTGTTTTGTGTTTTCGTTTCTAACATTTTACAATGATTCATGCAGCGTAAAAGTAATAAGATAACGGGATCATTTGTTAATGTCATGCTTATCTTATTTTAAGCACATCTAACTTATATCACATTTATCTTAAATTAATAAAGAGTAGAGAGAAGAATGTTAAATGGTTATACAACTCTTTTAACCAAGGTTTTCAAGATCGGCATCCTATCTAGGATCGTTTTCGTCTTTGCAATATCGTGATCGTAAGATCGGATCGGGATCGTAAGATCCTACTATAATGCTATTTTTAATGATATTTGTAATATTATTCAAATCTACAGATTATTATATATTATAAACATGAAATTATATGAAATATTTCATGAAAATGTTGTTCTAAATTATGATTATGGAATGTTTAAAAAGAATTACATGTTGTTTTTTAAATTATATAAAAACATAAACCATAAATTTGTAGTTTTTTAGTTTACGGTTCGAGAAAAGTAAGATCGGATCGGAGTAGATCTTAAGATCCTATGGTCAATATTGGGATCCTATAAGATCTTAAGCTTGTTAAGATCCTACGTAGGATCCGGATCCTAAGATCAACATCGGGGTAGTGATTGGAAGGCCTAAAAGATGTGCCTAAATCCATGCCTAAGCCTATGTGCCATCATCCTGATGTCTGCAGCCAGGGGACCCACTTTTTCACAAACCATCAGGATCATGTCACGTATGTTTAGGCATGAAGTTAGGCACACAAATTAGGTCTCCCAATCATTTTTCTTAAATTTAATAGTAGAAAATGTAATAATAGTTATATTTCAAATGGACGGTTTAAATAGTAATCATTTTGCATAAACTACTTAGTTTGAAATAAAGATTTTGAGTTAACCAAATATCATAAGAGCATTCGCAACGACTAATGGTAAGTTCATGGTGAGATTGCTTGGCCTCGTGGTCACCCGTGATTACAATCCAGGTGGTTCGTGCTCAAATCATTGTCCAGACGCTAATTAACGTGTTTTTGTTTTCGTTTTTAATGGTTATTGTGATTAGTGTGACATAAAATTAATTAGCGAGAGTGTAAACTGATGTGAAGCTAGTATCATTTTCGAGGATCAAGTGCTTATCACTGGGGTGTTCACGGAGCGGTTCGGTTTGCTTAGTTGGAAGATTTAAACCATCCATCGTGGGGCGGGTAATAATTACCCGAAACCGAACCGTACTAGGCAGGTAACCGGACACGCGTGTACCCAAAGTGAGCGTTTACCCCACGGTTCACCATTTTAGACGTTTATTCAAGTTTAACCGTATAAACAATAACAAGATATAGAACGTAAAATGTCATTTTAGTAAAATTAAATGACATTGAATAGATAAAGGCCATATGAAAGTTATTTCGTTACAATAATTGCATTCAAATATTCATACATAGCATATTAATCAATTTTGACACATATATATTTAGAATTGTGTATATTAAGAGCAAAAAGTCGTTATAAGTAAAAGTAATGCAATAATATAATTAATACTTGTATAATTATTTGAATATTTAATTGAAAAACTTTCATGTATATCATGCACAGTTTGGTTCAGTTAACCGCAAATATCTTAATCAAAACCGAAACCGACACGTAATAAGCGGGTTTTTTCAGTTTCGTTTTTTTTTTCGGTTTCGGATTAAACGGTTTGGCTCGGATCGTCGGTTTCTCGGATTTTTTGAACACGTTATCACCTATCCAAGAATCAAAGTCCCAAATAGTAACGAGATACGCGGGCAAATCAGATGTTGGGTATGTTTGGCAAAACTAGCTGTAAGCTGTAAACTGTAGGCTGTAAGCTGTAAGCTGCAAAGCTGTTAACATGAGCTACAAACTGTATCTTTTTTTTAATAAAAGTGTTTGGTAAGTTAGCTGTAAAATGTAATTATAAGATGTAAAATGACATAAAAGAACATATCTATAATTGTAAACAAATGTTTGGAGGGTATATAGTAATTTAAAGTTTTAACAGCTCCAAGATGTTTAAAAAGCTTCATAAATCAGCTTTTCATTTAGGAGCTATTTGTTTGAAATAAAAGCTTGAAGTTAATGTATCCAAACGAAGTTACTTAGTGTAGAGATTATTTTATAGTAACAAAAAGTTAACTGCCCCTACCAAACAACCCCATTACCTTTCAAATTCGGACTCTTAAAAACGGTTTCATTCCCTCTTTTCAAAAACCCCACAAAAACCCTAATTTCAATTTCCCCCAAATCAATAACAATGTCTTCTTCATGGACATGTTCAAGTTGCACATTCATAAACCCAAATTCTCTCAAACCCACTTGCCAAATCTGCTCAAATTCAAAACCCACTTCACAATCTTCATCATCTTCAAAACCCACTTCGAATCTTGAAAAATGGTCTTGTAAAGTTTGTACTTTTTTAAATCCTTATAAACTGTCAAGCTGTGAGATTTGTGGGACTAGAAACTCGTCGTTTTCGTCGAATTTGAATCTCGATGATCAGGAATTGGAGTTGGGTTCAAAGGGTGTTGGGAATGTGTTTTTGCCTTTGCTGCAAAAATGTAGTAATGTTAGTAGTAGTACTAATAAGAGGAAGATTGGGGATGTTTCAGTTGATGTTGATAATGAGGTTGTTGATTTGGGCGAGTCTCGTGGGGTTAAATCGAGTAACAAAAAGGCAGTTGATTTTGGTGAGTTTATACTATTGTTTTCAGGCTTTCGGCTGACTTAGCTTTTGAGCAAAGGTGTAGTCTTGATACATTGCGATTAACTCATACATGGCAGTCTTTTCATTGCGTTTACAACATTGAGGAGGGTGTTTGAATATCTGTTTAGAAATCATAAGCAGATAAGCCACTAACTTCAGTAACTTGTACACTAGAAACTTGATAGGATTATCATAACTAGAAGAAAAAAAAACTAAGATAGAAACCAAAGTATAAAGGATATTTAGCTTGTGAAGCTGGTATAATTGATTCGTACTTCTGGATTTGCATTTGTTATTTTTGGTTGTGCTTTGGTAAACCACCCCCGACTGCTGATATTAATGTATGTTTGGGTGAGTCTTTTGATGTTTTTCGTCCCCATAAATTATTTGTTCTGCTGCTGGTGTTGTGTGTTCTCTCCCCTCTACTAGCATTAGCGACAAAACTATAGTTTCATTTATTGGTTTTGGTTGTGCTTTTGTGTAAATGCAGTTACAGTTGATGATGATGCTTTTGATTTGGGAAATTCTCGTGACATTAAATCCGCTAGTAAAGCGTTGGTTGGCTCTGGTGAGTTTGAAATATTGAAGCTTAGTTATTGCTTGTTGCTCATATATGCTGATATTGATTCTTGAATACAGCACAAAGTCTTCCTGTAACGATTGTATTTTGATAATTGCTTGATGTGTTTCCAACTTTTCATACAATAATGTTGATGAATGGTTTGCAGATGATACTCGAGCAAAAGAGGATTTGAGGACATTGAAAATTTTGAGTTACAATGTGTGGTTTGCAGAGGATATCGAGCTTCGTATAAGAATGAGAGCCATTGGTGATATTATTCAATTGCATTCCCCAGATGTCATATGTTTGCAGGTATTGTAAAGGTTGGATCATGTATTATTTTTTCGTATGGTCAAATTGTCAAAGGTAAAATAACCCATTCACCCATTATCATTTTTACATGTTAAACAACATATAGCGGAATTATATAATTTTGATTAAAATAAACTATGCACTAAATCAAACGTTGTAACTTTCATGGGTGGATGGATGAATGTTTTGTATTTGTGTTAATGTGACCGTGCTTATATTCATATATTGTAGGAGGTTACTCCGGACATCTATGCCATTTTTCAACGAACCAATTGGTGGAAGTCGTATAAGTGCTCACTTTCTTATGACAAGGCGATGACTAGGCCATACTTTTGCATGCAGGTACCACATCATCACCATTCATATATTTTGTGTAGGTATTTTAATCTTTCTCAAATTAACGAATTATATTCCCGCATTTAAGAATCTTTTTTATAAACTAATTTATTTACTGAAATGTCGCTAAGGAAGTAAGGATCATATTGCCTGTTTTACTTCCCAAATAAACTTTTGACCCATTTTGGGTTTTCTTTGGGATGAATCTGCATTGATTAGTGGTAAAATTCAAAGCTGATTAATGGTATAAATGTAAAATTACCCAGCTTTATGCAATCAATTATCAGATTCTTCAAATTGCAATAATCCCTTTCAAGATGACACAGGGCAATTTGTGAATATGATGATAAATTATTTGAATTTTACTATGTTTTATTTAAAAAAAAAAAAAAATGTGTTTTTGAAAAAAAAAAAAAAAAAAAAAAAAACAAACAAATGTGTTTTTGAGATAATCTAATGAAATTTGCAGCTAAGCAAATTGCCTGTGAAATCCTTTGGATGTGAGCAATTCAGTTATTCTGCAATGGGAAGAGAGTTATGCATTGCAGACGTTTCAACCCAAGGCGACATTCCTTTAGTGGTAGCTACATCTCATCTCGAGAGCCCCTGCCCTGGCCCACCAAAATGGGATCAAATGTATAGTAAAGAACGTGTCAAACAAGCAAACGAAGCTGTTGACTTTCTCAAGAAAAACCCAAACGCAATCTTTTGTGGTGATATGAATTGGGATGACAAATTGGATGGTGAGTTTCCACTGCCAGATGGATGGATTGACGCTTGGACTGAACTTAAACCGAAAGAAATTGGATGGACTTATGACACAAAGGCAAACCCGATGCTGTCTGCTAATCGGAAACTGCAAAAACGCCTTGACCGATTCTTGATCAGTTTGCGTGATTTCAAAGCTGAAAGTATTAATATGGTTGGGACAGAACGTATACCAGAAGTGACATATATGAAGCAGAGGAAAGGCAAACCCGATTTGGAGCTACCTGTTTTGCCTAGTGATCACTTTGGTTTGCTATTAACTATGGCTGCACGGTAGTTCTTATGGTGCTTGATGATCTCGTCTTTTTGTAATGATGATAGATAACTAAAAATGGAGGCATCTGATTTGGTGGATCAATCGTTTCCACATTTTCTGTGAAGTATTTTTTTGAATACTAATGTGAACCAATATTTACTAGGAGTAACTGGATTATCTTTTCTTTTATCTATTTGTTTCGTACAAGTTAAAATATTTGTCTCGCAGTTTGGTTTGAGGGTATGTGATTATGCATACTTGTATGTTTGTATATGCGTAGTTTACATCATGCATTGTTGGTCTTGTAAAAATGTAGTAGCAGTAATAGTACTAAGAGGAAGATTGAGGATGATTCAGTTGATGTTGATGATGGTTTTGTTGATTTTGGTGTGTCCCGTAAACTGGCTAATGAAAATCTGGTTGGTTATGGTGAGTTTCTTTAAACTATTGTTGTTTATTTGTTTATGATTGTTTAACTGATATAGTCTTATAGACTCTTGAAAGTGTGTAGTTTGGAATATTGAGAGTTTTTAGAAAGTGATTATGTGATACTGAATAAGTTTTAACAAAACATGGTATTTACGGCGACTCATTCGTTATAATCATTTTTCAGGTGTTCAGCAAATTTGATTGTTTCATGTAGCAAGTTTACCTAAGCAGTTGACCATACTTTTGTTTCTGCAAGTTTGAAAAGTATTACTTGAGTATTACAATCTGGTAGTTGTCCCACCAACCCTTATGTTAGAGATAAGATAATCTTCAATAGTAGCTTTAGCTTAGCCAAACACTCAAAAAATTGATTATTAGGAGATCATTATTATGAACATTCTCTTATGCGAGTCTTGATAGAGAAGAAATTGATTTAAGACTGTAACCACAATACAAAGGATATATTATAGCTTGTGAATTTGGTATAAATGAATCGTACTTCTGGATTTGCTTTTGTTGTTTTGGGTTGTGCTTTTGGTAAACCATTTATAGCTGCTGATAATCCTGCTGATTTGGGTGAGTCTTGTTATTGTATCCTTGTCAAACGTTTCAAATTGGTGTACTATTTCATGATGGATCGATCAATGATATGTAGTTTCATTTAATCAAATTATTCGCAGATTAAAGAGATTATTTTTTATTTCACAGTTGAGGTTGTAAATTTTGATTTTGATTGTGCTTTTGTGGAAATACAGTTGTAGTTTAAAGTGAAGGCATTAAGCTGAGGTTGTAAATTTTAAGCATTAAGCATTACAGTATTTTTTATTTCACTCTAAATTCCTTTTCTAAAGTGGTTAATTTTCATAAATGAACTTAATGCCTCAACTTATAAGACAATGAGGCAAATTGGTAATCGCATAATCCCTTGGGGAGTACAACAAGTGGAGTGATTTCACTTTTCGAGTTACAGCTGCGTATAATCCACCTATCTACTGTCAACATACTATCATACTCGGAACAGCATAAACAAAAACTATCCAAATCGACGGTTTTGTTTGCTAAAGCCCAAGAAACAAACTTTTTAAAATTGATCTTTTAAAACTTTTTTGGGGGTTTTAGTACTCGGTCACAATCTATGTCTAGAGATGGAAAATGTAGAATAGAAGTCCATAAATAATTCCACCTGTCCACCGTGTCGACAAAATGCTGGTTCGAATTGCTTCTTCGGTTGTCGGAATACCTTGAAGGATCAACTCGAGGAAGGGATCTGGCATGCTGCTAATGAAATCGACCCCATTTTCGCATTTTGATGGCTTTGGTAGCTTGGATTTCTTCATTCTTTGATGATCAAACGGAAAAGGTATTCACATGTATTTTATGGAACATTTTGGGAGGAACTTGACGGTATAGCTTCTGCATAAAGTTAAAGCGAAAATTGTCCCTGTGGTTTACTCGAAATTTCACTTTTGATCCCTGTTATAAACCTTTTTACATTAATTCTTTATATTGGGTCATTTCATTGAAGTCTATATAGGTCAATGCATTATGGATGTTTTTACTCGAGTTCACAGAGCATCGACTTAAAAGTAAGTATAGATATACCAACAGCAGGTCTCATGATATAGGCTCTTCAAGTGCAGCAGTTTATGTTCAGGGTGTTGATAATTACTTTAGTATAGATATACCAACATAGAGAGTTACCCACCAAACTGCCCTCTGATAAAACTAGGCCATCTTCTGCGAGATTGTTAAACTGATGATGATGCAAATCGGACTTAAAATTGTATTGGCAAAAGCTCTCTAATTCCATTTTCTGTCCGAGTCGAGTTACCATGTTAAGTCCACTGTAGACATTCTTCTTCAACACCATGAAATGGGTGGTATATTAATAAAAAATATAGGTGGCAAAATGGGCAGTCAATCAAGTTACAATACACACTTATAAGTACCTGTTTTGACCCAAACTCGTTTTAATCCATTACCTAATACACCCGTTCTGCCACCTTAGACCACGCCAATGCAAAGTACTAATAGAAAATTAAGGTAACATAAGTTTAGGGTATTGCGAACCAAATCCAAAAGAACCTACATGAGAAATTTCGCTACCCCATAACAGGACTATGTAAGTTGGTGTTACTGGCAGTTAAAGTTCTACATAAAACTTGTCTCATCATTCCTTGAGAACAGCTATCAGTTCCACGGTGGAAGAAGCCTTGTGGAGTTTTGAAAGTTTATTCATCATCTTCAATGACTTCTCATGGTACTTGACTTTGCTACACCAGCTGAAAACAATTTCCTCCAACACATTCCCATGCTCCAGTAAGAAACGTGCTATAACCAGTCTCCGCTCTTTTCCATTAATTCCAAGGAATTTGACACTTTTTAAATGACAAGTTAAGATTGTTCTTGTTTCAACTTCATCTAACGCCCAGTAATCCATTGTTAAATGTTTCTAGATAATCAAACTGTTCATCTTGAGGTTGGAAATATCTGAAGTAAGTTGTTCATCTTGAGGTTGATAATCAAACTATGCTTGTTTAAGACGTCGAAGCTTGCAAAGGATAGCTAAATGTCCCAATTTTAAAGCTATTTACACAAAAAGATGATTTGTTTCAAGGTTGTGTCTGCGGTTCCGATGTAAAGGTGGAAATTTGACCGGTCAATTTGAAAATGGGTCAATGTGGCTATTATTTTATTGATGACGTGTTAAGCAGTTTACAAGTTTCCTAAAGCATAATCAAGTGTTTACAATCCCCTAACCTGCCTTTAAAAATTCAGATTGTTATTTCAATAATTACGTCTGCAATCATATCTAAGACAACAAAAAACACCAAGAAATACATTAAAGCCATGAAGTTACAATGTTATAATAAATAAAAAGGAATTAATATCTGAGATGAGGAAGACTACCTTTTGAATGACCAAATGAAGAGACTCCAGATTTGGAGAACATTTGAGAAGCCGGATGAGTACTTTCAAGGTGAAGGCATCAATTGTTGTTGTCACCTCCAATGTCTTCAGATTAGGAAAAGATGCAGGGAATTTTCCTTCCTCATCACGTGCAGCATCAATGCACTATCATTATGACAGCAAGCAAAAATTTGTAATAAATATTCACTATAAAAACTGAGCTTGGAAATACCATAGATGTAGGTAGTCAAATAATATAGCTTGAATGAAAATTAATGATTTGCAACCAAAAGCAAAAAATAAATTAAAATAAACCCAAAGAGAAGCTACTGGTCATTTGTATTTCATGCTCCAGGTCTCTTTGGACTTTAGTGCCAACTGAAATGTAAAGATCATGCTAGAATGTTCAGCATAACCTCAAGTATCTTCAAGTATAATATTATTATCTAGATACTAAATTACGAGTAAAAAATATGCATCTCACAAGTTCAGAAGACAAGACGGAGACTGATGAATCAAAATAGATTATGTATCATGTAGATAATAAATAGCATAACAGAGGTGATGTTAACATCACTGAAGTTAGTAAGGTTGATTCGAAAAGGATAAAAGGAAATTTTTAGTTCACCCCTCAAGTTTTTTAAAAAATACACAAAATGACACCCTCTTTTACACCTAATTTCACCCAAGCTTTCGTGATTCTAACCTCATGGATCATATTCCCATAAAAGAATAGCCCATCACAAGCATTTGATGATGAAGCTTAGGGTGAAAAAAGTGATCAGTATGATCAGAAACGCGTTTGGATGGGATAATCCGTACAACTAAAAAACTAGGTATAAAAATGGTAGATGTATGTAGTGATATAGATAGCCAGATAGGTATAGTTTGCATGTTAAATCTACTTAATTAGGGTAATAACTATGGCATTGCGTTTTGGACGTAACGGATATGGAGTAATCAAATTCGTATAATTAAGATTAACAGAGCAGGTTGCATGAGGATGATTTCTATGTATAAAAATGTTAAATGTTCTACATGTAATATGAGCCTAAATAAACTGTTGATCGAGATCAGTACTGTTGCAGCTAAAGTATAATTATGAGTGGGTCATGTGTGATCAAGTGGTTGAGGGTTCAAATCCCTCATACGACTAAAGTATAAGACTCTCAAGTGTGGGTGAGTTTGCCGATGTTGCTTACATATTGATTTTTATACGATTTTGATAATGTTAGATTATGAAATCTTTCCTTTCATTTTTATCCTTATTAGTACAGGGTCTGATTGTGTTATTCTTTATTTCTGTTTTGTAGCTTTGTCAAGAAGTTGTGCTAAGGTTGTCAAAGATAGAAGTACAAGGGCTAGTGTTGATATAAGCTTAAATCTTGAGTCTATAAGTAGAGGACAACGGCTCTTTTCATCAGCATAAAAAAACAGGAGAAAAGTTTCTATTATTCTCTCGTGATTACATTCAATCATTGTGTAGAGGATCCGGTTTTGATATAAAATTAGGGTTTTATCACAAACCCTAATTTTTGGGGATTTTCAGTCCTTCGTCTTCCGCTGCTTCTATATCACTGTATTGTTCTCTTTCCTAAGGACTACTTTGTGTGTTTGATAATTTGTTGTTGGTTGTTTTTTCTCTTTTCTTAAAATTCTAAGGATTTTATATGGCTGGTGGTAATGATGCTGTTGCTAGTGCAGCTAGTAAACTGATTTTTGGTGATGAACTTTTTCTTCATCCTAATGATACTAATGGCACTCCTATTATTCCTATAAAACTAAGTGGTACTGAAAATTATAATGTCTGGAGTATCTCCATGACTATTGCTTTACAGAATAAGAATAAACTTGGTTTTATTAATGGAAATTGTATTAGACCAACTGATGTCTCATTGGCAAATCAATGGGACATGTGCAATTCTGTTGTTCTTTCTTGGATCCTTGGGTCTGTCTCACAAGAACTTTACATGTGGCAAATTTTTTCAAAAAATCCAAAGGATGTGTGGGATGAACTCAAGGAAACTTATGACAAAGTGAATGGTAGTGTCATATTCAATTTGTATCATCAAATTAATTCACTTAGACAAAATGGATCTGCTGTTTCTGATTACTATCAAAAACTCAGTTCTTTGTGGAAACAATATGATGCTATGGTTAAACTTCCTAATTGTACTTGTGATGGTGCAAAAGATTTAAAAAATCATAATCAATTAATCAGATTAATGCAATTCTTAATGGGACTTGATGATGCTTATATGACACTTACAAGTAATATCCTGACTACTGAGCCATTACCAAATGTTAAAACTGCTTTTTCACTAATTGTTAAAGAATCACATAAAAACTCAGTTTTAACAAACACTTCTTCTAAAAGTCAGATATCTTCTTTTGCTTCTAAGGCTGTTGATAACAGGTCTAGAGTTCATAAAAATCCTTCTGTTACTTGTGAGAACTGTGGTTACACAGGACACACAATTGACAGATGTTTCAAGATTATTGGTTATCCTGACAACTTTAATAAGAAAAAACCAGCCAACAAAAAGTCTTTTAGTAACAATGCTGTTGTAAATGGTAATGGTAGTAGTGCTAGTTCTCAGAATAATGCTTCCTTACCATTTACTCAAGAGCAAATTATGAAACTTATGAGTCTTATCAGTGATAAAACAGGCTCTGGCAGTGTTCAGGCTAATATGTCAGGTATAACATTTCTTTCTCTCTTAAGTAGATTTAAAACTTTTGAAGAGTTTAAAAAATGGATTATAGATTCTGGTGCTAATCAACACATGGTTCTTTCTGAGGATCTTCTTGATTCTGTTGTTGATATTAGTGATTTAAATCTCACTGTTGAACATCCTAATGGAAGTTTTGCTAAAATTAAAAAAGTTGGGAATCTTAAACTTAATGATCATATTACTTTATATGATGTATTATTAGTTCCAGAATACTCTGTTAATCTGATTTCTGTCTATAAACTTGCTAGAGATAGTAAGCTGTTTATTGGGTTTGATGAAAATAAGTGCTATATTCAGGACTTGGCCAACATGACAAGCATGGGACTGGCCAACATGACAAGCATGGGACTGGTAGCCAGTCTGATGGTTTATGTTTTTTTGATGACAACCAATTTAATGGTAATAAAACTGGTCATACCTCTTTTACGTGTTCTTTATCTAGATATACTTGGCATCACAGACTTGGTCACCTTGCTGACCAAGTCTTGAATTTACTTAGTAAAGATCTTAATATTAATAATAATGAGGCTTCTCCTCCTTGTGATATCTGTCGCAAGGCTAAGCAAACCAGAGAGCCATTTCCTATTAGTGATCACAAGACCACTAATATTGGGGATGTTGTTCATCTTGATGTCTGGGGTCCTTGTAGGATTACCAGCAGGGATGCCTTTAAGTTTTTTCTCACTATTGTTGATGATGTGTCTAGAGCTGTTTGGGTTTATTTGTTAAAAAACAAATATGAAGTTGGTGAATATATCATATCTTTCTATAATATGTTGCAAACTCAATTCAGTGTTAATATTAAAGTTTTCCGGAGTGATAATGGAACTGAGTTTGTTAATCATAATCTAACAGATAATTTCCTTGAAACGAATTTTCGGCGATTTGATTGATCATAGATTATACTTTTTATTCTTTTTTGTTGCAGGTATATGATATAATGTGAAAAGACTAGATTGAATTGACGATGCCTTCAATGAATGCAACCAGGTCATCATTTTGATTAGTTTTTCTATAAATATCGATTTGTTGGTGGATCATCTTTGTTTATTGGTGAACACTTCACCTTATAGAAGACACCTGATTATCCGTCTGAAGAAAGCAGGTATGTTAGAAAATATCTATCCATCTTCTCTTTTATTTTTATACTTTGCAAATTTATTTAAAGGGGTGTTTGGCTGTCTAAAGGGTGAATATGAGCATTATGGGTCTGATGTTAGATATTAATGTTGATATGGGTGGTTGTTATATAAGTATTTATGCTGTTTTGTGTGTGGAATGTCGTGTGTTGCCTTATGTTTGGTGCATATATTTAGATACAGTTAGAGGTTGTTTGGATTAATACAGTTAGTAGTTTAAGCTCGAGGATAACAGATAAATGAGTAATGTAACGTTTATTTGGATTATCATTTTTTGACCCGTAATAGTTATAGAAGCATTGCCCAGTTGCCCTGACAATCAGTAACTGATTATCGCACTTCAAGTTACAGTAGTAACTAGTAAGTTTAAAGGCATATCTAAACAATTGCAAGGATACTGAGTGACACAGTAAGAGATCTCTGAGCTCATGTATTGGTAGATTCTTAACTGTGAAATAGGAGAAACTATGTAACATGTTATTATTGAATATTTCAGTCACCTAACGATCCATCCAACTCTGTTGCAGATACCTCCATTCTATGGCTTTGCAACACCAAACGACGAATCCTACAATAACAATTATACATGAGGAGACTTCCAAGGGTGATCAGTCCTCACTTAAATTCTAGCACACCAACTGATGTTGTAGTGAAGAAGTAGAAACGAGATTTGCAGAAAAAGACGTTAATAAAAAGCAATTCCAGCTAGAAGAGATCAAACAAAAGAAAGTTGAAGTTCACACTATTGTAGGTTTGTAGCAACGTTCAAAATGCAAGTATTAATGTTTAAGATTAGTTTATTGCTGAAAAAAATTTAAGCTAAATTTTAATGTACGAAGAAACTTGATTAAAAGTTTTGTGTTTATGCTTGATACAATATTGCTTTGTTATGTACAATCCCACTAAATGAATGTATGATTGTATACTTACCACCAAAACAATTTATTAATGTACTTGCATTTGTATTGATAGCGTTTGATGGTTAATGTTCTATGGTGCCAGTACTATATATAAAAGGCATTTAGTAAATTAAGCATGATATAATGGCATTTTGTTTGCAACATGTGTTATATCAGTTATCACTAAGCTTATTGTAGATGTAATCATGTAAAGTATTGTGATGTAATGAATTACTATGTATAAAATTGTTTCTCCCCGAGAAGCACACTAAGCATATAATAACTAAATACGCATAAACAAAGCTCGTGCATCGCACGGGCCATGATGTCTCGTGAAAATGAAAGAAAGTGAAAGAAACTCGTACTCTTTTATGTTTTCAAGTTGGAGAGGAAATGAAAAAAGTTTAACATAATTACAATAATGTCCTTCATATACACTATCATACAAGTAGTGAGTTTATAAGAGAACTAATTGTAGTATTTTATATATTTTTTTCTTTTTTGTTCTCTCCTTTTCACCCTAAAAGTCGGGTACAAGTTTTGAAAGCGAAAACCTCCCCCTTTCACCCCTTTGCTAGTTTGCTATCACTTTCTTTACTACAAAAGAACTTAAAACCATGACTTTTTTAGATCCTACTACTTTCTTTTTCTTTCCACCCTTTAACATTAGAACATAGTGTAAATCTTGACAAAGGGCTCCCAAAATCTACCAACGACCCTGGCTCTTTGCTTGATAAACTTAAATGATTAAAAATCAAAACAAGCAAACATGATACTGCCAAAAGCTTTGTCTAATTATATGTCATGTCTGAATCTATTGACCCTACATTCTACACGCTCTTTCACTAGCGGGACACTCATCATGACGAAAAGGAAGCTGTATTTACTGAAAACAAACACACAAGTATTTACAGAAAACAGCACAAAAGATGCAGGTGGCAAAATGAGTGGCCAATCAAGTTACAATACGCACTTATAAGTTACGACCCAAAATAATCGTAACCCATTACCAAACCCACCCATTACCCATATCATAACATCAGTAAGTGATGGTGACAGATTAACAGAAAGCTTGAGTGATTAGTCCTTGAGAAGAGTGGTAAGTTTCACATCTGAAGAAGCCTTGTAGAGTTTCGACACTTCATTCATTGTCTCCATTGACTTCTCATTATACTCGACTTGGTTACTCCAACTAAAAACCATTTCCTCCAATGCGTTTCCATGCTCCAGTATGAAACGGGCTATAACTAATTTCCTCTTTTCTCCATTAAATCCAAGGAACTTCACTGTCTTCAAATGCTGAGTTAATATTCTACTTGTTTCAACTTCATCTAATGCCCAGAATTTCGTCCTTAAATGTTCCTATATCATCACACAATGGCATAAGTTGCTCATCTCGAGGGTAGCAGAAAACCAAACTACCTTCTGAGGATTCTACAAAAATGTATTACAGGTCCCAACTATGCTTACTCAAGTTACTGAAGCTTGCAAAGGATAACCTGTTTCTGTGAAAACAGGTCAATGTGGCTAACTGATAACGGGTCAAAAAGTTAGCCTAATCAATTTACAAACCCCTAATCTTAATAAAAAAACTAGATTATCATTTCAATAATAGCTTTTGTAATGATATTAATATATTAAAATTATAGGAAATTGAAAAAAAAATGGACAAACAAGTGTTGGCAAGCCCAGCCCATTTTGACCCATCAAAATTTTTTTACTCGTTTCGCCTTTCCATCTTATAACTCAGGTATTTATTTTATTTTTATTTTATTTTTTTGTCAAATTTCAATATGAGATGATGCAAGTCCAAGTCTCTTTCGTCCACACACACTTGTCTTTTATATATTAAGAATCAGAAATACAAAAGAAATATATATATTAAAAAAAAAAAAAAAAAAAAAAAATGAAATACGAAATAAACCAAGAAGCATGTGAAAGAGAGCATTATAACTTCAACATTGTAATACAACAATAGCACCCAATCCCGACAGAGTATGGGTTTGGGGTTCAATGTTGTAATACTACATAACTGAGATGAGGAAGGCTACCTTTTGAATCGTCAAATGGAAAGACTCCAGATTCGGAGAACATCTGAGAAGCCGTATGATTATATTCATGGTGAAGGCATCAGCGCTAGTTGTTAGCTCCAACGTCTTCAGATTAGGAAAAGATGCAGGGAAGTTTCCTTCCCGATCACGTGCAAATTGAATGCTCTATCATAATGACATAAAGCATACATTTGGAATAAATATTCATAATTATACACTTTATAAAGGTTGGAAATACCATAATAATGCATGTAGGTACTCGACTAATGGATTGAATGAAAACCAATGATTTGCAAATCAAAAGCAAAATCCCATAGCGAAGCTACTGATCATTTGAATCTCATACTCCAATACTCCTTGCCTATTTGATGCCAACTTAAACACTATTGACTGAGAAAAACTCATTTAGCACCAAATTACAATCAAATAATGAAAAACAGAAAGACATGATAACTTCTTGTGTTGATAGAATCCAATATTAACTGATAATATTTTTTGATGCAAATAAATGGCATACTTGAACAATTATACATATTGTGAATTAAGTATTTACCCGAATGACAAAGAAGTTGAGTGACAAAGATTCCACATGAGATATTCCAGCTAACCACTCGCGTATGGTGCCACGCAGATTAGATGATATATTTTGACGAGTCATGGCGTCCGGTAGAATCACAGCTTTCTTCAAGCTGTCTAAGTTTTCAAAGTTGAGAGGACATATGGGACCAACGTACTCAAATAACATGAGTTCAGGGCAAGAAACCTTAACCCCAAACCATACATCATCATCCAAATCAACAACATGTTTGCAGTTACGGATTATCAAAGTCTTAAGCTTCGGAGAGGAAATTATAAGAGGATTTACCAAACAGTCTATCAAAGTTAACTCCTCGAGTAATGGACTCATTCTGACAAACTGAGGTATTGCATCTAAATAGACACAACTAAGATTGTTGAGCTCAAGAACCTTAAGTGCCCCAAATTTTTGAGAACTAGGCAAACGCAAGTTACTTCTATGCAAAGACAGCCTTAATACCTCCAATGAATCACAAGTTACCAGACAGTCGGGGAACACAATATACCCAGGCCCAGGGTAAAACCTTAAGTCAAGTGATTTGACTTTGCGCGTAATGGCTGCACGAATCCACTT
Organism: Artemisia tridentata subsp. tridentata; assembly: GCA_021014915.2. Taxonomy (NCBI): domain Eukaryota; kingdom Viridiplantae; phylum Streptophyta; class Magnoliopsida; order Asterales; family Asteraceae; genus Artemisia; species Artemisia tridentata. Next base: position 102,810,170 of record CP139507.1, on the reverse strand, counting down.
AGTTACGTTCAACATAGTGTAGTAACTGTCACAACGTAAACGAAAACTATCCAAATCTACGGTTTCATTAGCTAAAGCCCATGACACAAACTTTTTGAATTTTTTCTTTTTGAACTTTTTTGGGGGTTTAACTACTCGGTCACAATCTAAGTTTAGAGATGGAAAATAGGGTATAGAAGTCCATAAATACCTCCACCGTGTTGATAAAACACTGGTTCGGACAACTTCTTCGGTTGTTGGAAGACCTTGAAGAATCAACTGAAGAACTGGGTCCGGCATGTTACTGATGAAATCGACACCATTTTCGAGGTTTGAAGACTTAGCTCGCTTGGATTTCTTCATTATTTCAATGATCGGAAACAAAAACTGTTCAGACAGACATTTGATCGAACAGGTTGTGGCCAGTATTTTAAGACACTTAACACTTTCTTCTCTTTTTCCCTTCTAATTTCGAGAGAAATGTTGATGAGAAGAGAGACTGAAATAAATGACCGGGTTTTGGTTTTTTTTTTCCAAACCCGTCCAACGGTTGGCAATTTTTAGTACCGCGCACAAATATAGATGATCTTTTTTTTTTTTTTTTTTTTTTTTTTTTTTTTTTTTTTTTAAGGAACACACAAATCTAAATCTAAACTACTTATAAAGCATCTAGCACATTCTCTCCTATTAATTTTTTAAGACTTTTTAAAATATATTTTTAAGCAAATACAAATAAAAAAGCATAATTTACAAGTAGTTGAAGCACAAATAAAATTAAAAAAAACACTATTCAACACATACAATTAATACACAATTTAATTCACCCCTTCACCAAAATATACAACTATTTAACAACAATGTACAATCTAATTAAGTTTCCAAAACATAAATCTGAAATCCAGCAGCCTAAAACAAAACAACACTTGTTCACCGGAAAATTTAGTCACAGGGTACCCGCCGTCACATCGCGCGGGTACCCTGCTAGCATACCTAGTAGATGGTTTGTGATAAAGTTGACATTTCCTAGTTAATGTTTTGAGCTTAAATTCTAAATTTAAGTTTAGCATAATGCTTTACTAATTTTGTTTTTCTATTAATGACAAATTTATTAATTTCAATTAATACATCATAATCTCTACTATATAACATACTAGCTAAAAGACCCGTGAAATTCACGGCATTTTTAAAGTAACGTCAAAAAAAGTAGTAAATAATATTGTGTATTATGTAGTTAATTACCTCACTGCCTTGTACCAGAATAATATAGTTTAAAAATAGTGTTATAGTTGGTATGTTTGAAACATATATTATGCACTCAAAATGTAGGTAATTTGCAGAAAATTATTGTAATCCTTAACTAAATGATTTTAAGAAAACTTATTAAGTATGCGGAGATCGCAAGGAAATAGGAAAAGAGCAACCTATGATTGATTATCGACTCACTTCATTATGCAGTGTTACCTCAAGGCCATAAGGGGTTCAAGTAAGGATTACAATCAAAACATCTGTGATGCTACATTCGTCCGGAAGCTATGTCACGAGTTTGAACTTATAGCAATATCAAACACCCGAGTGTCCTGAGCTCTTTTTTGAGTATCCATAACCTCACAACAACTCGAAAGAAAGTGGAAAAGGTTCTAATCTTATCCTGACACTATACATGTCCAAAGTGATATTGTTGCTAATTGTAGTGTTACACCCCGTGCCCACTTAGACCAAAAATTAAAACTTTACGATGAAACGCTTGACTTTTACGGACATTCTGTTACTCTTTTGACCATTTACAAAAATCTATAGACATTCAAACCTTGAGACTAATTTTAAATGAAACTAGACTCAATTACCTTCAAAACGACGGGTGGCACGACCCCTAACGACTTACGGTTAAAAAGATATGCTTTTTTCGAAAATCGACAAAATCTGAAAATCACTCCCAACCGACGGTTGGGCTTCACAGAAAAGTCCCAGCCGCCAGGCTGGAGTCCCAACCGCCAGCTGGACCTTCACAGAAAGTCCCAGCCGCCCCAGCTGGGAGTCTGCAGGCCCCAAAAACTTGCCGTTTGACCCATTTTTACGTTATACCGCTTATACCACTTCCATATTACATCAAAACTTCCAAAAATCATTATTCTAATATAAATAACATTTCCTTATAAGAACATTTACCATTGACCCTCGGAAAAGTAAGATGACGGGTTTTGTGCCAAAACCCGTTTTGACCCATTTTCACCATAAACAACTTTTACCACTTCCCTTGCACGCCAAACTTAACCAACATCATTAACTTAACATATTAAAACGTTTCCAAAATCGTTTGACCCGTTTACAACCCAAAATGGGTATGATCACACTTATGCCAAACACCTCTTTAACTCTACCCATAAACACATAAAACGTACTTTGACACACCGTTAGACCACCAAATCGTTATGACTCCATTAACATACATTTTGACACTTGACTTTACTTTACAAATCATTAAAAGACTCCCGGGGGTACAACCTTGACTTGAGCTCGGTATTCTACCTAGCTCTACTTTCTTACCAAATCCTTCTACACTTCGCATATCCAACATTAATCCTTATCCGAGCCATCACATTAATACTTTAGCCTACAAAACATTGAAACATTAAACCGTAAGCACGAATGCTTAGTAAGTAAAGCGGATATAACATAACATCATACTTCATTCAACGCATTACACATTATACAACCATTAATCCACAACAACATTAACATAATCACATACCTTGACCTCCCTTATTCTTTATTCCACTCTTGACTAACCCTAACTAACCTTATATCCTCTTACACATAAATACCATTATACTAAACAACCATAAACCTTAACACATTAAGCCACATAACACATAATGCATAGAAATCATTATAACTTTACATTATACCGGTTTACTTACCTTAGCTCCAAGCTAAGACATCATTTATATAATCACCACCATCATCATCCTCATCTTCATCACTATCATCATCAATCCTAACAACACATCAAATCAATACCATAACCCATTTAAACTCAACTTCCAATCCATATCATCATATGATCATATCTTGATCATATGATGAAATCCCACTTCCCACTTACTATAACTTCATAGAATCAAGATAAGGAATACTTACTTGTGATTGATAATTGCTAGGACTTAACCCTTGGATTAGGGTATCAAAACCCTTCATGAATTCATCATCAACCCATCTTGTTCCCTCCTTTTTCCTCTCCATAACCGGACCTCAAACACCCCTTTCAATAATGTGGGAAAACTCTAGAATTTCCTAGATATATCTAGCTAGACACAAGTTTGGCCCTTTGGCACATTAAGCCCCTCAAGTCTCATTCCTTCTATTTTGGCCACATCACATTTTATAACATGTTTACAACTTAACAACTTTAGTCCTTTAAGTTATGCATCATAACCTCCAAAGCTATGTTACACATTCGTTAACTATTAGGTTGACTACCGGGTTTGACTATAACGCAACATTCGTTGACTAGCCAATCACGTAAGGCCTTTGGTCCCTTTTCATCTAGGGTGGGGTACAAGTACCCGGGAAACGGGTCTAACAATTCTACCCCCTTATTTAGATTTCGTCCCCGAAATCTCTCGTCTAAACTATCTAAAACCTAGTCCCATATTACTCCTCTTCCTAGCACCTTCCTTTCTTCATCCCTTTTAGTTGCAACGATATAGGTGATCTTGCAATTCAAGGTCCACTGTACGCACATCATACCCTTAACTCATTTTATTCCTAACTTAACTTCTCTAATCTTTCATTTCTTCTCAATCAATATGTCATTCAAGACATAATCCTTGCCACTAATGTATACCATTTAACCATTCTACGTCTATCACATAACCTACTAACTCGTTCCATTCTAACTTTCCCATCAAGGACTATATGTCACTTGAACATTACACACCCTCTTAACTTTTCATAAGTCAACATTTATTATCTTTCTACTTTTATCGAAACCTTACCACTATCCCATTAGCATTTTTACTACACGTTACGTTTGCCTTTACTTCTCTTCTCATAATTTTATAGAGCCTTTAGTCCCTATTAGCGTTTATTAGCATTCATTACTTCACTTTACCTTCAATTCACACTGCAAACAAACATATCATTTAAAACTTTAATCGTTTCAACTTACACTTTAACACCTAAATCATATACTTCACTTGACGTTTCCCACCTAGGTTCGTTATTCAACTCATGATCTATCCACCTATCTTAACTCCTTATGACTTCTAATCATTCTAGACTCCCTTTTCTACCCCTTCACCCTACTCATGCCATGTCGGGAACACGTAAGCCCCCTCATTCATACTTCCTCATTTACATGGAGAGGCGTCCCAAACGATGTAAATCAAGAAATACAAACTCATGGTTCGGCGATTCATAATTTCTTTATTCAAATAAAAAGGCGTCCCAATCCATTTAAATAAAGAAACCATAAACCATCCTACTTACATACTTCCGACATAACACTCGTACCTATTCATTACACGTTTAGCTTTTAAATCTTTTCATTCTTTTTATTCTTTACATTACCTTTTAACTTTTCAGACTTGGATCCATACCATTACCACATTCGTTTTGGGGACATTTTTATATGCCAAAGATGTAGGCAACCCCATTGCCGATGAAGGCAATACGTTTTATCTCGAAGGATCTTTAACATATCCCGAAGGATCCTTTAACATTCATTAGCTCGGTCATCCCGAAGGATACCATCATTCATCATCATTAGCTCGGTCATCCCGAAGGATGCCATCTTCAACCTTTCACATTTCCATCATGGATCCAAGTCATAGCATTGTAACGCACACATTATCTCATTCATTTATTTTTAGTGAAAGCAAGCTCATAGAGCATATGAACCTGCTTATTATAAGTACACATTTCTATGTGTTTATCATCTTACATTCTATATCCGCATTAATCATTTTCACCTTCTTACTTTACCCTTTAGTCTACCCGACTCTTTCCACTTTTAAACCTTGCATAGGTTAATTTTCATTCATTCATTAGCATCATTCATTCTTCTTGCACGTTTTAAGTCACTTACACATTCTTATCATGTTTTAGCCTTCACAACACATCATTGTGTTCTTACTCGCACACTTAGCTCACCACAATTCTCATTCTCATTCCTTAACTTATCTTTTAAATTATTTATACATTTAGAGCAATACCGTTCTCTATCATCCTTTACATAACATCTTACTTTAATCCCATTTTATAACTTTACATTATTAGACACTTGGAAGTCAAAGCGTTAAGCCAATCTTACTTCCATTACTACATACCATCACATCATTCATCCTTGTTACACATTCACATCCATACTTAGATTCTCATACCTTACTTACCCTTAACCCGTCTCTATACTACATTAACGTCAATCGTTAGACATATATATGTATAACGAGACCATATGTTGGCCATTAATATCTTACGGATCATAATCATTACATGCTGTTATTCTTTAGCCTCATTCTTTAACCTTCATACCATTCAACACTATATCATTAGTACATTAGTTTCATCTTATCTTCTCACATTATACCTTAGCACATTTACAATGTTCCATACTTTAAACGTCAACATTTAAATTTACTTATTAACCCATCTCTAATACCGATTACCATTCCTATTCACATTCCATTACCACTACTTTAACATACATTCATATAATCACCGACACCAACCAAGGTGCACGGCTAACTAATCATTTAAACGCTTCAAGTCCTCCACGGACTCACATCACATAAACATTAAAACATTAAAACACATTCATCATTCATCAACTTAGATTCACATAACGTATCACATATTCCTTCTTCTAACTTAAACATATACCTTACGCATTCCTTACACCTACGTTCAACGCTTCTACGAGTGGTTTAAGTATAGGCAACCTAAGGGAAACCTAATTCACTTAAACCTGGCTCTGATACCAAGTTGTTACACCCCGTGCCCGCTTTGACCAAAAATTAAAACTTTACTCGGAAACGCTAGACTTTTACGGATATTCTGTTACTCTTTTGACCATTTACAAAAATCTATAGATATTCAGACCTTGAGACTAATTTTAAATGAAACTAGACTCAATTACCTTCAAAACGACGGGTGGCACGACCCCTAACGACTTACGGTTCAAAAGATATGATTTTTCGAAAATCGACAAAATCTGAAAATCACTCCCAACTGCCGGTTGGGCTTCACAGAAAAGACCCAGCCGCCCGGCTGGAGTCCCAACCACCAGCTGGACCTTCACAGAAAGTCCCAGCCACCCCGACTGGGAGTCTGCAGGCCCCAAAAACTTGCCGTTTGACCCATTTTTACGTTATACCGCTTATACCACTTCCATATTACATCAAAACTTCCAGAAATCATTATTCTAATATAAATAACATTTCCTTATAATAACATTTACCATTGACCCTCGGAAAAGTAAAATGACGGGTTTTGTGCCAAAACCCGTTTTGACCCATTTTTACAATAAACCACTTTTTCCACTTCCCTTGCACACCAAACTTAACCAACATCATTAACTTAACATATTAAAACGTTTCCATAATCGTTTGACCCGTTTACAACCCAAAATGGATATGATCACACTTATGCCAAACACCTCTTTAACTCTACCCATAAACACATAAAACGTACTTTGACACACCATTAGACCACCAAATCGTTATGACTCCATTAACATACATTTTGACACTTGACTTTACTTTACAAATCATTAAAAGACTCCCGGGGGTACAACCTTGACTTGAGCTCGGTATTCTATCTAGCTCTACTTTCTTACCAAATCCTTCTACACTTCGCATATCCAACATTAATCCTTATCCGAGCTATCACATCAATACCTTAGCCTACAAAACATTGAAACATTAAACCGTAAGCACGATTGCTTAGTAAGTAAAGCGGATATAACATAACTTCATACTTTATTCAACGCATTACACATTATACAACCATTAATCCAAAACAACATTAACATAATCACATACCTTGACCTCTTAAAGCCTTAACCTTCCTTATTCCTTATTCCACTCTTGACTAACCCTAACTAACCTTATATCCTCTTACACATAAATACCATTATACTAAACAACCATAAACCTTAACACATTAAGCCACATAACACATAATGCATAGAAATCATTATAACTTTACATTATACCGGTTTACTTACCTTGAGTCCAAGCTAAGATATCATTTATATAATCACCTTCATCATCATCCTCATCTTCATCACTATCATCATCAATCCTAACAACACATCAAATCAAGACCATAAACAAGCGTTGCCATAACCCATTTAAACTCAACTTTCAATCCATATCATCATATGATCATATCTTGATCATATGATGAAATCCCACTTCCCACTTACTATAACTTCATAGAATCAAGATAAGGAATACTTACTTGTGATTGATAATTGCTAGGACTTAACCCTTGGATTAGGGTATCAAAACTCTTCATGAATTCATCATCAACCCATCTTGTTCCCTCCTATTTCCTCTCCATAACCGGACCTCAAACACCCCTTTCAATAATGTGGGAAAACTCTAGAATTTCCTAGATATATCTAGCTAGACACAAGTTTGGCCCTTTGGCACATTAAGCCCCTCAAGTCTCGTTCCTTCTATTTTGGCCACATCACATTTTATAACATGTTTACAACTTAACAACTTTAGTCCTTTAAGTTATGCATCATAACCTCCAAAGCTATGTTACACGTTCGTTAACTATTAGGTTGACTATCGGGTTTGACTATAACGCAACATTCGTTGACTAGCTAATCACGTAAGGCCTTTGGTCCCTTTTCATCTAGGGTGGGGTACAAGTACCCGGGAAACGAGTCTAACAATTCTAACCCCCTTATTTAGATTTCGTCCCCGAAATCTCTCGTCTAAACTATCCAAAACCTAGTCCCATCTTACTCCACTTCCTAGCACCTTCCTTTCTTCATCCCTTTTAGTTGCAACGATCTAAGTGATCTTGCAATTCAAGGTCCACTGTACGCACATCATACCCTTAACTCATTCTATTCCTAACTTAACTTCTCCAATCTTTCATTTCTTTGGTCCATTTTCATCTAGGGTGGGGTACAAGTATCCGGGAAACGGGTCAAACATGTAGTTTTTATTTACGATTTTTTTAGGGAAATGTGAAACTTTTAAAAAGGGAAACTATCACATGAACTTTCATTTAATGTTTATGGATTCATTGCCATATGTATTTGTATGGTTCTCTTCCCATCATGGTTTCTAAAAGGCGTGCCAGGGCGGCGCCTTGGGCGTGTGTAACACCCCCAAAATCATAATATTGCAGAAGCATACACTTTGGGTGCAACTAATCGATAATCACAACACAAGATATAGGGAACGGATTAAAAATCCGTTTTAAAATACATTACATGTTTAAAGTCATGTTGTCTTACATAAAATCAATTTCAAATAAAAATGTAGCCCATTAAACAAAGAGGTCCAAATTTCAGAGTTAATGCAATACTAAAAACATTTCCAACAATTATTATGACCATAGCCATGCCCTGCCTTCAGCTAAAACACCTCAGTTTCCTGAGAAAAACATGCTAAAAGTCAGCTAACGCTGGTGAGTTCATAGGTTTAAAGTAAATAACACATATGGACCATATCAATATTCAACAAACAATTCAGCAAATACACACTATCTCGCTATGCAAACACTAAGCCTCACCCAACCGAACTATGACATCGCAACATGCCAAGCTGGCATTAGCTAAAAAGGGGTGCCCGCGGGTGTTAATCCCCAGACACTCGGCCTATTATTCGTATGGTATACGTTCGCCTTGGCTATGCCGAGCCAACCGAACGGGGGTGTCATCCCCAATAGATCTATTTATATCAAACGGCTTCCTAGAAAGGAATTGACTATTGATGATAGTGGGCGCAATGAGATTTAGCTAAACTTAAGTTTCTGCATATAAGTGTGCATAAAAACAAAATCCATTTTTTTGGTCCATGAAAACAGTTTTGCATGTTTCTCACCCGAAAGCTTATAAAACAAATCGTATAAAAATATGGGGCTATAAACTCACCTTAGATACAACAACAATCTGCTAATCAACAAAATAGTGCAACCGCGCCGACACGCAACCTAAATCAGTACGGTAAGTCTTAGCGAAAGTATTCGTGTCTCATGTGTCTTTACTTTATTTTGAAAAGTTTACGCGTGAACAGTGCTCGTGTATTTCTTGCTTGCTGTGTGGTATAGTATATTTCAAAATGATTTATCGTTGTAACTCTTGGTGGTGGCTCATGGTGAAAGTGTACGGTGGGAATATGTAACGGAACATCCGTGCTAGTATTCGCCGCAAGTATTATATATATATGATCATACATGTATACATACATATATATTAGGTTAAGTACTTAAGTATTTAATTAATTAAGAATTAATTAAATAGGTTTTTGAGAAATTAATAAAATAATAGAGTTAGTGGAGGATTATTATATCATAAATATTATTTATTATTTATAATACAATTTTAATTATAAGAAAATATAAACATTGTTAAGTAACTTAGAAAATTTACTTAAGTTAAGTATTTCTACTAAAATACTCTAAGTGTTAGATTTTTAGAAAATTTGGGCATGACCCATTCGTTTATACAACGTTTCCATTTTTCTCAGTGTTTGCAATTTTCTCAAATACTCGTCTCATTAACTCTATGTGCAAAATGTGCTTGTAATATATATTTTGGTTGTCGTGAGTATTTTTATCGTTATAGTTATAGTTATAGCTATGCTTAATTATTAACAATAGATTTCGACACAAAGTCAATATTTAGTCAAAAAGTCAACAAAAGTCAATATTAATAATAATTTGGTTAAAATGTTATTTTTCACCCTTTTGGAGACTAACGCGTCTCAAAACAAGTCCAAAATTAGTTTTCGTTATATTTATCGTATCGTTAAGTAATAATATCCATAGCGAGTCGGAAAATATTCCAAAAATCATTTTCGTCATCTAACTTGTCTTTTGGGCCGAAAATTATGAAATAAGACCAATAGTTAATTTTTAGTCCAAACCATTTAGCCTTTTTAATTTACGATATATATATCGTTAGTTCGCTAAAAATAATTTTACACGTTCGTTAAACCCATTTGGTCAAAAAGTCAAAGTTGCAAAGTTTTATGTTGGGCTCGGCCCAACAGCCCATACAAGGCTTTTTAGTCCAAAATTCATATTTAGTCCATTGTCTTGTAATTTGGTAAATATTAGTTAAGTAACAAACTTTTTAATTTTACCAATTAAGTTCTTATAAATAAGCTATTAAGTCAAATAGTCAAATATGACCAAAATACATCCTATTCGACCCATATAACATATGTCAACTTATTTTCTTATTTTTATTAGTTAATCTCTATTACTTATGGCTTATTCAATAAGCTATTCCAAATAAGCCCTTAAGTATAATTTTCACCATTTCACCATTTCAGCCAAAATTTTATGTTTTTCAAAACCCCAATAATCTTGTATTTTCATTCTAGCCGAAACATATACATAGCCTCAAAAGTGTATATATTGCTTAATCTCACGAAATTAACGTAACTCATGTTTGTATCATCAAACTAACACCATATGTAACAAGATTTACCACACAAGCAAGAAATTTATAAATTTGTTCATATATCTTAAAAATGTCGAGCACTATTCATCAAAGCATAAGCCATAGCTTTTTCCATATTATCAAGATATATACATTTAACCATTTATAACACCATTAGATATCAAATGAACATGTAATTAACAAGATTAGGAAAATTTTATGATTTCTTACAAAGATTTTGAAGTTAACGTGGGGTAGGAGACCAAGAACAACTCAAATCTTCACCAAATTTACCCAAACCATGTTCCAAATAACCCGAAATGCTTGAATATACACTCTAGATTGCTTGAACTTCAAAGAAAAATATTGGATCTTGGTGTTTATTAGTGTGCCATGGGTTTTGAGTGACTAGAATGATCAAGGAAAGTTTAGATGATATAAAGGGATAAGAAAACTTGGCTTGGTTATATTTAGAGTAATATACATATTATATAAGCTTAAAATGTGATGTTAGTGGATTTGTTTTGGACTCTTGTGGTGAGATATAACCTTGGCCGGTTATGGTGCTAGTAGGGGAGGTAAGTTTTATTTTTACTCCGCGTTGGTGTATCGTGTGTCGGTTTGAGCTTAAATGTGACCGTAAAGTCCCGGTTTGACGTTTTTGGACACGTATGCGTAACATAAAGTTTTTACCCACGTTTTTGTCAGAAATGTAATAAAATATTATTACTGACTCAAAAATATATTTATTTGACTGTTACCATGTGTACTGTGCTGTCGGTACGTGTGTGCGGTTGTTTTTCAGAAAAATGCGAGAAAGCTCTCAGTTAATTACGAGACTTGTCAGTGACTATCAGAAATAGGATAATTTATGCTTACTGACAAAAATATACTTTTTCTGCAGTGACTGTAAGCTACAGTATGCGGAACAGCTCCCAAAAATGCTCAAAAATACTCAGAAACATGCAAATGCGCATAGAAATGCTCAGCTTAAAAATAATTAATACCCATTTAATATTGATTAATAACGTGAAAAATTACCATTTGTCACATTCTCCCCAGCTAATCAGGAAATCCGTCCCGAATTTCAATTTACGTTACTCGTTGTGTTCGAAAAGAGTTGAGGATATTTTTTATTGATTTCATCCTCTCGCTCCCATGTATACTCGGGGCCTCTGCGAGAGTTCCAACGGACCTTTACAATTGGGATACGACTCTGCTTTAGCCGTTTCACTTCCCGTTCCATGATTTCAATCGGCTCCTCGATGAAATTTAGTTTCTCATCAAGCTGAATCTCATCCAAAGGAATAACGGCGTTGTCATTCGATAAGCACTTCTTCAAGTTGCTGAAATGAAAAACGTCATGCACAGCGCTGAGCTCAGATGGCAATTCGAGTCGGTAGGCTACCGGCCCGATCCTGGCAAGAATTTCGAAAGGTCCAATATAGCGAGGGTTCAGCTTACCACGCTTGCCAAATCTTATCACGCCTTTCCATGGCGAGACCTTTAACATCAATTTGTCTCCCACTTGGAACTCAAGGGGTTTTCACCTCTTTTCGGCGTAGCTCTTTTGACGGCCACGAGCCGCTTGCATTCGGCTCTTGACCTGCACGATTTTCTCCGTAGTCTCGTGGACTAGGTTTGGTCCGGTAAGTTGGCTTTCTCCGACTTCAGCCCAACAAATTGGCGATCTGCACTTATGACCATAAAGTGCCTCATACGGTGCAACTTTAATACTGGTGTGATAGCTGTTGTTATAAGAAAACTCGGCTAAAGGCAAATGCCTATCCCAGCCGTTCCCGAAGTCAATCACACAGGCTCTCAGCATGTCCTCTAACGTCTGAATGGTTTTCTCACTCTGACCATCAGTCTGAGGATGATAAGCTGTACTCATGTCAAGGTCCGTTCCCAATGCATCCTTAAGCAACCTCCAAATATTAGACGTGAATCGACTGTCTCGATGAGAGATTTTAGAAACAGGCACACCATGCCTTGCGACAATTTCCTTCACATACAGTCGCGCGAGTTTGTCCATGCTGTCATTTTCCTTTATAGGAAGGAAATGCGCTGATTTAGTGAGACGGTCAACGATTACCCAAATCGTGTCATAACCGCTCGATATCTTAGGCAACTTGGTGATAAAATCCATAGTGATACCCTCCCATTTCCATTTTGGGATCTCAGGTTGAACAAGCAGACCGGACGGTCTCTGGTGTTAAGCCTTGACCTTCGAGCACGTTAAACACTTACTAACGTACTCGGCTATATCAGCCTTCATGTTTGGCCACCAATACAACTTCTTCAAATCTAAGTACATCTTGTCAGATCCTGGGTGAATGGAGTACTTGGATTTGTGGGATTCGTGCATGATCAAATCACGAATTCCTCCATATAACGGAATCCAACACCTGTCTCGATAACACAACACTCCATCATATCTTCTTACGAAGCCATTCTCACTCTCTGGCATTTCGTAAATCTTCTCACGTGGTCGGTTTTCATCCTTGAGCGCCTCATCCTGAGCCTCAAGAATCTTTGCTGGAAGCGGCGAACTGATCTGTTAATACAAATATCGTCCTAAAAACGTTATTTATATTTTACGATCTTTGCTTAGTTTTGTTAATGACAATTACAAAGTTTATCTTTAAGCAAAGCATAAATAAGATTAAGTCTTTTACATTTATAGTGATAAGTCTTTTAAAAACACATTTTCACATTACAAAGTTTACTAGGAATAACATATACACATTTACATGTTTATTCCTTAAAATAGAAACTTTATTTCTAAAATATTAGGATGACATCATGAACACAATCTTGGATAGATTTTGTGATATTTTGTTTAGATCTTCAAGCCAAAGAGTTGACATTTGAAGATATGGAAGGATATGGCAAGATTTGGAAAGATTTGAAGATCTCTTAGCTGGCCTGACACGGCGGATCCAAATCCATACAAAGACGGATCCAAGTTTTGGGATCCGCCGGATCCGCCAGCTGTTGATCAGCTTTGCCTATAAATAGCAAGCTGATCATTTGGTCATTTCATCACTCATATAGCTTAAATACATACTCATTCATTTACATATCACTAACCCATATCATTCATTCATTTCATTGATCTTTCCTTTTGTAGCAAAGAAGATCACAGCATATAAGGATTAACAGTCTGTTATTATCCTTTTAGTATAGAGTCTGTGTGATCTTGTATTAGTTCACACTTCATTGTTTGTATCATTCATTCAGTAGAGTTTGGTTAGTGTTTTAGTCCTTAAAACACAAAGAGTGTCGGGAGTGGTTGTACCCTTGTAAAGAACCAACGGGAGTGGTTGTACCCTTGTGAAAGAACCAACGGGAGTGGTTGTACCCTTGTAAAGAACCTGGTGTTTAGCTTAGTATCGGATAAAGATTAAGCGACGTGTAAAGGTTTTCTCCGCCTAGAAGGGAGCTTGTTTCTTAGTGAAGGAAAACTCTCGAGTTAGAGGCTCGAGGAGTGGAGTAGGGCAAGGAAGAGAGTCCTTGTAGCCGAACCACTATAAATATCCGTGTTGTGTGGTTTGATCATTCCTTTCCTTACTTACTTATATTATATTGTTTGTTTGTGCATACTTACTTTGAAATCACGTTAAGTCACAAAGCGAATTAATTTTAAACGGTAAAACTATTCAACCCCCCTTCTAGTTTTCCACAATTGGTACCAGAGCGGTGTTACTCAAGATTTTCAAAATATATTGTATTTTAAAAACTTGAAACGATCAATGGATTTTGAAAACTTTAAAGAAGGGCAATCTATGCAAAGACCACCACTATTTGAACCAAATTGTTTCATATATTGGAAAAATCGCTTTGAGACATATGTGAAGTCAAAGGACATAGATCTGTGGTATATTATTGTAGAGGGTGATTACAAGCCCATAAGTAATGATATTTCAGGTGGTCGGGATGTAGGTAACTCTTTTATTCGTCACAGTGATGAACAAAAGAGGTTGATTGCCAAAAATAATGAAGCCAAAATGATGCTTTACAATGCCTTACCTAAGAAAGAATATGAAAGAGTTTTTATGTGTAAAACGGCTAAAGATATTTGGCAATCACTAATTATCACTCATCAAGGGAACTCACAAGTCAAAGATAACAAAATTGATCTTCTTGTTCAACAATATGAACAATTTGTTATCTCTGAAGATGAGACCATTGATAGTGCGTTTGCTAGGTTTAATACTATTATTACATCTCTTAAAGCACTTGATGAATCTTTTTCTAGTAAGAATTTTGTCAGGAAATTTCTAAGAGCACTCCACCCGAAGTGGAGAGCAAAGGTGACAGCTATTGAAGAATCTAAGGATCTTTCAAGTATGACACTGGACGAGCTCATAGGAAACCTCAAAGTTCACGAAATGGTGATGGAAAAAGACTCAGAAATAGTTAAAGGCAAGAAGGAGAAAATGATGTCCATTGCCTTGAAGGCTAGAGTTGAGTCAAGTGATGAAGAGTCTTGTTCTAGTAGCGAAGACGAAGAATATGCCATGGCTGTAAGAGATTTCAATAAATTCTTCAGGAGACGAGGAAAGTTCGTCAGACCACCTCGTGAAGAAAAGAAATCCTTCCGAAAAGACTGTGAAGATAGAAAAGGAAAGGTAGACAGGAAGTGTTATAGGTGTGGTGATTCTAGTAACTTAATAGGAGAATGTCCAAAGCCTTCAAAGAACAAGTCTCAAAGAGCCTTTGTCAGTGGAGCTTGGAGTGATAGTGAAGGAGATGATGACGAGCCTAAGAACGACGAAGTTGCTCTCATGGCTCATGACACATAAGAGGTACATTCTGACTCATCATACTCTTCTATAGATGATGAAACCTTAGAAGTAGAATATAACAAACTATGTGATACAACTTTAAAAATCATAAACAAAAACAAGTTCTTAAAAACCAAAACGACACTTTTAGAAAACGAAATTTATTGGCTTAAAGAAAAAGAGATACGAATGAAAAAAGGTAAAAATGCTAAAGAAACGTGTGTGTCGTGTCAGGAACTTAAATTGGAACTAGAAACACTTAAGTCAACACAGGAAGAACTCATCAAACAAAATTCTAAGTTTAGAAAGTTTGATAAAAATATAAGTTGTATAGATGAGATAACGAAGATGCAAAAGTTACCTCATGATAAAACCGGACTAGGTTTTATGAAACTAGGAACCTTAAGTGAGTTTAAGAAACAAACAGTGAAAGAAAAAGAAACTGTTTCAACTGAGTCAGACACCCACGGATCCGACGGATCCAAAATTTTGGATCCGCCAGTTGTACCCAAGGGATCCGCCGGTACAGTTGATGAACAGAAGGTTCTTAAAACGAATCGTACTGAATTTGTTAAGGTCACTAGAAAACCTAGCACTAGTTCAACTATTAACAAACAAAAACCATCAGTCTCCATAGGGAAAAGGTCAAATTAGAAATGAGTATAGAGTTAAAACGGTTCAACAGGCACCCAAAACTAGCTTTCCCAAACACCCCTTTCCAAGAAGTAACTTTAACTCGCAACATCATCACCAAAATAATTGGAACCAAAACATGTCTAGAAACTTTCAAGGTCCTAATTATATGCCTTGGAACACTTGTCCACCATTTCCTTACATGAACCATGATAATGTTATGTTTAACCCAAACGGACCCATGAGATATTGGGGACCAAACGCTTGAGTTTTTCTTGAACATTAGGTGTGCTTAAAAGTTGAACTAGAACCAGATGAGTGGATTAAAGATAGTGGGTGTTCAAGACACATGACGAGAAACAAAAGCCTTTTCTCTACCTACCAAGTATACGACGGAGGTAATGTCACATTTGGTAGCAAGCTTAAAAGTAAAATCATCAGAAAATGTTCGATCTCTCATGACTCTCTATCTATCGATGATGTTGCTCATGTAGATAATTTAGGTTTTAACTTGCTTAGTATAAGTCAATTGTGCCGCAAAAATTATAACGTCATTTTCAGTGAAAATGGAAGTAAAATACTTAAAGACAACATAACAGTAGGAAAAGGTGTTGGGAATTAAATATTCTAAATATTAGTGTTGAAGAATCTTTTACCCCATCTAGGATGTGTTTTACAAACATTATTGATAACAGCAGCGGAATCAAACACGAACAATAATGTTAAACAAGGTTGTGATTTATTTTAACCAAGGCGCCTCTTTATTGAATAATAATAAAACTAACTGGTACAAACAAACGTGTACAATCACACGTTTTCTATTCGACTCTCATTGGAGAGATCTACATTTTTCTATGATACAATACTGCCGCCCTAACACCCTTTATAAATAGGGTTTATAAGAAAAACCTAGCTTACAAAGAAAGCTAACTAATTTAACATTTAGTCCCTATAGTTTTGTAATCATCAAATTATATTTCCCAACAATCTTCCCCTATTTGATATTACAAAACTATCTCTTCAAAGCTTCCTTGAGGTCTTCTTGAACATGTCACCACATATAATAAGCTGCAAACCAATCATCTTCCCCTTTTTGTAATCATCCAAATAGGGGTCTTTCATGCAACTTGAACCAAAACGCTTCCCCTTAAGTGGTGCATGTAGATGGTCAAACAAGCTTCCCCTGAAACCAATAACCATCTCTTGAATCACGAACTCTGTAGGCCTTATGAACTGATTACTGATGAAGAAAACCGATAATAACGAACTTGATGAAGAAGTTGAATTTCCCAAACTTGCGTCTTATATCTTGCACTATCCACATGACTCCAAACTCATCCTAAAAGTAGGCTACCAGGACCTCTTGATAAATCCTCAACTATATGAGACACTGAGCACTACAACGTAACTCCTTAAAGTGATAGCAAATGTGAGCATTAAGCGCATTGCAGGTACCCTAAATAGATCACACACTTTGCTAGATTCATCAAGTCTTTGTCACCACCGTATAAAACAAACAAGTTATCTCCAAATGTGACTAGCCATTTGAGATATGATAAGAACACGCACATGTGAAACTCCACTACAACATCAAATAAGTAATATGCAATTGTCTTCATCAAATAATCCCCAAAACGAGCCATAAAAATAAAGTATCCAGTTCGCGATCCAAAACTGCCCAGCAGCATTAACCAAAAACGCAACAGTATTAACGAACACCCGGAGCAGACTTAACCACCACTGACCAAAATTAACGGACCAGAATTAACTACTGACCAGAATTAACTACTGACCAGAATTAACCACTGAGAGCAGACTTAACAACTTAAGCGAGCAGACTTAACGAAGAATGAAAAATAGGAGACCAAAATTAACCTTTTTGGTCCACCAACATTTACTGATCTGTTTCATTCTTTAACCAATATACTGTCCCACATGATACTGACCAATGTCCCACTGACAAGCCATAACCACAAGCGACCAGCAAGTCAGTACACCACTGACACAACACTTTGACCAATTACCAACTTAAAATATTTGCCATTAAATCTCCATCAATAATAAAATAATCGATCAATTAGTATTCCATTAATTCGCTCCATAAATCAGTATGAGGTAATATGAATAATTTACTTTCACCATATGCGACAAACGAATCTCTTGCAATTCACGTACAAATCAGTACCAATAAAGATTCGACCAATTAATTACTCACCCCATTATCACCAATTTAATACAGTACGAGGTAAACAATTAAAGCCGCCAATCGATCTGCTCATATCGATACAAAAAAAAATTAAATACGATTACCTCATAAACACCAGATCTGCTCTTTTTCTGCTCCATCACCAACAGCAACAACCTTGTAGATCCTAGATATCGAGAGCAACCCGCTCTGATACCACATGTTGAAGAATCTTTTACCCCATCTAGGATGTGTTTTACAAACATTATTGATAACAGCAGCGGAATCAAACACGAACAATAATGTTAAACAAGGTTGTGATTTATTTTAACCAAGGCGCCTCTTTATTGAATAATAATAAAACTAACTGCTACAAACAAACGTGTACAATCACACGTTTGCTATTCGACTCTCATTGGAGAGATCTACATTTTTCTATGATACAATACTGCCGCCCTAACACCCTTTATAAATAGGGTTTATAAGAAAAACCTAGCTTACAAAGAAAGCTAACTAATTTAACATTTAGTCCCTATAGTTTTGTAATCATCAAATTATATTTCCCAACAATTAGTATCGGGAATTAAAGGATTACAAGATCAGTTCTACTCAAAGAAATACTCTAAGTATCATTCTACTGCTAATACATTTGATTCTACTGCTAGCGTTAAACATTGTACTGTTGAATGATGCTACTGCTAGTGAAGAAGATTCTACTGCTAAGTGGATAACTATCGAAGTATTCTGCTGCTGAGAAGATAAGTATACAAAGATATTATGTGTATTAAAGTCAACAATACACGGTAGATAATCTTTAGACAAAGGATTCAGTAACAAGTTGTAAACACAGATACATGTTGTATCTTAATGACTGACACTCTCAAGCATTTGTTAGATTAGACTTGACAATATTGTAAAGATCTCTCTTGGACTATAAAAGAGAAATCTTAGACTAGATATATGTGTGACTAATTAAATGAATTAGATAATAATTGTTAAGAGAATAGAACAAACACAACAATATCATAAGTGATAGAAACATAAGATTCAAGGTTTTGTAACCCTAGTGATAGTGAAGATCACTCGTATTATCTTGCATAATATTGAATCGTTTGGTGATAAAATTTCTTTGTTCATTGTTCCATAACAAACATAATTGTTCCATTTCCATATCCATATCCAAATAACCTTCTAAGTGTGATTAAGTAGATTCTGCATACTTAATCATATTAACTCAATATATCATATACACAAAGCAACAAAGGTCTAACAACCTTATAGTGTATCGAATCCCTCTCCTCAAAAGGTGTTTTAAAGAATAACGTATATGTTATGAAATTAGATAAAACACCTAAAGACAAGCTTTGTCTTACCTCCTTGGACGAAAACTCAACTCTATGGCATCGACGCTTAGGTCATGCTAATATGAGGTTAATTCAATGCTTATCATCTAAGGAACTCGTTAGGAACCTGCCTAAGTTGAAATATGACCAACACTTTTGTGATGCTTGCAAAATATGAAAACAAGTTCATAATAGCCATAAGGCTAAAAACATGGTGTCTACATCTAAGTGTAACACCCCGACCCGACAAGGGTAAAGATGTCACAATAATGGTTTCATATCAGAACAAACACAAGCATATGACATAAATAATACAATTGAATTTCAATGTTTACAATGGAAAATCTGAAACTACAAGGTTATAATACAATAATTTCTAAGTCTAATTATAAATTCTTCTAGTCATCTTCAATAGCTAGTAAGGTCTTCTAAGTCCAAGATACTCTCCACTCATACCCAGCTTCCAAACTAAACCTGCCGCAGGAAAAAAATGTGGCTGAGCTTAAAAAGCCCAGTGAACAGATATAAAGGTAACAAAGCAGTGATACAGAATAATGAGCAGTAAATGAAGTACGAATCAGTCAGAGTTAAGGCTTAAGTAAATGGTAACAGTAATGAAAGGTAAAGGTTGTAAGGTGCAGGAAAACAGAAATCCACTACGAGCCCAGTAACAGAAACAGTATCAATATAATCATGTAACCATATAATCATATAGAGGGGAGACCTCTCAGTAACCAGTAATTAGGAGGGGAGTCCTCAATCAGTAAATTGCATAAATCGTCCCTAAAGTTTGGTCAAATTGCATGTTTCGTCCCTAATGTTATGAAAGTGCAAGGATCGTCCCTGTGGGGAAACTTTTGGTGCAAGTATCGTCCCCACAGGGACGATACTTGCACCAAAAGTTTTCCCAAAAAGGACGATATTTGCACCAAATTTTTCCCCACAGGGACGATCCTTGCACTTTCGTAACATTAGGGACGAAACATGCAATTTGGCCAAACTTTAGGGACGATTTTTGCAATTTACTCCAGTAATTATGAGGGGAGTCCTCAATCAGTAAATGGAGTAGCTAGCTCCCAGTATGTGAAAGACGTGTATCGCACACACCATCAGTCACCAGTAATAACAGTATATAACAGAAACAGTAACAGTATACAGTAACAAATCTAGGATGCATCCATACGCCCCAGGTGGCCAAGGTCTGCCTCTACGAAATAAATCAGTAACAAGTCAGGGATGGGACAGGTCATCACTCTCCTGCCCTAGAGTCATGCCATCGGTGCATCAATGACATGGACATGAAACCCTCATGCCTAGTTATGGCTCGTAGTCTCAAACTGTGGGTCAATGGTCAAGTATCAAATGTCCAGTATCCAGTTCAGTTTCATATTAAGTAGTTCAAGTCCAATTTCCATTTCAGTTATATCAGAAAGTCCATATCAGAAGTTCATGTCAGAGGGTTCAATATCAGAAGGTCCAATATCAGAAAGGTCAATATCAGTAGGTTCAATATCAGAAGGTTCAATATCATAAAGGTCAATATCAGTAGGTTCAATATCAGAAGGTTTTTAATCAAAGTTTCATAGTAACAGTTCATTTAAAAAGGTTTCTATTAAAAGTCCATTTAAAGCAATCTTTCAATATTGGTTTTCATAAAAATGATCTTACAAAATAGTTTCCATAAAAATGGTCTTTCAAAACGGTTTTCATAAAGATAGTCTTAAAAATAGTTTTCTTAAAACTTTTAGTAACTTTCATTTAAAAGTGGTATCGTATCTTTTTAAAATAGCTTTTCTCAAACATTTTCATACATAATTAAGAAAGGTTTTCACATCTAGTTACCAAAATCAGATGAACCTTCAAAGTATCAAGTGATTCAAATATTCATGTTACAGGGTGACGAACGAGTCATATCAAGTATCAAGAGAACATGGCAGGGCTCAATTATCAAGGTTCACAAATCAAGGGAAGCATAGCAAAGGCATAGATTAAATAAGAAAGCCCCAAATAAAAGGCTCAGATCATAATCAAACCAATATAGACAGATGTAAGTGAAACATGAAGAACGAATCCAAGTATAAGGGAACATAGCAAAGGCTTAGGGAACCCTATAGTGAATCAAGATCAAAAGGTCATGAGAAGGACACCCTTACTGAGAAAGGGTAGAATATATGTACCTTATACCGCAAGTGAAAACACATCTAGAAATACAAGGATCAGAAACAAACTCCATCTTCAGCGAATCTACCCGAATACATGGTCGTCTTATTATTAATATCTTCTTCAAATCAGATTTCTCATTTTAGTCGGCTTTTCATTTTTAGTAACTTTCCTTTTTAGGTAACTTTCCAAAAATAGCACTTTCCATATTTAGTAACTTTCTATTTTTAGCAAGTGTCCCGAATTAGCAGGTTTCCATAATTAGCATATTTCCATAATTAGCAGGTTTCCATAATTAGCAGGTTTCCATTTTTAAGAAGCATTCAAAGTTATCATTTAATAAGTTTAAAGTGACAATATTAATAGCTTAGGGTTCATAATAGTATTTATATAAAGTTAAGGTTATTATGGTAGGTTTACAAATTTTTAGGGTTTATTATGTAATTATGATAAGTTTAAGGACTATTATGCAATTATCATAAAATTAGGGTATAAGATGTAATTATTATAAAGTTACAGTTTTTTTTTTATACAAGTTAAGTCCTTTAGCATTAGAAAAATAACAATTTAAACCCTTTAGTTTTGGAAAATAAACAAATAACACCTTTTTAATATCTTTACACTTTAACAGATTTTTCGTATGCACTGGACCTGTTTTAAATAATTTATGAATCACATTAGAACTCCGAAATAAAATTCCCAAAAATTCCCAGAGAACCCTATATGTCCCTAGTAATTTACCTAATTTTTACAGATTTTATTAACTAGTATAGGTACGACTGAAAAATCCATTTCCCTAACATGTTCCATAATCGGATCTGATGAAACACCCGAAAAGTAATTAATTCATCACTCCATCTAGAAAATTTATAAAATTCTACAAAAATTTCAGTAACTAGTAGACATATCAAATATTACCCAGTTCAAAGGACACCTTCTAATTCGACATTTTTTGAAAATGATAAATGAAAAACACGGACTGTTTTTCCAGACAGACGAATTCGATTTGACACTTAATTTTCTAAAAATAAAAAACTGGTCTTCCAAGCCTCTAAAAATCACAAGGTTAATTTCTAAAGAAATATATTTCATTGAATTTAATTCTAGACTTAAGAAACTCCCAAAAACACTTAGTTATCATCAAGATTCAATTAATTAAAGTCGGTCTAATTTCCTGATCAGAAAACTGGTTCATTAATTCATGTGATCTTTTAGGGTTTTTAGTTCGTTTAATTCCAAACGACCTTAGTAGCGTGCATGGATCATTATAACCATTTTATATAGATCATATATGATGTAAGAAGAGTTATAAAAATACCAATTAACTTTTAGAATGATCGAATAAGGGTGGAGAATTAATACCTCTCGGCAAACATGAAAATCGAACAAAAACTGAAACCGAGTGAATCAAGCCTTCAAAAATCGAACTCCTATTTTTCTACACTTCTTCTAGCACCCAGGAACTCAGTAAAAATAATAAGTGGTCGTGGAAAAATTATGGTGGCCGATTTGGAGTTTTTTGTTTGTGTTTTAGGGTTTTTAGAATGAATAAAATGGAAATTATAAAGAAACCGTGTGATAAATGAGGAGGGTCACATAATTTTTGGCCCAAGTGATTGTGACAAGATCAATTTACTGATTTTGTGAAGATCTCCTTTAATTGTAATGTTTATCTCTTATTTATTTGATTTTAAATAATTAATAAGAAAAGTAAAACATATATATATATATATATATATATATATATATATATATATATATATATTCGGCCAATATGACATTTTATATAATGTGACAAATATTTTTAGGACATGTAAAATATTAAAATGTTCATGCAAAAATTATTATACTTGCCAATTTCTAAGAGTTTGTGATTTATTTGGTGTTTTATATAACTATTAAGTGAAATTTTAAATTACGAGGGTATTTTGGTAATTTTGCATGTTTTGAAATTTTGGGTTTTACAACTTCTTCCCCTCTAAAAGAAAATTTTCGTCCTCGAAATTTGAAGTCGCAAGGTTAGACGAAGTCGTAGCAAATCGCAAAAGGTCGTCACAAACATTCTCACGTCCGGGGAGGTTCTTCCAAAAAGGATCTTCAAACCAAATAGTTTCTCATGACTCAATCAAAACAAGGTGGGTTCAAATTCCTCAGAAGGAGACAAATTTAGGTTGATTCTGATCAAAAGGTCCATGCAACATAAAATGGATGATAGGTGAATCTTCTGGAAAGCTCATATGGAATACGAACAAGATTTCAAATCAAATTAACTGTATCAACAGTAGAGAGCTCTACAAGGAGTTCAAGATTTATAACTGAGGTCAACAGAATGCAAAACGAGAGTCCAAACTCGCATAGGCAGAAATGAACCTAAAGTCTCACCAATCACGGATAATCCAACGGAGATCAAATTCTAAACTTCTTAGGTACTCCCCAAGATATCCTATGGCCACAATGAGTGCACGTTATATGGTGTAAGTATTATCACGTTGATCAGGCGTCATAATACTAGCACCACATAAATATGCCTTCATGATGATCATACTTTATCTCGAGTCGTGAGTAAAACAACCTATCTTAATCCACCTAGTACTTCTACAGTCTCAGAGGTCAACAAAATCAAATGTCATAGTCAAGAGGGAAACAATTCTTATACTCGTGGTTAAACACCACAAGACTTCTCATAGGGACAGAGATGGGTAAGACGAAATCAAATAGCGTTGGAAGTTTCATAGATGTTTATCAAAAGCAAGAGACAATTAACAGAATGTATCAAGTACGTCATCTCCATGGCGATTCTCAAAATGCCCGAAGAGGCATCAAAATGATTAACAAGGATAAGAGGTCAGAGTCGGAATCTGAAGATAAGGATCAAATAGTGTCAGGCAATTACTATGCAATTCTCAATGCTTTCAAAATTTATTTAGGTTTCAAAACTTAGGTGGTGCAACGCATAAGCTTTCAATTTCCAAAAGTGATCTCAACAGGCTTTAACCAAAAACAAGGCACGAATCAGAGTGATGCGGAAGCAATAATACTTAAACAAATGCCTTATAGTCTACCCACTCCTCACTGGTCAAAACTTAAGTTCATATAAAGGAATCCTAAAGCAAGTTCTCAAGGTGTTCTCCTATGTTCTAACAGTGGAAGCCTAATGGTCCAAACTCACAGGTCAAGGGTAAATGTATTACGAGTCGCAGCCTGTCTCTCTGATACCATAAATTGTAACACCCCGACCCGACAAGGGTAAAGATGTCACAATAATGGTTTCATATCAGAACAAACACAAGCATATGACATAAATAATACAATTGAATTTCAATGTTTACAATGGAAAATCTGAAACTACAAGGTTATAATACAATAATTTCTAAGTCTAATTATAAATTCTTCTAGTCATCTTCAATAGCTAGTAAGGTCTTCTAAGTCCAAGATACTCTCCACTCATACCCAGCTTCCAAACTAAACCTGCCGCAGGAAAAGAAATGCGGCTGAGCTTAAAAAGCCCAGTGAACAGATATAAAGGTAACAAAGCAGTGATACAGAATAATGAGCAGTAAATGAAGTACGAATCAGTCAGAGTTAAGGCTTAAGTAAATGGTAACAGTAATGAAAGGTAAAGGTTATAAGGTGCAGGAAAACAGAAATCCACTACGAGCCCAGTAACAGAAACAGTATCAATATAATCATGTAACCATATAATCATATAGAGGGGAGACCTCTCAGTAACCAGTAATTATGAGGGGAGTCCTCAATCAGTAAATGGAGTAGCTAGCTCCCAGTATGTGAAAGACGTGTATCGCACACACCATCAGTCACCAGTAATAACAGTATATAACAGAAACAGTAACAGTATACAGTAACAAATCTAGGATGCATCCATACGCCCCAGGTGGCCAAGGTCTGCCTCTACGAAATAAATCAGTAACAAGTCAGGGACGGGACATGTCATCACTCTCCTGCCCTAGAGTCATGCCATCGGTGCATCAATGACATGGA
The DNA here is from genome assembly GCA_021014915.2 of Artemisia tridentata subsp. tridentata. Lineage (NCBI taxonomy): Eukaryota > Viridiplantae > Streptophyta > Magnoliopsida > Asterales > Asteraceae > Artemisia > Artemisia tridentata. Next base: position 102,784,448 of record CP139507.1, on the reverse strand, counting down.
CATGAAACCCTCATGCCTAGTTATGGCTCATAGTCTCAAACTGTGGGTCAATGGTCAAGTATCAAATGTCCAGTATCCAGTTCAGTTTCATATTAAGTAGTTCAAGTCCAATTTCCATTTCAGTTATATCAGAAAGTCCATATCAGAAGTTCATGTCAGAGGGTTCAATATCAGAAGGTCCAATATCAGAAAGGTCAATATCAGTAGGTTCAATATCAGAAGGTTCAATATCAGAAAGGTCAATATCAGTAGGTTCAATATCAAAAGGTTTTTAATCAAAGTTTCATAGTAACAGTTCATTTAAAAAGGTTTCTATTAAAAGTCCATTTAAAGCAATCTTTCAATATTGGTTTTCATAAAAATGATCTTACAAAATAGTTTCCATAAAAATGGTCTTTCAAAACGGTTTTCATAAAGATAGTCTTAAAAATAGTTTTCTTAAAACTTTTAGTAACTTTCATTTAAAAGTGGTATCGTATCTTTTTAAAATAGCTTTTCTCAAACATTTTCATACATAATTAAGAAAGGTTTTCACATCTAGTTACCAAAATCAGATGAACCTTCAAAGTATCAAGTGATTCAAATATTCATGTTACAGGGTGACGAACGAGTCATATCAAGTATCAAGGGAACATGGCAGGGCTTAATTATCAAGGTTCACAAATCAAGGGAAGCATAGCAAAAGCATAGATTAAATAAGAAAGCCCCAAATAAAAGGCTCAGATCATAATCAAACCAATATAGACAGATGTAAGTGAAACATGAAGAACGAATCCAAGTATAAGGGAACATAGCAAAGGCTTAGGGAACCCTATAGTGAATCAAGATCAAAAGGTCATGAGAAGGACACCCTTACTGAGAAAGGGTAGAATATCTGTACCTTATATCGCAAGTGAAAGCACATCTAGAAATACAAGGATCGGAAACAAACTCCATCTTCAGCGAATCTACACGAATACATGGTCGTCTTATTATTAATATCTTCTTCAAATCAGATTTCTCATTTTAGTCGGCTTTTCATTTTTAGTAACATTCCTTTTTAGGTAACTTTCCAAAAATAGCACTTTCCATATTTAGTAACTTTCTATTTTTAGCAGGTTTCCCGAATTAGTAGGTTTCCATAATTAGCAGATTTCCATAATTAGCAGGTTTCCATAATTAGCAGGTTTCCATTTTTAAGAAGCATTCAAAGTTATCATTTAATAAGTTTAAAGTGACAATATTAATAGCTTAGGGTTCATAATAGTATTTATATAAAGTTAAGGTTATTATGGTAGGTTTACAAATTTTTAGGGTTTATTATGTAATTATGATAAGTTTAAGGACTATTATGCAATTATCATAAAATTAGGGTATAAGATGTAATTATTATAAAGTTACAGTTTTTTTTTTACAAGTTAAGTCCTTTAGCATTAGAAAAATAACAATTTAAACCCTTTAGTTTTGGAAAATAAACAAATAACACCTTTTTAATATCTTTACACTTTAACAGATTTTTCGTATGCACTGGACCTGTTTTAAATAATTTATGAATCATATTAGAACTCCGAAATAAAATTCCTAGAGAACCCTATATGTCCCTAGTAATTTACCTAATTTTTCCAGATTTTATTAACTAGTATAGGTACGACTGAAAAATCCATTTCCCTAACATGTTCCATAATCGGATCTGATGAAACACCCGAAAAGTAATTAATTCACTACTCCATCTAGAAAATTTATAAAATTCTACAAAAATTTCAGTAACTAGTAGACATATCAAATATTACCCAGTTCAAAGGACACCTTCTAATTCGACATGGTTTGAAAATGATAAATGAAAAACACGGACTATTTTTCCAGACATACGAATTCGATTTGACACTTAATTTTCTAAAAATAAAAAACTGGTCTTCTAGGCCTCTAAAAATCACAAGGTTAATTTCTACAGAAATATATTTCATTGAATTTAATTCTAGACTCAAGAAACTCCCAAAAACACTTAGTTATCATCAAGATTCAATTAATTAAAGCCGGTCTAATTTCCTGATCAGAAAACTGGTTCATTAATTCATGTGATCTTTTAGGGTTTTTAGTTCGTTTAATTCCAAACGACCTTAGTAGCGTGCATGGATCATTATAACCATTTTATATAGATCATATATGATGTAAGAAGAGTTATAAAAATACCAATTAACTTTTAGAATGATCGAATAAGGGTGGAGAATTAATACCTCTCGGCAAACATGAAAATCGAACAAAAACTGAAACCGAGTGAATCAAGCCTTCAAAAATCGAACTCCTATTTTTCTACACTTCTTCTAGCACCCAGGAACTCAGTAAAAATAATAAGTGGTCGTGGAAAAATTATGGTGGCCGATTTGGAGTTTTTTGTTTGTGTTTTAGGGTTTTTAGAATGAATAAAATGGAAATTATAAAGAAACCGTGTGATAAATGAGGAGGGTCACATAATTTTCGGCCCAAGTGATTGTGACAAGATCAATTTACTGATTTTGTGAAGATCTCCTTTAATTGTAATGTTTATCTCTTATTTATTTGATTTTAAATAATTAATAAGAAAAGTAAAACATATATATATATATATATATATATATATATATATATATATATATATATAATATATATATATATATATATATATATATATATATTCGGCCAATATGACATTTTATATAATGTGACAAATATTTTTAGGACATGTAAAATATTAAAATGTTCGTGCAAAAATTATTATAATTCACATGTTGCCAATTTCCAAGAGTTTGTGATTTATTTGGTGTTTTATATAACTATTAAGTGAAATTTTAAATTACAAGGGTATTTTGGTAATTTTGCATGTTTTGAAATTTTGGATTTTACACTAAGTGTCTAGAATTATTACATATGGATTTATTTGGTCCATCCGCTATACAAAGTTACGGGAGAAACTTCTATACTTTGGTAATAGTAGATGATTACTCTAGGTATACATGGACTAAGTTTTTGAAAAGTAAAAACGAAGCATTTGATAAATTTGAAATCTTAAGTAAGAAAATTCAAAATCAAATAGGAAATAACATAGTGTCAATAAGAACCGACCATGGTCGTGAATTTGACAATGAAATCCAATTTGGAGCTTTTTGTGATGCCAATGGCATAACTCATAATTTCTCGGCTCCTCGAACCCCTCAATCTAACGGTGTGGTAGAACGCAAAAATAGGACAATTCAAGAAATGAGTAGAACCATTTTAAATGAACAAAACATACCTCAAAAGTTTTGGTGTCACGCTGTAGATACATCCACATATATCCTAAATCGAGTTTTAATTAGACCATTCTTGAAAAAGACTCCATATGAATTATACAGAGGCAAAAAGCCTACTTTAGGATATTTTAGAGTGTTTGGAAGCAAGTGCTTCATTTTAAACACAAAGGATTATCTCACCAAGTTCGACCCAAAGTCGTATGAAGGTGTATTTCTAGGATATTCACAAACTAGTAAAGCATATATAGTTTTAAACAAAGAAACCTCAAGAGTCGAGGAATAATTGAACGTAACATTCGATGAAAGTCCACCTCCCTCTAAGACATCACCTTTGGTAGATGGTGACTTAGTTGAAAGTCAAATGGTTGATAATCAGGAAAATATTGAAAGTGAGAAAGAAGATGAACCGGTAAAAAGAGAAATAGTTAATATCAAAGAAACCAAAAGTCATCCATTAGAAAACGTCATAGGAAAAATCAATAAAAGAACATTAAGGTCTAAAGCTCAAAATGAAAGTAACTTCTTTTGTTTTGTTTCAACAATTGAACCTAAAAATGTTAATGAAGCCATAAAAGATGAATCTTGGGTCATTGCGATGCAAGAGGAATTAAATCAATTTGTTAGGAATGACGTTTGGACATTAGTTCCACAACCTAAAAATCAAACCATAATCGGTACAAAATAGGTTTTTAGAAATAAAATGGATGAAAATGGCATAGTTTCTAGAAACAAAGCTAGGCTAGTAGCACAAGGCTACAATCAACAAGAAGGTATAGATTATGATAAGACTTTTGCACTCGTAGCTAGACTTGAGTCAATTAGGATATTACTTGCATATGCATGTGCACATGACTTTAAACTATTTCAAATGGATGTCAAAAGTGCATTTCTAAATGGTTGCATAAATGAAGAAGTATATGTAGCACAACCTCCCGGCTTTTCCGATTTTGAAAAACCTAATCATGTTTACAAACTTAAGAAAGCATTATACGGACTTAAGCAAGCACCAAAAGCTTGGTATGATCGACTTAAGACCTTCCTAGTTGACCATAAGTATACCATGGGCCTAGTAGACAACACTCTCTTCACTAAGAAAAAGGGATCACATATTATCATAGTCCAGATATATGTGGATGACATTATATTTGGTTCAACTTGTCAAGAGTTATGCGATGAATTTTCAAAAATCATGCATGATGAGTTTGAAATGAGTATGATGGAGGAACTAAACTTTTTCTTAGGTCTTCAAATAAAACAATTAGAAGATGGAATATTCTTCAACCAATCTAAGTATATCAAGGATATGCTTAAGAAATTTGGTCTTGAAGATTCAAAACCTATGAAAACACCAATGTCTTCCGAAACCAAAGTCACCAAGGATGACGAAAGTGAATCCGTATATAGCACTAAATATAGAGGGATGATTGGTAGTTTACTCTACCTAACGGCTAGTAGACCGGACATTATGTTTAGTGTTTGTCTATGTGCACGCTTTCAAAAAGATCCCAAAACATCCCATCTTGAAGCCGTTAAACGGATATTTAGGTACATAAAAGGCACTATACATCTAGGATTATGGTATCCCAAAGGAACGGGAATAGAAACCATAGTGTACGCCGACTCAGACCATGCTGGAAATTATGTTGATAGGAAAAGTACAAGCGATATTTGTATTTTGTAGGACATTGTCTCACCGCATGGTTTGCTAAGAAACAAACAGCCCTCGCCATATCAACAACTGAAGCCGAGTACGTGTCAGCAGAAAAAGCTTGCCAACAAGCACTGTGGATGAAACAAGCTCTCGTCGACTATGGAATTGTACTCAACGACATTCCCATTCTTTGTGACAACAAAGGAGCTATCGATCTTAGCAAAAACCCAGTCCAACATGCTAGAACCAAACACATAGAAATACGTCATCACTTCCTTCGTGACAATGTTCAGAAGGGAAACATCTCAATTGAGAAAGTTTCCTCAGAGGACAACATTGCCGATATCCTCACAAAACCTCTCAAGAGAGAACCTTTCAACTATCTTAGACTTGGTTTAGGATTAATGGAACCTAGTGAGTAGATTAAACATTAACTCGAACCTTAGAATAACCAAACACGGCAATAGCCAAACTTGTGTTCTGATCCTGCGGATCCAAACGACAACAAGGGCGGAACCCTTGTTTGGGATCCGCCGGATCCGTCACTTGGTGAACATGTTTTTATATATTTAATAAACTCCTGTACTATTCATCACTCTCTCCAAAACATATCACCTACTGGAATACGACCCATAATTCACCAAACTCACAAATTAGGCTATCTTCTTCAACCAAATTGAGCTCTAAACATCACTGTAAGTATCCTTATCATGTTTGCATTCCTGATCTGCGTCTAGGATTTCTATTTCATGCACAAAACCAAAACTTGGGGTTTATGCATAATTCTTGAAAAATCATGAAGCATATTTACCAAATTGCATAACAAATCATGTTTTTCATAGTTAGGAATTGCATCTTGTAGTACATTATCATTATTTATCAAAAACCCCATGAGAAATTCTTGCTAAAAACTTCTCACGACTAGGAAAAACGGTTTTTGAACATTGTTCATACAAATACAAAAACGTTATGTTTTAAACATCACTTGCATAATGTCTCTTGAAAGCTAAAGGGAATACATAACTAATATGTATTTTCGGGTACATTCAAATGAAGCTACATTGAAGTAGGAGCGTTTGGGTTATCTCTCGTTTTATCATAAAATTTGCATAAACAAAATTTTCATGCATCAAAAGGAGTCGAGATAACCGCACCTCCACATTGTCCCCATATAGGCACACACTAGACCTTTATACGTATTTTCGATAATTTCAACTAAACTATATATTTTTCGTGTCTAGGATAACTATGCCTCCCGCAACCAACTACGATCACAAAAAGACCATCGATTCCTTTCTCAAACACTACAAAACCAAGGGTCTCACCGAAGCCCAAGTCAATATATTCAAAGCCTTAGAAAAACGATACGTCCTTGAGGGTAGGGTTGTAGACTCCTCATTCTATGAAGATACCAATCTCCGCGAGCAATTGGCCGCGATTCATTTCGATTGTCTTTTGGACATTGATGAGCCCATCATTCCTAGGTTCATTCTCGAGTTCTATGCAACCATAGGTCTTAGGTCAAGCGAAAATGGTCTCATAAGCATTCAATTTAGAGTCAATGGAACCTTATTCAACATTCCCTTAGATCAATTTGGTGATTTTTTAGGAGTTCCTAATTATGGAACATGTGTCTACTCGGATAAATGGTCATTGACAATCTTTGAGTCCAACCTTGATAGAACGGCACCATATGCCACACCTTTGACCGACAAAGAAACCATTAGGAAGCACCTCTTCTTACCTAGGAACAACCAAACGAGGTTGCATCGAGGTCGTCAAGTAGCTAGAGATCCTTTTGCCATGGAACTCAATGAACTTAGGCCCGAATTTAGAAAGCTAGAAGATGTGCTAAGGGCAAATGTCATAAGCACCGTTGGGAATCGTGATCATATTAACGCATGTCTTTGTTATATGATGTATTGTGTGTCAACTCATCAACCTTTCAACCTTGCATACTATATCGCCAAACGAATGGCGATATTCCGGTACAAGGTACCACCGCAATGCCCTACGGGATGCTCTTGACTCGTCTCTATAGAGCCTTTGAACCCATTCCTAGAAATTCTTTAGGCTTTGTTCCCGACTATGATGAGATTCCACACACCTTTGTTCCGTTAAGAGATCATAGGGTAGCGGTTGCAAAAGGCAAACGTCCTCGTCCTCTTACATCATCATCATCATCATCAATGAGCGAAGATGATGGTTTGCCTAACTCTAGGATCTCACCACCCGAGTACTTGAGTCAACTTCCTCCAATCCCGAATGAATCCGAGGAGCATCGTCAAACAAAGGGAATGATGAAGAATTTGGGGCGTTGGATCATGAAACTTCACAAGGGTTACAAGAAATTGAGCAAGAAGTTCAAGTGAGAGGAGTGTTTGGATTTAAACTTTATTTGACAATGATGTGTTAAACATGTACGTTTCTTAAGACATTATGGTAGTACTTGGTATGTGTGTAAACTAACTTCAAATTGCAGGTCGATAACACATGGTGTTATCAATTTTCCGAGATTAAGCCCTCGTTTGGCTTAATTCCCCTTATGGTAAGAAATTAATATCGGATTAATCCATGTGTATACGTGTGTTAGAATCCATATATTTAGCATATTTGTACTACATATTAGCTATTACATATGTTTTAGGAGATTTTTCGGGTTTTGATCGAGAAACGTCAAATATGACATTCATTCTGTTAAGAAACTGAGTTTTTATATGGCGGATTTGGCGGATCCCAAATTTTGGATCCGCCTAGTGTATTCCTTGGCTTCACCAATCCTGAACCTGCGGATCTGACGGATCCCAAAATTTGGATCCATCTTTGTTGTCGATTGGATCCGCAGGTACCTACAGTAACTTGTTTCAAAAATTCCCGACTCATCCCAATAGTTAGATTTTAGATTATAGTTATTAGGAATACTTTACTGATCTTTAAACTCCTTAGAATGCTTTAGAAAACTCTTAGAACATTGGAAATAAATTTCCCACCAAAATTTGATTTTTCAAAATTTTCATGTGAGTTACCTTTCTAATACAAGCAAGGAACCCTTTTCTGGGATCCGTCAAATCCGTGGAAACATCTTATCAACAGATTTTCCACTCTCTCTTTGCATTAACTGCAAATCTCTCACATTTCACTCAACTCCATATGTATGGATTGACCTTGAGATGTGACAAGCTTAATTTTTTGTTCCAAATCATTAGGAACCAACATTCTCCATTGGATTTACATCCAATCCAAACACACAGATGATGAAGCGAAAAGTGTACCGCTTTTAAGGGGTCATTTAAGCCCTAAATCGTATTTATTTGATCAAATATTGCCCTAAATCGTTCCTTTTGTCATTTTAGGTACTTTTGAGGAGAAATCTGGAAAAGGAGGCATTTTGGACGTTTTTGGAGCATAAAAGTGAAGAAAACGACAAAGTCTCAAAATCGGCTAAAAGTTACCTTTGACGGCGTCAGATGTTAGTCTAGACGGCGTCATGGCTTGGCAAGAAAAAGTGGTGGATGTGAAAATTACTCATGATAAACCAGAGAAATTTGCATGGAATTCTGACGGCGTCACGCTTTAATGTGATCAAGGTCGTCACGGCTTAATTTAAAGAGGGACGGCGTCACCCCTAAGTCTGACGGCGTCAAGCCTTGATAAGCCAGAACGGATTTTGGAGAGCTAAAGAGGGACGGCGTCAAGAAGGCCATCCGGGAACCCTAAAAGCGGCGAGGTGATGGCGTCACACTCCATAACGTGACGCCGTCAGATCTGAAAGTCTATATATAGTTTTGCAATTTTTTGTCATTAGTGTGGAACTTATTGGGGAACTTTTTGTGTGAAAACCCTAAGACGATTTTAGCAGCTTTCTCAAGGCTTTTTGCCTTGAGATCTTCCATGTTACATTGAAGATAAGTTATCAATTAATCATTCAATATGTCTATGTGTTGTTTGATTCTATCTTGTTCTTGTCTTTTGTTTAACATGCTAGGCTAGATTTATCTTGTGTTTGCTTAGATCTAATGAAACCTAGCTATTGATTATTGGTTATTAGTGTGTTATTAGTTGTATTGGATGATTGTTCATCTATGTTAGGCTTAAGAAAACTGGCTAACTTCCTATTCGGTAACTTGCTTGAACGTCTTAAGAAACATGAACCAATGCGTACTAAGGTTTTTATGGTTGTATTTAATGCACAAGCAAATTCTAGTGATCCCATGTTAGGAGCTTCCTAGCTGGCTCGACATAGGAGTGAAGTAGGAGCTTGTAGAGTTGGGAAAGTACGTACGCCACCCCACGATTGATATTAAGGAATACACCCGTCATCCACGCGATTAATACACACTAATCAACCGGTAAAAGATAGTTAGGGAGTAAGGAAATCTAAGTAAACACATTTCTCTCCACATAAGTTTTACCACCTTTTCATTTTCTGTTATTTTATTTTATTTGCATTTGTAGTAACTTGGGTTAGTTGACTAGCAACTAATTCCGCCCACTCTTTCAAACCCGAGATTTTACTTGCTTTCATAAAATTATAAAAACATAAAAAAGAATCTTCTCTCACCCTTAGACCTATTAGAGTAGTTTTTCATACCTAACGAACACTATTCCCTGTGGAGAACGATCAATCCCCCGTACTTACCACTACACTATACTACATCGGTCAGGTACACTGCCTGGTGGGGTTGTAAGCCTCTTGAGATCCCTCGAAAGGTAAAACCTGTTGTAAGGTTGCAAAACCACGCATCAAGTTTTTGGCGCCGCTGCCGGGGAATAGTTATTGTTTAGGTTGAATTTTTATTTTATAGGTCTACTCACTAGATTCCTTTCTAGTGAGATTCTTATTTTCTTTTTCTAGGTTTTCTTTAGTCTATCTTATTTCTTTGTATTTTTGTTTGTGACACATCCCACCTGCCTCATGAGTAATAGTGATCACTTGATCCCTGTTATTCGTATTTTTCGCCGAGCAAATTTCCAACTACCCGTTCCCGCCCCCATCATAGAAAACAACAACCTTTCACCCGACCACCACTTTGGTAACAATTCTGAGATGGAGGAGTCTGACCATGAGAATGAATATGTTAGTCCGTTTTACTACTCAGACTCCGATGAGGATGCCGGTAATGGAGAAGTAGTTAACGAGGAATGGGGAAAAAAGGAAATTGATCCCTTTAAGTATGTTGACCCTAGGACTAAGATCGAAAAGGATAGCCTCTTTAACATGCAATTTCCGTGTAAGATTGGTTATCATGATTTTTATGCTTATCTTAACTCATCTTTGCCTATGAACATTATCTCTCGCGCTAATTATAATAAAATCATGGTAGATGAGCTAGAATATCAAGGAGATAACATTGTTGCTAGGACTAAGCTACTACACGTATTCGTTGGAAGTTTTGTGTATTTGGTGGAATTTATGGTTATGGAGAACTTAGGAGAATTCATTGATAACAAATTAACCCAAGTCATTTTTGGAGAACCCTTCAAAAGGTTGACCAACCTTGACGAAAAACTTGTGGACGGGTTAATTACATTCTCGGATGGGGATGAAGATTTTACTTACCAAATGCCCCGAGCACATCCTAGGTTTAAAAACTACTCCATTGAATCTTGCAATAGACTTGTGCCTCTTGATTTGTTAAGTGAGAATGATAAGAGGAAGGGGCTCAAATATCCACATGAGAAAAACAAGAGATACTATCATGGATGTTTGGAGCTGAATGATGAATACAAGAAAGATGAGGCAACAATTAGATGGCTCACACTCGGATACGTGAGCATAAGCGACACTAGATGAGCCTTACTTTGAGTCTAGCTACAAGACTCGTTAATAAAGAAAAACGCTTCTTGGGAGGCAACCCAAGTTTTATTTGCTTTGTGTGTTTATTTATTTGTTTGTTTGATTTTATTTGTTTCCGTATGTGTGTTTAAGTTTTATTATTATTGATTCATGTTAAAAACTAATTTGTGAAAATGCTTTATCTTGTTTTTAACTTCGTCTTAACTACATATAAAGGTATTTTACAAAAGTTAAGTGTAAGGGAAATCTAAATCGGTTTATTAGAACACAAATAAACATGAATCATAATAATAATAAATGAACATACATATTAGTATTTGTTTGAGTCAAATGCTTGTATCGAGTCATAATGATGTTTTGCAGGAATTCCAGGAAGTAAGGTATAGGTTTTTCCAAAAATTTTCCGGAAACATAACATGAGAATTCTGTCAGATTATTTCTGACGGCGTCAGGATCTACAACCTGACGGCGTCAGGTTTAATTTTCTGAAATTTTTGAAAGTTTTGTTTTCATAAAAAGTTTTTATTAAATTTCTAACTTATAATCTCCAGGAATCTGCAAAATAATCATTCCACAAGCATTATATCCTTATATATAGATTTATCCCGCCGATGTTATGCAGGTTTTCGTGTTTGTTTTCTCAGGTTTAACAGGTTATTTTGGACAAGGAGATGTATGTGGAATCAAGCTTTTGGCGATGCATTAGTCATGGAGCTTCAACATTACCTTGGAAGAAGATCTAACCATGTTATTTCATTATCCACCGAGCGAATCAGGGGAGTATTTGATTTCATTCTTTTACTTTATGCTTTTACATCTTGTTATTTGAACATTGGGGACAATGTTCATCTAAAGTGTAAGGGGGGGTAAAAGTACGATTAGAGAATGCTATTACGCTTGATTTTTGTTTATTTAATAGTAGATGTGTAATAAAACTGAGATAAATACTTGTTAGGGCAATTTTAGTGCCAAATTTAAAATTTTTTACAACACTTAGGAGTGAAACTTTGGTCTTAATGAGCGTCTCATGGATAGGAAGTTATATGACTAGCACAAAACCGTACCACTAAAAAATTTTCCACCCCCAAATATGTGAGGTTCGCCCCTAGAATTGGTAGGAAAAGCATTTATGTTATGATGTGTGTACCGGTAGCACTTAGATTCTAGAACTTGCGTTAGGACCATTCCAAGGCCACAAGTGAGACTACATTCGTATAGTTAGATTTACTACATGATAAGAGGCATTAGGATTAACCCATTGTTTTACACCTGTGTTTTTGTTATAATTACTTTGGCTACATTGGTCAAGTAATTCTCCTACACCCTTTGCGTTGTACTCATTTTTAGTACATGATACCCCTAGTACACCCCTCAGAGCCTATCTTTTCGTTTCGACCTTTAAGCATTTTACTTAAAGGAAGAATTTGTTTACACCCCACTTAAATGTACACCCAAATTGCCTTAGCCTACCTTGTATGCACTCATTTTTAGTGCATTATTGTGACAACATTTGTTTAAACCCAAGTTAATTATCTAGTTGATTACATGGTTGCTAAGTCGAGTCATATCCGTGTACATATTGTTTTGGGACGATTGGGACGATTGGGTAAAGTACTAGTGTAATGGAGTAATGGGGAAGAACATCATTTATTACCCCCATATGTGCTAAATATTTTAAAAGTACTCCAAGTGTTTTGATTATCTTAATTCGAGTCATTAGAATAGTTATTTGTAAAGTTATGTAAAAGTTCAAGTGTAAGGGGAATGCAATGCCCCTATGATGTATTATTTTGGATGGTAGGGCAAAAGTGTATGCAAAAAAAAAAAAAAAAAAAAAAAAAAAAAAAAAAAAAAAATACAAAAAAATGAGAAAAAGAAAAGTAGAAAAAACATACAGACTACCATCCCGTTTCATTTTATGTTTATTTTATGTTTTTGTTATTTTGTTTTTAGCTTAAGATCGAGTCTAGTCTTGGATTAGCAACATTGTATAGTACATGTAATTAATCAAGATCTTTAACTCGCCACCAGTAAAATATCCTTTATCCAACAAAACCGTGTTTTCCTTTTCCCTACACCTAACGTTATAACCCATTTAAAAGCCCTCTTTGATAGTTTATCTTAGGTGCTTACGCCTAGTGGAGGAGGTTTTCGATCCTTTCCCAAGCCTATGGTAATCTATTTGCTATGACAGGTAGTGAGAGATATTATCCGTTTTCATTTATGAGATTTATTTTGATGACACTTGAGAGATGTGAGTATCTAAACACTACTTGTGAGGTGCTAGTTTGTAATCTCCGTGCTTATTATGATTAAAGTGAAACGAATATTTGTTGTAATTACTTTTATGTTAGCATTAAATGACCCCTAACTTGTATTTTGATTAGAATAAAAGCGCATTCGCTTGAGGACAAGCAAATCTCAAGTGTAAGGGTATTTGATGAAGCGAAAAGTGTACCGCTTTTAAGGGGTCATTTAAGCCCTAAATTGTATTTATTTGATCAAATATTGCCCTAAATCGTTCCTTTTGTCATTTTAGGTACTTTTGAGGAGAAATCTGGAAAAGGAGGCATTTTGGACATTTTTGGAGCATAAAAGTGAAGAAAACGACAAAGTCTCAAAATCGGCTAAAAGTTACCTTTGACGGCGTCAGATGTTAGTATAGACGGCGTCATGGCTTGGCAAGAAAAAGGTGGATGTGAAAATTACTCATGATAAGCCAGAGAAATTTGCATGGAATTCTGACGGCGTCACGCTTTAATGTGATCAAGGTCGTCACGGCTTAATTTAAAGAGGGACGGCGTCACCCCTAAGTCTGACGGCATCAAGCCTTGATAAGCCAGAACGGATTTTGGAGAGCTAAAGAGGGACGGCGTCAAGAAGGCCATCCGGGAACCCTAAAAGCTGCGAGGTGACGGCGTCACACTCCATAACGTGACGCCGTCAGATCTGAAAGTCTATATATAGTTTTGCAATTTTTTGTCATTAGTGTGGAACTTATTGGGGAACTTTGTGTGTGAAAACCCTAAGACGATTTTAGCAGCTTTCTCAAGGCTTTTTGCCTTGAGATCTTCCATGTTATATTGAAGATAAGTTATCAATTAATCATTCAATATGTCTATGTGTTGTTTGATTCTATCTTGTTCTTGTCTTTTGTTTAACATGCTAGGCTAGATTTATCTTGTGTTTGCTTAGATCTAATGAAACCTAGCTATTGATTATTGGTTATTAGTGTGTTATTAGTTGTATTGGATGATTGTTCATCTATGTTAGGCTTAAGAAAACTGGCTAACTTCCTATTCGGTAACTTGCTTGAACGTCTTAAGAAACATGAACCAATGCGTACTAAGGTTTTTATGGTTGTATTTAATGCACAAGCAAATTCTAGTGATCCCATGTTAGGAGCTTCCTAGCCGGCTCGACATAGGAGTGAAGTAGGAGCTTGTAGAGTTGGGGAAGTACGTACGCCACCCCACGATTGATATTAAGGAATACACCCGTCATCCACGCGATTAATACACACTAATCAACCGGTAAAAGATAGTTAGGGAGTAAGGAAATCTAAGTAAACACATTTCTCTCCACATAAGTTTTACCACCTTTTCATTTTCTGTTATTTTATTTTATTTGCATTTGTAGTAACTTGGGTTAGTTGACTAGCAACTAATTCCGCCCACTCTTTCAAACCCGAGATTTTACTTGCTTTCATAAAATTATAAAAACATAAAAAAGAATCTTCTCTCACCCTTAGACCTATTAGAGTAGTTTTTCATACCTAACGAACACTATTCCCTGTGGAGAACGATCAATCCCCCGTACTTACCACTACACTATACTACATCGGTCAGGTACACTGCCTGGTGGGGTTGTAAGCCTCTTGAGATCCCTCGAGAGGTAAAACCTGTTGTAAGGTTGCAAAACCACGCATCAACAGACCAACAAACCTTCTGTCTATAAATTAGTACCTTAGGATCATCAAAAATCACACAACAACCATCACTACTAACTCTCTCCTGTACTTCTTAGCTACATTATCATCTCTTAACCATGACAAAATCTAGTAACTCATCAACTAGCAGACCCTCAAAAAGAACTGCTCGTATTAGTGTCAAGCCTTGTTGCTTCATAAAATTAGCTAACTCATCAGAGGAATCATCCCCTCTTAATATCTCATCTCCCATAGCAAATGAAAATTTCCTAACACTCTCGACTCCAACACCATCAAATGTAGCTATCCATACTCCACCACCAACCATTACTCCAATTGCCACCACACCACCACCCGCTCCATCACAGCATGTTAGGTCACCATCACTCCAAAACTCACCCAAAATCCAACCAATGGAGTTATTTAAGACTCCACCTACATCACCACATCCATACCTTGATGACTTGGAAGGCCTTCCACCAAGGTCAACCAATCCTCCACCCATGACCTTTGAAGGTCAAGAACCCATGCTTTTTCTTCCGCTTTATCATGATATCCACGGTCCTTTATACCGTGATGCACCACCACCTCAACCTCAAACACAACCTCTTTCACTACATCCACACTAATTGCTATTGATTAAGCAATGTGGATAAATAAGCCACAAACCCAAGAGGAGATCAATGAGGAACTCACCCGCCTCCATGCTATATCTAATATGGTGGGTTCCCGCCTTGATGAAGCAATAGATCTCCAAACCATCTTGATGAACTCCATCCCAACTCCACCACCATCCAACCAACAACAACAACAAACATCCAACAACCAACCACCACCACCACCACCACCACAAAACCATGAGACTACTCTTCCTCCTGGTTTTTTAAGTCATGATTGCTCGCATTGTGAGAGAACCGCTCACTTGGCCCAAAGGACCAACATTTTGGTACATGAGCTCCAAAATGAAATGAGGTTCATATTGAACCACATTCTCGAGCGTCTTAATGCAATCTCTCATCCTCCTCAATAGGAGCTTTTTAGTTTCCTCTTATAGGAACTTTTTAGGATGTTGTTTTAGAAGTTGTCTTTTTAGGATTTATTTTCCTTGTTTGAATGTAACATCATTTTTTCCAAGTAATGAATGTTATGTTTTTATGCTTGTGGGTGATCAACATTAAGCATATTATCTCATTTTAGACTACTAACATCATAGTATGGTTGTTTTAACTTCACATTTTGCTTTGATCAAATGTACATTAGGGGTTGTTTTAACTTCACATATTGCTTTGATCAAATGTACATTAGGTACTAAATTTTGATCAGACACTTCATTTTTACTTTTTAAAGTCAAATGGGTTGACCTTTCTTGTTTGGTTGACTATTACATATGCATTTTTTCTTTTTGTTGAAGTATTACTAACCTTTATCTTGTAGCTTTTCTCAACCTTGAATCGTATACGTTGGTACCCTAGCAACGGGGAGTATAGATCGAGGGGGAGTATATCATATACTAACTCATCATTTTATAGCATTTTTCACTCTTGAAATGTATACGTTGGTACACTAGAAATGGGGAGTATACATCAAGGGGGAGCATATCATAGTCTAACCATTTGTTTTGTAGGATCATACATCATATCATACTCTTGAAATGTATACGTTGGTACTCTAGCAATGGGGAGTATACATCAAAGAGGAGCATATCATAGTCTAACCATTTGTTTTGTAGGATCATACATCATCATACATCATATCCTTGTTACTCCATTTAGGGGGAGTATAAATCAAGGGGGAGCTTTAAAGTTCTCAAAATCGCATTCCGCTACGCATATCTTCTTTTTGTTTCGACAAAAAGGGGGAGAAAGGATTAAGTTTGCATCATTGTGAAACATCACAGTATATACATTTTTGCTTAAAATAGATTTTAAAATTTGCATAAACTAACTTAATCTATATTTTTAAAAGACTCATCCTTTATTTAAGCTCTTTACTTAAAAATACACTTTATGTTTTGTCATCAACAAAAAGGGGGAGATTGTTAATACAAATATCATCCTAAAAACGTTATTTATATTTTACGATCTTTGCTTAGTTTTGTTAATGACAATTACAAAGTTTATCTTTAAGCAAAGCATAAATAAGATTAAGTCTTTTACATTTATAGTGATAAGTCTTTTAAAAACACATTTTCACATTACAAAGTTTACTAGGAATAACATATACACATTTACATGTTTATTCCTTAAAATAGAAACTTTATTTCTAAAATATTAGGATGACATCATGGCATGCATCATGAACACAATCTTGGATAGATTTTGTGATATTTTGTTTAGATCTTCAAGCCAAAGAGTTGACATTTGAAGATATGGAAGGATATGGCAAGATTTGGAAAGATTTGAAGATCTCTTAGCTGGCCTGACACGGCGGATCCAAATCCATACAAAGACGGATCCAAGTTTTGGGATCCGCCAGCTGTTGATCAGCTTTGCCTATAAATAGCAAGCTGATCATTTGGTCATTTCATCACTCATATAGCTTAAATACATACTCATTCATTTACATATCACTAACCCATATCATTCATTCATTTCATTGATCTTTCCTTTTGTAGCAAAGAAGATCACAACATATAAGGATTAACAGTCTGTTATTATCCTTTTAGTATAGAGTCTGTGTGATCTTGTATTAGTTCACACTTCATTGTTTGTATCATTCATTCAGTAGAGTTTGGTTAGTGTTTTAGTCCTTAAAACACAAAGAGTGTCGGGAGTGGTTGTACCCTTGTAAAGAACCAACGGGAGTGGTTGTACCCTTGTGAAAGAACCAACGGGAGTGGTTGTACCCTTGTAAAGAACCCGGTGTTTAGCTTAGTACCGGATAAAGATTAAGCGACGTGTAAAGGTTTTCTCCGCCTAGAAGGGAGCTTGTTTCTTAGTGAAGGAAAACTCTTGAGTTAGAGGCTCGAGGAGTGGAGTAGGGCAAGGAAGAGAGTCCTTGTAGCCGAACCACTATAAATATCCGTGTTGTGTGGTTTGATCATTCCTTTCCTTACTTACTTATATTATATTGTTTGTTTGTGCATACTTACTTTGAAATCACGTTAAGTCACAAAGTGAATTAATTTTAAACGGTAAAACTATTCAACCCCCCTTCTAGTTTTCCACATGATCGTCATCCTTAACGATCTGACTCTGAGGGGTTTGATCCGCTCTTTTCTGCTGAGGGCGTCGGCAACTACATTTGCCTTGCCTGGGTGGTAACGGATCTCACAATCATAGTCGCTAAGCAATTCCAACCATCGGCGATGTCTCATTTTCAGCTCCTTCTGGTTTAAGATATGCTGTAGACTCTTGTGGTCGGTATACACTACGCACTTAGTCCCATAAAGATAGTGTCTCCAAATCCTCAGTGCAAACACGACTGATCCTAATTCTAGGTCATGGGTTGTGTAGTTTTTCTCATGGGTTTTCAGCTGTCGAGAAGCGTATGCTATCACCTTCTCTCTCTACATCAGCACAGCTCCTAAACCCTTGTGTGATGCGTCACAATACACAACAAAATCTTCGCTACCCTCGGGTAAAGCCAAAATAGGTGCACTACACAATCTTTCCTTAAGGAGTTGAAATGCTTCTTCCTCCTTATCTCCCCAGTCATATTTCACATTCTTTTGGGTCAGTTTTGTCAACGGCTTAGCTATCTTAGAAAAGCCTTCTATAAACCTTCGGTAATAGCCGGCAAGTCCTAGAAATTGTCGTATTTCAGTAGGCGTTGTGGGCGTTGCCCAATCATTGATTGCCTCAATCTTTGATTGCCTCAATCTTTGATTGCCTCAATCTTGGCAGGATCTACGTGAATCCCTTGCTTATCTATCACGTGACCAAGAAACTGCATAGTCGATATCCAGAATTCACACTTCGAAAACTTAGCGTATAACTCCTCCTTTTTCAATAATTCTAGAATTAGCTTGAGGTGTTCCTCATGCTCTTTCTCATTCTTGGAATATATCAGGATATCATCAATGAATACTATCACAAATTTATCCAAATACGGCTTACACACCCGATTCATGAGATCCACGAATACGGCTGGTGCATTTGTCAAGCCGAATGGCATAACTTGGAATTCGTAATGGCCATATCGGGTTCGGAATGCGGTCTTCGGGATATCCTCTTCCTGGACTCGAAGCTGGTGATAACCCGATCTCAAGTCTATCTTTGAATAAACCGATGAACCTTGTAACTATCAAACAAATCGTCGATTCTCGGAAGTGGGTACCTATTCTTAATGGTTAGCTTATTCAGCTCTCGATAGTCAATACACATCCTGAAGGATCCATCCTTCTTCTTAACAAACAAGACAGGAGCTCCCCAAGGTGAAGAACTCGGTCTGATAAAACCTTTTTTGGACAGTTCAGCTAACTGATCCGACCACTCCTGTAACTCCGTGGGTGCTAATCGATAGGGTGCTCGCGCTACAGGTGCGGCTCCTGGCACTAAATCGATTCGAAACTCGATTTGTCTGGCCGGTGGGAGTCCAGGTAAGTCTTCTGGAAAAACTTCCGGAAAATCCCTTACGATTGGCACCTCTTCCAACCTTTTCTCTCCGGGCTCCTTTTCCTTCTTTTCAGTAACATGAGCTAAAAAGAGGTGGCATCCTTTCTCGATGTACTTTTGCACCTTCGTACACGAGATGATTCTCAATATCGACGAATGCGCACGATCACTCCGATCTCCTTCGATTATCAGAACTTCATTGACATAGGGTACTCTAACGATCTTCTCATCACAGACGATGACGGCATGGTATTTCGATAGCCAATCCATCCCTATGATGACGTCAAAACTACCCAACTCTACTCGCATAAGGTCAATGTTGAATGGACGGTTCAATAAGTTTAGAGTGCAACCCCTTATAATGGTACCTACTCTTTCTAGGTTTCCGTTTGCTAATTCTACGTCGAAGACATTATCTAAGGTGGTTGGGGCTATGTCGATTAGAGAACTAAAAGCAGTCGACACAAAACTTCTATCTGCTCCCGTATCAAATAGTACTGAAGCATAACGATTATTTAAGAGAAACGTACCCGTCACCACGTTCGGGTCGTCCTGGGCTTCCCTTCTGCCCACAACATAAACTCTTCCACGGGCTCCTCCTCCATTGCCCTGATTTCCATTGTTGACCACTGCTACTTGGTTGCCTGGTCCACCACCATTTCTCTGGTTTCGGGGCTTGTTGCACTCATTTCGGTAATGACCCTTTTCACCGCACCTAAAGCAGGTGACTTCCGCCCTACGGTTGTGGGGTGGTGCTTCTTTAGCGGTGGCTAGGGGTCTTGCCCTACAGTTCCTTGCCAAGTGCCCTATCCTCTGGCAGTTGTTACACTTTACTGTGCACTGTCCCTTGTGATGTAGCTTGCAGCGGTTACAAAAAGGTGCGTTCTTTTCATAACCCTTCTTATCACATGAACCAACTGCATAAGCCTTGGCTTCATTCTGCTTTTTGTTCTGAGAGCTGTTGTTACTACCCTTAGAGTGATCTTCCCACTTCCTTTTGTGGTCAGCACTCTTTTCTAGAACATCCTCCAGTTCCTGATCCATCAACTTGTTTGCTATCTCCATAGTCTCATGAAGATCTGCAGCTCTCGAGGTAGTCACATCACCTCTTATGGTTTTCGGTAAACCACCGATATACCTCTCAATCAATCTTGCCTCAGTCTGAACCATTTCAGGACATAGCAAAGCCAACTCCTGAAATCTCTGGTTGTAACCAGCCATATTGTTGTTTTGCACCTTTAAATTCCAAAACTCTATCTCCAACTTCTTGACCTCATTTCGTGGACAATATTTCCTAATCACTAGTTCCTTAAAGTCTTCCCATGGCATAGCATAAGCAACATCCATGTTAGCAGATTTCATGTAGTTATTCCACCAGGTCAAAGCGGCATCCATGAAAGTGAAAGATGCATACTTGACCCTGTCGTCATCGTTACAACCACTGATGCGAAACACGGTTTCTAGCTTCTCAATCCATCTAGTCGAGCCAACGACTCCCTCTGTTCCTCCAAATCCTCCAACCATGATTTTTCAGAACTCAGAGTAAGTACAACCACGACTGTTGGTCACTGGCCTAGATGTCCCGGTGTTGGTGGTCGAATTGTTTGCAGCTGCGAGAGCGGCGGCCACACGATCAGCAACAAGCTGATCCAGAGTTGCTTGATTCACCACTGGTGTATTTACTGCGGCCCTGGTCGGGGCGGCGTTCCCAGCAACTTGGCCCTGTGCGGCTCTTGTCGGGGCGACATTCTCAGCAGTCCTTCCCCTTACTGACCTTGTCGGGGTAGGTGTGTTAGCAGTTTGTCCTCATGTGAATCTGGTTGACTTTCGTTTGGGTGCCATTTATCTGCATCATAAAAAAAAGATGTCGATAAATGAGATCTTGTTTACGGGAGGAAAGAATCATGTGAATATACGGATAGTGAAAGCAAAATGCAAGAATAAAGTCAACCACATAGGAAAACGAATAATCGGATAGGAAAACTAAGCTTGTTATATATATCGAAAAGATAAAGGTTCACAAAATTACAAGCTTGGTTAATAGTTAGTTCTGGAATACTACAGGAATACTAGTCATCCTAATGGATACATCATCAACTACGACTACTCTAAGCTCGGTCACTATCTAGGCGTAACTGATCAAATGCTAAAGTCAACTCTCCAATAGTAGTCTCCAACTGGCCTATACGATCTCTCAACTCCTGATTCTCTCTCATCACTGCTCCAATAGTGTACTCTGCAGTCATAATCCTCTGGCACTGAGTACGGTCAACACCTCTGGCTCGTCTCAACATTCCCTGCATCCTGCTCTGGCCTCTGCCTAAGCCAATAGCCCTAAAATCCAAACTCCTAAGCTCTCTACCATGCAACCTCTCCAAAGCATCCAATCTAGCTCTCAATCCAATCATCACCCTCCGATCAGAGTACATCTCCTCAAATAAAACACAAGCTGCCCTATCAACAGTCCCAATCCTCCTTTCCACATTCTGAATACGGTCGGACTGCTCTAACCTCCCAATCTGATCTGAATGCACATCAAGTAAGCTGGCCTGATTTGCCAGCTGAATCCACACCTGCTCCATCTCAGTGGGTTCCTCGAGCTCTGGAAGTGGAGAAACTACTGGTGATGAAAGTGGAGTAGGCATCAGAGATGGGGGCATGAATGAAGGAGATGACGGTGTGTACTCTGGGCTAGCTGAACGTACACCCGTGCCAACATCACAAGCAATATCTATCCACTGACTGTCACTCATACCCTGAATCTCTGCATCCCTGGAACTTTGTCCAACCTCAAATATACCCTGAACATCCTCCATGATGCCCTTACCATCCCTCGGCATCATAACCTGATCTAAATCCATAGGGGCATCTCTGTCCCTGTCATCATCTACACCAATAGGAGT
This sequence comes from Artemisia tridentata subsp. tridentata, assembly GCA_021014915.2. Classification (NCBI taxonomy): domain Eukaryota; kingdom Viridiplantae; phylum Streptophyta; class Magnoliopsida; order Asterales; family Asteraceae; genus Artemisia; species Artemisia tridentata. The sequence continues at coordinate 102,762,368 of CP139507.1, read as the reverse complement.
GTGCTCAGTAGGTGCAGTAACAGCTGGAGTAGGCTCATCCTGAACCTGCTCTGGATCCTTCACTGGATCCTCATCCTCTTCTGAATAAGTCTCAACCGATCTCCTAAGTCTCTGGCTAGGTGGGGAATGGTCTGGAGATGATGTGGGTGACTGAGATGGTGATTCAGTAGGGGTACCCATGTAGCCATAGCGGGTCCTACTGAGAGATGAAGACAACACAGATGATAACTGGAGGCGACGTCCACGGACTCGCCTATACGAGGCCCGACGTCTGACAGGTGGGGTATCCTGGATATACTGGGTGAAAGTGTATAGCTGGGCTGGGGATGAGCGGTGTGCTGTGGTGTATCTGGGCAAGTATGGTGAGGTAGACACTGGAGTGGTGTGTACATGCTGAGCTGGAATGGGTGGCTGAGCAGCAGCTCGACAACCTCCATCAATGGGTCATCCACAAACGGAACTGGCTGTCGCATCGGAGAAGTGAGTCCAGCAGCAGCTACCACATCAAGTGTATCGAAAGGGAGAGACATAGTCTGTGACAAATATGGTGCGACACGTGTAAGTATATAGAAAATACTCGTATCATATATGCTTAGTAAAATACTCAAATAGCATATCATAACACTTAATCAAATAAAGCAAATAATGCTCAAATCATAGCAAGCTAAAATGGCAGGCATATGGCGGTCATAAGGAAAAGTTTTTCATAAATCGGTTATAGTTTAAGGTTTTTATAAACCTCGTTCTCTATAACCTAGGATCTGAATACCAATCTGTAACACTCCCAAAATCATAATATTGCGGAAGCATATACTTTGGGTGCTACTAATCGGTAATCACAACACAAGATATAGGGAACGGATTAAAAATCCGTTTTAAAATACATTACATGTTTAAAATCATGTTGTCTTACATAAAATCCATTTCAAATAAAAATGTAGCCCATTAAACAATGAGGTCCAAATTTCAGAGTTAACGCAATATGATGAACTCAAATAAGTACATTTTATTACTATCATTTATCCTATTTATTTGACTTGTTTTATTATATTATTTGTGAGAATTGATACTTAATCGTTTACTTTTGTAATTCTCAGGTAAAAACAAGCATTTGGTGAAACTTGGCGATTTTGGACTAATTATGGAGCAAAACAAGCAAGAAGTTAAGAGTCTACTGAAATGTACAAGATCAAGACATTCTGCTCCAGATGCGCCGCATCCTACTTATTACATACGGCGCATCACTATCAAGATTTCACAAGATACGATCCAAGATACAAGAGGACATGCGCCGCATCTATAAATGGAGTTACGCCGCATCTTCTGGCGGTGTACGAATATTCCTGAATATATTAATCTTGGACCCCACGCGAAGTTAAGTCAATGCGCCGCATCTACTTATTAGATGCGCCGCATCTTACCTCAGACAGAAACTATAAATACCCCAAAGTCAGACGACTTTAAGAGACTTTTGTGAGGTACGATATTCGAAGGACAGAAGCCCTAGGCCGAATTCAGTCGTGATAGCAGCACAAGACACACCTTGAACGAAGATACGAGAGCTGTAAGAAGGTCCTGCATGTATTCAATTCATTAAGTAGTTTTGTTTTATTGTATTAGTACACTTTAATTGATCAGGATTGATGGGCTTGTGTTATGTTATCATTCACTTCAACTCCCCTTAAAATTGCTTTCCCATTAATTAAAGTTTATATGTTGATGTCTTTGGTGACTTTTATTAGTGCATTGATAACCTCTGTGTCTAGCTGAGCATTGCTTGGGTCGCCATGCCCCTTCCTCGCCTATTTATTAGATCGCCTATGCATTCTATCGTCTGTAGAAAAGTAGGAAGAAAGATAAATGGTATAGTTATAAGTAATCATTAAGGGTTTACTCGCCGATAAGATTAGAACCAACGAGAAAGGACTTAATCTCGGTGCGTTGCATCGAACTATACACTTCATATAAAACTAGCAATAAAACAAATGACAAGCTACTTAACTATCAGGACAGGTCTTCTTATTGTCTCGAGTATTTATCTGTGTACGTGTGTGCTATTCGCTGATTCGTGCCTATTAGTTAGTTTATTATTTAATTGCAACCAAACCGTGTCAGTCTCTCAGGCTGAACCCCCTTGCGTTAAATTAGGTTGTATAGCTAACTTAGATATTAAAATACTGATTAGAATAACTAGATAATACGTTCCACTCTTAGTGATCGACACTCTACTTACCATTATATACATACTGACCGGGTACACTGCTCGTTAAAGTGTGTGTGTTATTGATAAGTCGGCTAAATATAAATTTAAAACTTGAATACTGCTAAAACCACAACGACATACCGTGGGTATAAATTAGAGCATTCGCACGCACGCATCAAGTTTTTGGCGCCGCTGCCGGGGAGTGAATTGTTATTATCTGTTAATTTGATTAGTATTTTAATTAGGTCTAACTGCTAACTGTGTTGTATATTAGGTTAATTTGCATTCATTCTATTATTTTGCATATTTTCTGGTTTGTGTGTTATTTGTTTGCTTTATTTTTGTTTATTTTCGTTTGTGTTTATTTGTTTTTATTTTTCGTATTTTCTGTGTTCTGCTATCGTTGTACTGAGCTTATTCAAACGATACGGCGCATCTATTTTCATAGATACGGCGTATTGCGTTTAATTTTTATAAAATACAACGCGTTTAATTAATTCGATACGACGCATCTTTTCCCCAAGATACGGCGTATCTGTTTTTGATAAAAAAAAAATTCTAAACGTTAACGCCATACGACACATCTGCTTTAGCAGATACGGCGTATCTATTATTTTAATTAAAAACAGTTTTCGAATTATTAAACAGATACGACGCATCGATCTCTGTCGATACGGCGTATCTTCTGAATCAAAAATCTTATATTTTGAAACGTAACGAAAATACGGCGCATTAACTTTTGTTAATACGACGCATTTAATTTTATATAAATATCGATTTTTGATTATTAAACTGATACGGCGCATTCTAATTTATAAGCGGCGTATCTATTTTCTGAATAAAAGTCTGATTCAATTTTAACGATTATAAGATACGGCGTATCCATCTTTTTGGATACGGCGCATCGTCTGCATATATCAGCTATTTTTATTCTTATATCCGTTTCTATATTCATTAATTTCTCTTCTAGCGAACAAATCCTACTGAAAATTTTACCTATGATGACAGGCTTTGCTATGGAAGACATGTCAGTGAACGGATATCTTGCTAAGGAACTCTTGCTTTTGGATTCATTCGATGTGAAAGTTTTTGATGATGTCAACTTCGATGTGCTCATGATTGATGCAGATTTATTTTCTTGGGAAACCCCTCTTGAAGCTACTTATAAGGAATTCAAGCGCTTATGCAATATTGAAGATGGGATATTCTCGTATGATTTACTAATGAGCTACACTGAAGATGAATTGGTACTCTTATGGCCCATCATTGAATCTAAAGGATTGACTTGGACTACTATCAATGAGAATGACGGGAAATTCAAAATTGAATTCATGAACTCAAGCAATAAAAGCTGTGGTGGAGGCAATACCCAACCTATGCAAATTTCTTACATGCCTTATTCCGAACAGTACTGGGGATTAAATGAGAATTATCTGGACGATGAAAGAATTTATGCTGTGGCGGAGTTACTATTTCATGGCAGGTTGGTAAGATTGATGGACCTCTCCCTCGAAGAATGGCTTGAACTTAAATATGGTAGTCCAAAATTTGCCCCTGCAAATGAAGTCAAGCGGATTATGACCTCATGGTTAACACGGAGTTTTAGGGAGCAATTTAACGAGTTCATGGAGATAAGGAGGAAAATGATTGGTAAAGCTTGCTTTGACGTTGACCACGATCCTAACAATGTTGATTTTACAGATTGGTTGGCTAGTAAGTTCAATAACCATAAGAGCATGGATCGAGCTACTAAGGATGCGTTATGGGTATATTGGATGAGAGGTGAAGACGAAGAAGTAGAGAGCGACTATGGGTCGTCACTTCATGATTCAACAATCAATGAGGGCATTGAAGAATTATTCAGAATAGACATTGACGTGTTCGATTATGAGACACCCTTGTGCATACAATTCAAAGAATTTAATTACCTTCTTCAAGTCGACGATGATGTGCTAACTGGAGATCTACCAGGATTCAAGACTTATGATGATTTCAAAAACACCTGGTACTACGAATGGAATGACCAAATACCATGGGTTTGGGATAAACCATGGGAATTTGAGCACATTAATCACACCTGTACACCTTTCGTTTTCAAGGATGGGAGTAGTGTTTGGCCGACCTGTGATTATAAGAGTGACGGAACCTGTAATGGGGGAAGTATAATTGGGATGAAACGGGTTGGAAACGATGTAACCTTTGAAGACTATGAGTGGTATGATAATGTTGAAGACTGCCCACAAAAAGCGGAGGCTTTGCAAGAAAAGGGTAGAATCGAATACTTGCAAAAGCTAAAGGGAACATCGAATACTACTTTCTGGGAATGGGTGCATGAACAATTTGATGATTACACGAAGCTTAGTCGACGATTACAATGGGAATTGGAAAGAGAGTGGGAGGCAATTCAAGATGATGATAACAATAAGTCATTAATTGATGAACTTGATGACTATTTGATTAAGGATCCTTATTTTAAGTTTGTTGATAAAGACGAAGAAGAATTCACCAAAAGAAAATGTCAACTACTTGGGATCCCTTATAATGAGCCACCCACGATTATCTCTGAAAAATTTAAAATCATCAAATATTCTCTGGGACCAGATGAGGAATATGTTGCGACGAAGACCAAGAGTTATACTAGATTAAGTCGAACGAAAGAAAACGTCGCAAAGCTATACGGGAACATCTTTCGGATGAAGGAAGAAGGATGGACCGTGACAAGAACTAAATGATGAGCTGAACGTGAGTCTAACTTGAAGACTCTGGAATAAAGACAAGTGCTGACCGGGAGACAACCCGGAAATTTTTTATTATTCTGTTCTGAGTCGAGTCAGTCAGGCCCGCAACAGATACGACGCATCTCAATCCTGAGATGCGACGCATCTCCTGCAATGGTCATATCTTACTTTATTTTTCTGCATTTTTTATTTTCGAATTTAAAACTTTTTGTCAGTTTATTTTAATGTGGCGCATCCCTGGTTAAGGATGCGGCGCATCTTCTATTCTGATTCGTAATTATTCCAGGCTCGATACGGCGTATCTTCTTCCATAAGATACGGTGCTTCGACTGACCTGATGATTTTCATTTTTAATTTTTATGTTTTATTTTTCCTAACTACTAATGTATTATGCAAGTTTGAACCTTTCTTAATTTAGGTGTGTTTAAAGTCTTGGTGGTATTATAGATTCCTGCATTTCCTGTGGATACATCAATTATGAAGTTAAACGTTCTGATCCACAAGAAGATGATTTTTGCTCTTATACTAATGGATGATCATACCGAGCAAATCTCAGGGGAGTTTTTCTGTTCTAATTCTTTTATTTTCCAGTTTTTAACCTTTGATACAAACAACGAGGACGTTGTTTAACTTAAGTGGGGGGATTGGAGAATTAGAACACTTAACACTTACTTGTCCTGAACTTTTTCAAAATATGCTTAAAATGTGCTTAATATATCAAAATTTAAAATTTTTAGCATGTTTTTGTTTAAGATCTAAGTTGCATAGCTGCACACATGACGTTATTTTCAAAAATTGTGATTTTCAAAACTCACAAATCTATGAGTGTGCCGGTGACTTGTAAACTTTAGAACTTGGCTTGTATACTATTCGAGACCACCATAATAAGTATTATTTATATAATTGGAATGACTTGTCTAAATTGGTAAATTTCTAGGATTACACCCAAAAAGCCTTTATATTTTATGTGTTATTAGCTAACTACACTGGTTAGTTAACCCCCGTATAAACCCTTTTGTTACTCTCACTTTTAGAGTAAGATACCCCTAGAAAAACACTCAGAGCCATTCCTTTCGTTTCTTACACCTTCGTTAAAATGTTTCGTTACACCCTTACACCTTAGCCTACCCTGTAGATTAAAATCCGTGGTTGGTTAATTGCTTTAGGCAAAGTGTGTTTCCTTACATTATCGGTGTTCGCGTGCGTAATTCATTATCTATGGTTAGGTCGGGAAATTGCACAATGCAATTGGAGTGAAAGTAAATATTGTATATCTTTGAGTCTTGTTTTTCGTGTGTTTACTACTTTCACTATTACCGTTATTTCTGAAGTTATGAAAAGTATGGAAAAATTATCCAGAATTATCATTATAGTGATATGGTGAAATTTTACACATCTATGTTTATGCAATAAAAAAAAAAAAAAAAAAAAAATCCGAAAAAATGAGAAAAGAAAAAGAAAAAGGAAAAGTTGGAAGTTTGTTTTCACCAACTTATGTAAAGTTTTGTATTAAGTGGTCGATATCACCACTAGTTGTTGGTATATTATATCTATGGATTGAATGGGAGTTGAACGTTATGAGAACGCCAACTTAAGAATATTCTTTGATTAAGATCTTGTTGAGTATAATTCGTGTCTATCTAAAGTGTGTGTTTCAAGTGTTAAAGCGTGAGTTATTCTATGATATGAGTCTTATTCATGGGATGGTTGGGATAGTGATTAACCACACTTAGGATTTTAATTTATCTGTTTTGTTTATTTTTCATTTTTACACCAATTTATATCCCAAATATTATCCATACCCTATATTATTCTTTATCCAAACCTTTGATTTATTGAGATTAGGGATTTGAGCAATCTTAAGTATCGTAGTCGTGGATTCGGCTATGTATTTATGATTTTGTCGCCCTTTTTGATATAATATTATTGGTGAAGATTACTTGGTCCTATCTTTAGCCTATTCGAGTTAAGGATTTGAGCAATTGCAAGTATCGTGTTCGTGGATTCGATCATGTATTTGTGATTTTGTCGCCTTTTCTGGAATTTGAGATCGATAGAGATTAAGGAGAATGATTAACCCTTAACCTATAAACCCTTTTTACTGCTTTAGACTTGTTATTCCTTGGCTTTAGTGGGGGAGATGTGTATACTTGCCAAGCTTATGATAGAATATTCGTCACGACTGGACAGTTAAACGATTAGATTTGCTTTTATCGAATTATTTTATTTTACTTCTAATTCGTTAAGTGTTTGGTTGTGTGATTATGACAAAAAATGAATACATGCTTAAATATAAAAATAAATCCTAATATCTTTTAGGATACATTTTCATAAGATTAATTCTAAGGTTTACTTGGGGACAAGTAAAGTTCAAGTGGGGGGATATTTGATGAACTCAAATAAGTACATTTTATTACTATCATTTATCCTATTTATTTGACTTGTTTTATTATATTATCTGTGAGAATTGATACTTAATCGTTTACTTTTGTAATTCTCAGGTAAAAACAAGCATTTGGTGAAACTTGGCGATTTTGGACTAATTATGGAGCAAAACAAGCAAGAAGTTAAGAGTCTACTGAAATGTACAAGATCAAGACATTCTGCTCCAGATGCGTCGCATCCTACTTATTACATACGGCGTATCACTATCAAGATTTCACAAGATACGATCCAAGATACAAGAGGACATGCGCCGCATCTATAAATGGAGTTACGCCGCATCTTCTGGCGGTGTACGAATATTCCTGAATATATTAATCTTGGACCCCACGCGAAGTTAAGTCAATGCGCCGCATCTACTTATTAGATGCGCCGCATCTTACCTCAGACAGAAACTATAAATACCCCAAAGTCAGACGACTTTAAGAGACTTTTGTGAGGTACGATATTCGAAGGACAGAAGCCCTAGGCCGAATTCAGTCGTGATAGCAGCACAAGACACACCTTGAACGAAGATACGAGAGCTGTAAGAAGGTCCTGCATGTATTCAATTCATTAAGTAGTTTTGTTTTATTGTATTAGTACACTTTAATTGATCAGGATTGATGGGCTTGTGTTATGTTATCATTCACTTCAACTCCCCTTAAAATTGCTTTCCCATTAATTAAAGTTTATATGTTGATGTCTTTGGTGACTTTTATTAGTGCATTGATAACCTCTGTGTCTAGCTGAGCATTGCTTGGGTCGCCATGCCCCTTCCTCGCCTATTTATTAGATCGCCTATGCATTCTATCGTCTGTAGAAAAGTAGGAAGAAAGATAAATGGGATAGTCATAAGTAATCATTAAGGGTTTACTCGCCGATAAGATTAGAACCAACGAGAAAGGACTTAATCTCGGTGCGTTGCATCGAACTATACACTTCATATAAAACTAGCAATAAAACAGGTGACAAGCTACTTAACTATCAGGACAGGTCTTCTTATTGTCTCGAGTATTTATCTGTGTACGTGTGTGCTATTCGCTGATTCGTGCCTATTAGTTAGTTTATTATTTAATTGCAACCAAACCGTGCCAGTCTCTCAGGCTGAACCCCCTTGCGTTAAATTAGGTTGTATAGCTAACTTAGATATTAAAATACTGATTAGAATAACTAGATAATACGTTCCACTCTTAGTGATCGACACTCTACTTACCATTATATACATACTGACCGGGTACACTGCTCGTTAAAGTGTATGTGTTATTGATAAGTCGGCTAAATATAAATTTAAAACTTGAATACTGCTAAAACCACAACGACATACCGTGGGTATAAATTAGAGCATTCGCACGCACGCATCACAATACTAAAAACATTTCCAACATTTATTATGACCATCGTCATGCCCTGCCTTCAGCTAAAACACCTCAGTTTCCTGAGAAAAATATGCTAAAAGTCAGCTAACGCTGGTGAGTTCATAGGTTTAAAGTAAATAACACATATGGACCATAGCAATATTCAACAAACAATTCAGCAAATACACACTATCTCGCTATGCAAACACTAAGCCTCACCCAACCGAACTATGAAATTGCAACATGCCAAGCTGGCATTAGCTAGAAAGGGGTGCCCGCGAGTGTTAATCCCTAGACACTCGGCCTATTATTCGTATGGTATATGTTCGCCTTGGCTATGTTGAGCCAGCCGAAAGGGGGTGTCATCCCCAATAGATCTATTTATATCAAACGGCTTCCTAGAAAGGAATTAACTGTTGATGATAGTGGGCGCAATGAGATTTAGCTAAACTTAGGTTTCTGCATATAAGTGTGCATAAAAACAAAATCCATTTTTTTGGTCCATGAAAACAGTTTTGCATGTTTCTCACCCCAAAGCTTATAAAACAAATCGTATAAAAATATGGGGCTATAAACTCACCTTAAATACAACAGCAATCTGCTAATCAACAAAATAGTGCAACCGCGCCGACACGCAACCTAAATCAGTACGGTAAGTCTTAGCGAAAGTATTCGTGTCTCATGTGTCTTTACTTTATTTTGAAAAGTTTACGCGTGAACAGTGCTCGTGTATTTCTTGCTTGCTGTGTGGTATAGTATATTTCAAAATGATTTATCGTTGTAACTCTTGGTGGTGGCTCATGGTGAAAGTGTACGGTGGGAATACGTAACGGAACATCCGTGCTAGTATTCGCCGCAAGTATTATATATATATGATCATACATGTATACATACATATATATTAGGTTAAGTACTTAAGTATTTAATTAATTAAGAATTAATTAAATAGGTTTTTGAGAAATTAATAAAATAATAGAGTTAGTGGAGGATTATTATATCATAAATATTATTTATTATTTATAATACAATTTTAATTATAAGAAAATAAAAACATTGTTAAGTAACTTAGAAAATTTACTTAAGTTAAGTATTTCTACTAAAATACTCTAAGTGTTAGATTTTTAGAAAATTTGGGCATGACCCATTCGTTTATACAACGTTTCCATTTTCCTCAGGTGTTGCAATTTTCTCAAATACTCTTCTCATTAACTCTATGTGCAAAATGTGCTTGTAATATATATTTTGGTTGTCGTGAGTATTTTTATCGTTATAGTTATAGTTATCGCTATGCTTAATTATTAACAATAGATTTTGACACAAAGTCAATATTTAGTCAAAAAGTCAATAAAAGTCAATATGAATAATAATTTGGTTAAAATGTTATTTTTCACCCTTTTGGAGACTAACGCGTCTCAAAACAAGTCCAAAATTAGTTTTCGTTATATTTATCGTATCGTTAAGTAATAATATCCATAGCGAGTCGGAAAATATTCCAAAAATCATTTTCGTCATCTAACTTGTCTATTGGGCCGAAAATTATGAAATAAGCCCAATAGTTAATTTTTAGTCCAAACCATTTAGCCTTTTTAATTTACGATATATATATCGTTAGTTCGCTAAAAATAATTTTACACGTTCGTTAAACCCATTTGGTCAAAAAGTCAAAGTTGCAAAGTTTTATGTTGGGCTCGGCCCAACAGCCCATACGAGGCTTTTTAGTCCAAAATTCATATTTAGTCCATTGTCTTGTAATTTGGTAAATATTAGTTAAGTAACAAACTTTTTAATTTTACCAATTAAGTTCTTATAAATAAGCTATTAAGTCAAATAGTCAAATATGACCAAAATACATCCTATTCGACCCATATAACATATGTCAACTTATTTTCTTATTTTTATTAGTTAATCTCTATTACTTATGGCTTATTCAATAAGCTATTCCAAATAAGCCCTTAAGTATAATTTCCACCATTTCACCATTTGAGCCAAAATTTTATGTTTTTCAAAACCCCAATAATCTTGTATTTTTATTCTATCTGAAACATATACATAGCCTCAAAAGTGTATATATTGCTTAATCTCGCGAAATTAACGTAACTCATGTTTGTATCATCAAACTAACACCATATGTAACAAGATTTACCACACAAGCAAGAAATTTATAAATTTGTTCATATATCTTAAAAATGTCGAGCACTATTCATCAAAGCATAAGCCCTAGCTTTTTCCATATTATCAAGATATATACATTTAACCCTTTATAACACCATTAGATATCAAATGAACATGTAATTAACAAGATTAGGAAAATTTTATGATTTCTTACAAAGCTTTTGAAGTTAATGTGGGGTAGGAGACCAAGAACAACTCAAATCTTCACCAAATTTACCCAAACCACGTTTCAAATAACCCGAAATGCTTGAATATACACTCTAGATTGCTTGAACTTCAAAGAAAAATATTGGATCTTGGTGTTTATTAGTGTGCCGTGAGTTTTGAGTGACTAGAATGATCAAGTAAAGTTTAGATGATATAAAGGGATAAGAAAACTTGGCTTGGTTATATTTAGAGTAATATGCATATTATATAAGCTTAAAATGTGATGTTAGTGGATTTATTTTGGACTCTTGTGGTGAGATATCACCTTGGCCGGTTATGGTGCTAGTAGGGGAGGTAAGTTTTATTTTTACTCCACGTTGGTGTATCGTGTGTCGGTTTGAGCTTAAATGTGACCGTAAAGTCCCGGTTTGACCTTTTTGGACACGTATGTTTAACATAAAGTTTTTACCCACGTTTTTGTCAGAAATGTAATAAAATATTATTACTGACTCAAAAATATATTTATTTGACTGTTACCATGTGTACTGTGCTGTCGGTACGCTCGTGCGGTTGTTTTTCAGAAAAATGCGAGAAAGCTCTCAGTTGATTACGAGACTTGTCAGTAACTATCAGAAATAGGATAATTTATGCTTACTGACAAAAATATACTTTTTTTGCAGTGACTGTAAGCTACAGTATGCGGAACAGCTCCCAAAAATGCTCAAAAATACTCAGAAACATGCAAATGCGCATAGAAATGCTCAGCTTAAAAATAATTAATACTCATTTAATATTGATTAATAACGTGAAAAATTACCATTTGTCACAGCGTGACCTCCACGTTACAAAATAGACAAAGGCGTCGACTTTAGGTGTGGCGTGAGATGAGGCGGGAAAAAGCGCGATAAGGGGAGCTAAGGCGTGAGGCGTGGCGAGTTTTTTTTATTCAACTCCGATAATTTTTTTTTTTTTTTTTTTTAAATAAATAATATTACATGTAAAGATAATTTTATTAACCTTATTCATTATGTACAACGCTTTTTATAAACTCGATATATATGAAATATGAAATAAATTTATAAATATTTTCATATCTTGTGTCGCCTTATGTCACGTCTTAAAAACGCAAAAACTTCGCTTTAGCCACTAAGGCATGAGGTTTAATCATGTCGTTACGCCACGCCTCACGCTATTTATAACCTTGTTTCCCATTAATTTTATTGAAATAAACCCGTATCCAAACAACCATATAAACGCGCGCCGTAACAAAACAACATATAAATATTATAAAAACAACATTTAAAACCTGAAAATATAGTATTTTAAAATAGTATGCAAACCTAAGAGTTCTAAGTTTAACTGAGCCAGCAAGATCAAAAAAGAGTTATCTACTCTTAAATAAACACCTAACAATTACAATAAGGGATAAAACTTGATCTGAGAGTTGCCGAAAATTGATGATGAAAAGTGAAGACATGGTTCCTTACAAACAAAGCTATATAAGAAGATGGCTCCTTACTTGTTTTACCCGTTTCAATATAGGTTCATGATCTATTGGAATTAAGTGAAAGTTAATTTAGAGCTCTTCGCAACGGTATTTTTTTTTTTAACAAATTCGCTATATATTTGCTAAATATTTGACGAATAAACTTTGTTATATAAAAAAGTTGTAAATATTAAAAAGTGTAGGGTGGTTTCGGTAAATTTTCATTTTATTTAAAAAAAAAAAAGTTGAAATCGCTGCCAAAAGGCAACGAATAGTCTAGGTGGGTGGGCCATATTTAAAGGATATCGCTGACTTTTGGCAGCGAAATGGTTATTTTTTTTATATATATAATTTGCGATTAATTTGTATTCGACACGTGTTGAGTTTTCAATTCTCTCCCAATAAGCAACGATCAATATGGCCTTATTGGATATTGAAAAAAAATGACCCGTCACTCGGCTCGCGCGCAACCCCGCCCCATTATGTTATAGAAGAATTGAGCTTCTTGCTGGGCTTGTTATTTAGAGCCGGCAATTGGCTGTCGGATTTCGTCCCGCAACTAGAATAAGATCGCTTCGGGGGTCACTGTGATGTGGCTGAATGTAGAGCAGCCCGCCCTTACGCAGGAATTTTCGCTACTTTCAAACATCATATTCTGTGGCCATCAAGTTCAGAAGGACAACTTTCATGATACTAACAAGATAAACATGGATGTAAAAATGAACTTGTATATATCTTCGTCCAAAAAATGGGGATCTATGAATTAGGGTATGCATTACAATAACCAAGGGGGGCAAAAAAAAATAAATAAATAAATAAAATAAAATAAAATAAAATCTCTTACACTACAAAATAAAAGTTTGTGTAAGCTAGTGCATACCCAAAATAGTATACTAGTTAAGCCCAAATCCAAACGGAAGTAAAAAAAAATAAAAGCACCTTCATACCTCACTGTATATGTAAACATAGCAGAAATAGTTACCCACAAAACTGCCCTGATAGAAACTTAGCCAGCAGTTTGATATTGAAGATAACATGAAGGTCTAGATAATCCTTGAATCTGTTTTGTCGATGATAGTACAAAATGGTTTTACCATTATCTTTGCAAGCTAAGTCTAACGCTAAGTTATGGCCCCTTGTTAAGTCCATATAGTAATATACAAGCTCTGTCAATAGTGGGACATTCAACCATCATGAAAAGGAATGAGTATTCATCAACTGCAAACAGGAAAGTACCAACATTCCAGTAAAACATATAGGTGGCAAAATGGGAAGTCAATCAAGTTACAATAGGCACTTGCCGCACTTACAAGCTAACAGAACTCATTTTAATCCATAACCCAACTCACCCATTTTGACCTCTGCATTTTTATTAACTAAAGACAACATGTTAAGGAACTATCCACATAATACTTTCAATGGCCAAGTATCATATATAGTTTCTAGAAACTTAGTTGGGAGAAAACCTATTCATCAGCAAAGTTCAGGGTGACAAAATGGAGCCTGAGTAACCTAACAACCTAAAAGAGATTATGAATCCCGCATATAACAAATACTCCAAACATCCTTTGATTATTGCAATGTTTTTCCTTGGTGGCATGTCAAAGCAAAATATATTTCACCATAGACTGAATGTTCTTAATATCATCCAACCAAGATTCTCATGTTTAATCATTACTAATTAGTCTACTTAACTGAACACTTAATGCATTGTGCTGAAATGAAAAGCAGATGCCAGACTATAGAGTATAAACTATGTGTTGAAAGAATTTGCAATTGCTAATGAAATCCAAATGGGTTTAAACTAACCATTCACAAAAATTGATATCGTTACAATGCCAAGCACACATGAACACTTCAGAATGAAAGCAACACGCACATGAAGCTATTTTAAAATTGTATACTGTGAAACCAAGCGATATGAAGCTATTTCCAGCAATCAACACGTTTTAACTTTTAATCTCACGCCACATGTGGTTAATAAGCATAGTCAAGCTAAACTAGTGATAAAACTATTAACAGCAATAGTGTATAAAATGTCAAATGGAGACTATATAACATCAACCATAGTCTTAAATCAGCACGACAAGCAAAGAAACTTATAACACATAACACGTTTGTAAGTCAAATAGCATTACACCATGCATTTCAAGCTACTACAGCATAAAATACATAGACATTATGGCATAACAAACTCTCAATTGAAGCCTCAAACTTCCTCAACGATATTGAAACAACATATCACATTATTGATGCAAAAACTAAAACACCAAAAGAAATCATCATTTTCAAAGCGCCTTAAGCATATCTTCGGCGCCACTATTAGTAAACGCACCCCCTTCTTCCAAATTCAAAACCTTAACAACCCCATCATCAACAAGCATAGAATACCTCCTAGACCTAACACCCAACCCAACCGGCTTATCGCTTAAATCCAATTCGCACCCAATCGCCTTGGTAAACTCGCCATTTCCATCACTCAACAACAAAACATCATCCCCAACATTCAAATCCTTCTCCCAAGCCTTCATTACAAAAGCATCATTAACAGAAACACAAGCAATAGTGTCAACTCCCTTTTGTTTCAACTCGGACGCTTTTTCGACAAACCCGGGAGATGTTTTTGTGAACAAGTCGGTGTGAATGCACCTGGGACAGCGAATAAGATTGTTTTCTTGGATTTTGTAAGGTCTGAGATTGTTGTTGTTTGGAGTTCGTCGTTTTTGTCGAAGTAGGATAAGGTGGCTTCTGGGAGCTTGTCTCCGACAGAGATTGTGGCGGAGATTTTTGTGGGTTTGAAGGAGAGAGAGTGGCGGCGGGTTGTGGTGAAGGTGAGGTTGGATGTGGTGGCGCGTGAGATGAGTTTTGTGAAGGTGAAAGAGGAGGTTAAGGCGGCGGCGGCTGACATGTTTTTGTTTGTTTTTTTTCCGGTGAAGGGGTTGGTGATTTGTGACGGAGGAAATGATGTCGATGTGGGTAGTTGTTTGAGTGAGATGTTTTATTGTTTTCTATGATGCCATGTGGGTAGTTGGTGTTGGGGGAATATAAGGGGTGAAGATGTAAGTTGAGTAGACATTAGGGGTTAAATATTAAATGTTGAATTAGCTAGTTTGCGATCTACGCTTACAGATTTAAGCTGTAAACTGCAAAGTTGTTAACATGAGCTACAAGCTATATCTATTTTTTCAATAAAAGTGTTTGATAAATTAGCATTTATATGTAATTATAAGTTGTTAACAGTAATTTTATGTTTTAACAGCTCTGAAATATTTTAAAAGTTTCATGAATCAGCTTTTCATTTTGGAGCTACTTGTTTAAAATAAAATTTTGAAGTTGATGAATCCAAACGGAGCTACTTGTTTTGAAGGAGATTATTTTTGTAACAAAAAGTTTATATCTCTAAAAAAGTTGCGTACCAAACAGGCCCTACATCTCTCTATTTGTCACTTTTCGATATAGCTAGTCAGGTTTTTTTTTTTTTTTTTTTTTTTTTTAATTTCAAATTTGGTCACTAATGTTTCACGAAAATGCAAGGATCATACTGAGACAATTTTTATTGCAAAACAAACACCAATGTTTACATTTTTTGCAAAACAGCCACTGAGAGGTATTATTCACTGACGAGAAAAATAACAAAAATTACTGAAAAGTGACTCTCAGTGGCTGTTTTGCAAAAAATGTAAACATTTTTTTATTTTGTTTTTTTTTTTTGCAACAAAAATCGTTTCGATGTGATCCTTGCGTTTTCATGATACTTTAAAGACCAAATTTGCAATTTTCTATTTTTTTAACAGGCGAGAGGGTTATGTTATTGGTAAGCCCTACCCTACTAAAAGTAAAATGTTTTGTACTTTTCACTTTCTTTGGTCACCTGTTTACAGTACAACACAATTTTTTATCAGCTTATGTTTCGTACTTTTTGACAGTTTAATACTTTGACTTGTTTAACTTTATATTTTTTATTTCGCATTTTCTATTTCACAGTTTTATATTATAAACAAAATTATAAAAATAAAAGAAAAATAAATAAATAAATAAATCAAAAAAAATGGGGGTGTCACTTGTAAAAATGAGAGGGTCTATGAGAGGGGCTTTATAATCTCTCCCTATATAAAAATATAGGGGGTGTCACTTGTAAAAACATGAGGTCTTTATAACCTCTCTCTAAATAAAAACAAAAGAAACAAAATACAAAGTATAGGGTTCGAATCCGAGCCAGCCCCGGTTTTAATCCGATCGTTACTTCAACGAGAAAACTCGTGTGGAGGCGGTACGGTTTCCGGGCTGGACCCGGTTCAGACAACATAGTCTAGGTACGTGGTGAATGAGGGTCTGCCGATGTAGCGGGTGCGACTCCAATTTAAAAAATGAAAGTCGTCGTTAAAAAAAAAAGGCAATCCCAATAAGTCAACAAGATGGTGCACTTACCTAAACAACACTTATAAACTTTTGGTCCCAAAAGAAACAAAATACAAACTATAGGCAATCCCCATAAGTCAACAAGATGGTGCACTTAAGACCGTGTGTAGTGGGGCGCTAAAGCCCCAAAAACGCCCCTCCTCCAAAACCACCGGGCGTGGAAGATCAAAAAAATGGCTGGAGCGTTTTCTGCATAGCGCCCTTGCCCTCTCTTCTGATTGGCTACGTGTATCTTATCACAAAGATCTTGAGGTGGAACAAGATCTTGAGCATAAAAAAAAAAAAAAAAAAAAAAAACCCAAACCTAGAATAATAAATTACAAAGACAGATCGAGAGAGTATATATATATACTTGTAGTTGAGAAGTTAGATTGTTGCTCAAGGAACGATGAAGGACTGAAGAGCAAGTTAACTGGCGACGGTGAGCCACCGGTCAACGGTGGTGGAGTACGGTGACCGTCGGAATGTTTGTCTGTGTTGGTAAACTTCATTGAAACAAGTGTTTGCGTGTTTTTGTGTGTGAAACAAAAGAATACTTGTTTGTTTATCAAGTGGGGTTGTTGTACTTATTCCTCCTATTTTCTTTAGTGATTAAAAAAAAAAAAAGCCACATGGCCCAAAACGCCCTACTACCACTACACTACTTTTTCTACCAAGCCTCAACATGGCCCACATAGTCACATGACGCAAAACGCCCCATCCTCTCTTACACACCACTACACATGGTCTAAACAACACTTATAAACTTTTGGTCCCAGCTATTCAAATTACTATGACTCACTGAAGTGACCAAAATAAAGATCGACCACTATCAAACAATAATATATAGCCCCATGGTGTAAGACCTAACCCACCACAGGGGAAACAAATTGTGTAACTCTTATGATAGACTCTAGACCTCAACAAAACTATATAACTAACGTGATGTGTTATACATACCCTCCCTATATTGTCACATCAGGGTTTGGTCAAACCGTACAATTCGCGATGCACACCGTATAAGTCATCGATGCATTCAATGATTGGATACCCTCCCTATGGGAAGGTGTGGATAAACTCACCCAACAGATATTTAGCCTCGCACATACAACTTGTATATGCAGCTAGCAATCCTCATTTACTTCTTTTTCTTTCTTTCTTTTTTTTTTTTTTTTAAGAAAGACAACAATCCTCATTTAGTTGTGAGCTCAGACGTTTTATTGGATCGGGCAACCAAAGCATCCAATCTATAAGTGCTTTTTTCTTTGACCTTCTCACAATCCACTCGAAACTCTTGAGTTGAATATCTTGCATTTTTTTTTTTTTTTTTTTTTGTACTTGAAACTTTTCCTTTAAAAAGCCGTGTGTTTCTCTCTTTCCAAATGTTGTAGCCGGAAGTCCAAATAACCGCTTGCCAAACCTGGAGTGAAGGGTTAGGAACACTAATGTTGCCATTGGCCGAGAAAGTATCAACAATTGAGAAGGCGTTAACGTTCCCTAACCTCCATCAACTAAAGATTTTTTCCACACACTCATAGCAAGAGCACACAAGACCAAGCTATTGTTTAATACTTTTATCATTGAAAATCTAAATTGTATGAACTATGAACTCATCTTAATGTAATAGCTAATTGTCAAAGACTTTTTCACCAAGAAACTTTTAAAAAAGCTTTTGCTCCGATGCTTAAAGTCACATAAAAATACAAAACTAATTTAAAAGGTTTATTATAAAGAAGAAAGAGTTGTGAGATTGTACCTAAAGGTGGAGATTTATCAATCTATACCAAACAAGCTTGTAGGAAATAGCTTTAGTAAAAAGTCTTTGCAAAAAACTCCCATTGGGGATGATATGAGGAGAGCATTTGCTTTATTCACTTAAGACTTGAGGAAGTCATTGGTCAAAAAAACACTCACTCAAATGGTAAAAATCTTTGTGATGACTAATTTGAGCAATTACCTTGCATCGGGAGATGCTTACAAGATGGGAAGTGAAAAACTTTAAGAAGTTAGACGCAAAACATGTATAAGTTGACATTATTCAACACATCCCCATCAGCAATGTTATATCAGCAATGGTATGGTATGTACTAACATCACGAATGAGATTTAGGTATGCATAACAAAAACAAAACAAAATAAAATAAAATTCCTCGTTTGTTTTACTACTAATTGAGAATTCATGCAAGGTAGTGCTTTGAGAGAAAGTATGCCTCATCAGTCATCAGTTCTTGAGATGAGCGGTCAGTTTCACAGTTGAAGAAGCCTTGTAGAATTGACACTAAATTCATCGTCTCTGCTGAATTCTCATTATACTTGACTTTGTTACACCAACTTAAAACCATTTCCCTTAATACGTTTCCATGCTTGAGTAATAAACGGGCTATATCTAGTTTCTGGTTTCCTAAATTGAATTCAAGAAATTGACCCTTTTTAGATGACGAGTCTAGATTCTCCATGTTTCAACTTCATCCAACTCCCAGTATTCTGGCCTTATCAATTCCTGGATCATCAAACAATAACAACAATTGCATAAGTTGTTCATCTCAAGGTTTGTTTGGAATTCCCAAAAGATGTATGTATGAGCTATGCTTGCTCAAGGTGGTAAAGCTTGAAACGGATAATATTAAGTTTGCAAGTTCAAATCTATTTCATCAAGAAAATTTATGTGTTTTGATTGTGTCTATGGCTCAACAGAGAGGGTTTCAATTTCAGTCCAGTTATGTGATTAGTAGTTGATGTGGACAATGGGTCAAATAAGCAAAATTGAAAAAAGTTAGCTAAGAAACATGTCAAACAGTTTACAAATAGCCCAAAGTAGTGTTAACAATTTCCTACTCGATCGTTTAACTGAAAAGAATCAGATCATTATATTAATAGCTCATGTAATAATATCTAAAAAAACTAATAATCTATGATATCGGGGGGCGTAATAGTGTAGTCAAGCCAACCCAACTCATCCCCTTTTGAACCATCATTATTAACCGTTTTATCTGAACCCGTTACCCAACCCACCCGACATGTCCAATATTTCACCTAAGTTCAAGGGATTTTCTTATAAGCCTATTTGAGATAGAGTTGGTTTTGCAAGTCTCTTTCTTCCACACACACTTGCTTATCCTATAATATGTGTATGCTAGAATTAGAAGTACGTTCTACACCAAGGTGAAGGCATCAATTAGAACCCGTTACCCAACCCACCCGACATGTCCAATATTTCACCTAAAGTTCAAGGGATTTTCTTATAAGCCTATTTAAGATAGAGTTGGTTTTGCAAGTCTCTTTCTTCCACACACACTTGCTTATCCTATAATATGTGTATGCTAGAATTAGAAATACCTTTTGAATGATCAAATGAAGAGACTCCAGATTTGGAGAACATCTGATAATCCGAATTAGTACGTTCAAGGTGATGGCATCAATTATTGTAGTTAACTCCAATGTCTTCAGATTAGGAAAAAATACAGGGAAGCTACTCTTCAGATCACGTGCAGCATCAATGCACTATCAAAATGACAGCAAGCAAACATTTCAAATAAATATTTATCGTAAAACTAAATCCCAATTGTTAAAATGTATTCCAAACTTTCATGGGTTGTTTCTGTCATTTCAGAAACTTGTTTTTTCTCTAACTCTTCATGTTTGTTCTGTGTTTGTTATGTTTGCTTTGTGTAGGGTCTGGAGTTTTCATTCTCTCAAAGTTGTTTGGCTATAAAAGCCCCTCTCCTGCTTAGAGCTCAACGGCTCTCTTCTTTTCTTCTGGTGGAATACTTTCGCTTGTCTTGGGAGCTCATCCATCTTATTGTCTTGTAATCATTTGACTGATCATACAGATCCAGTCTTGTTGTTGTTGTACTTAATCTGATTGACCACTATTGGGTTCAATCTGACCTTCTATGATTTGGTATTTGTAAGCTGACATTCTTATTTTGAATCAAGGGGTGGTTGGTTGGATTCATACCCAAGTGTTCTTAACCATTTTAACACCAATAATACAATAGAAATGCAGGTGGGTACTCATTTGACTGAAAACCTATGATTTGCAACCAGAATAAACCCCTCAGCGTAGCTAATGGTCATTTGTATTTCATGATCCCATGTTCAATTTTTGGTGCCAACTAATACACCAAAGTTTGGTAAACTTCATTGAGCATCAGAAGAAAAGATCAAGGCATGCAAAAATGAACAGATACACACATCGCTAGATTCTTCATCATAACTACAGGATTATAAGTGATTTGCGAGCCAAAGCATAAGAAATGACACGTCAAGAATAAACCCACATATGCCTATCAAAAAGCAATGTTTTATGTGTTTGTAAGTTCAAAGCTAAACTATTAAATACTTTATTGAGTTATAACTGCAATGTTGAGCGACAAAAATGAAGAATTGTGCATAAAGAGAATAAGTATTGACCCGAATGAAATAAATGTTGAGCGACAAAGATTGCACATGAGCTATTTCAGCTAACATCTCGCATATGGTGTGACCCAATTCACATGATATTTCTTTCAGCAACATGTCTTCAGGAAGAATCACAGCTTTCTTCAACGAATCTACCTTTTCAAATATAAAGTGACCTCTGGGACCCACATACTCAAAAGACACCAGTGCCGGGCAAGAAACCGTAATGCAACCACACAAACCCTCACTTCCATGAAGAAAATTATTCCAGTTAAAAACTAGTCTTGAGCTTCGGACTAGTAATATAAACAGCATCAAGTGTTCGTATCAAGCTGTCTATCAAACTCAACTCCTCAAGTAACGGGCATATTTCAAGAAGCCGCTCTATAAAATCCTGATCAAAACAGTGATCACTGTTTAGCTCAAGAACCTTAAGTGCCGGAAACCCATTGCACAGAGGCAAACTTAAAGGACGTCTATACAAAAACAACCTTAATGACTCCAATGAATCACAAGTAAGCAGACAACACGGCAACACAATAACCTCATATTTATCCGTATTTTCAAGGTGATCATAAGCCTTAACACAAAACATTAAATCAAGTGATTTAACTTTTCGCATTGATGCAGCTTGAATCCATCGCCTTACTGTTGACATGTTATAGTAATCCAAACAACATAAACGTAAGCTATCAAAATTTTGGGCTTTGTTTAGCAAAACTGAATAAACAAACTTTTTAAACTTGGTCTTACTAAACTTTGCATAAGGTTTGAGTTTACTATACCAATCTAGGTTTAGAGAATGAACTGAAGCCCATAAATACCTCCATCGTGTGGATAAAATGCTGGTTCAAATAGCTTCTTCGGTTGAGGGAAGACGTGAAAGGATCAAGGGAAGAATGGTATCGGGTAAGTTGCTGATCATGTCGACCCTGTTTTCGCGGCTTGATGACTGTGTTTGCTTTGTTTCTGGCATGCTTTCAGTAACTTTGGGACAAACAAATGATGAACTCACTGACATAGACATTTTATTGAACAGTTTGCGGGCAAACTAAAATAGATGAACACTGAAAAGTAAGAACGTAGGGTTTGATATATGTACATGGGTCGGTTTTTAATGCATAAGTTGGATGCTTTGGAAAATTGGTTGTTAAAAGTGACTTTTGACCAACTTTGAACACAATTATTTATATGTATGTGTCATATATATAAGTAATAGTTTGTAGGTTTGCGTTCTCCTCGAAGAGAGCTTCGCAATAAGCCTTTATGTGTCCAAAATAGAGTTGATGTGAATGAGATATCGGGTCTCAAAGTTAGTCATTCGGTACCATGACTAAAGAGGAAAAATAGTTTATTTTCAATCCACATCGGTGGGATGGGTAAACTTAGAGGGAGTCTATTGTGTATAAATAGAGACCCTAATTTCACAAGTTTACACACATCAAATCAATAAGCATTATTGATTTCCAACAAAAGGAATACACATCTCTTAAGATGAAATTCCTGGCAGTTTAGTTAAGTCCGACAGTACAACTTACTGTTTTGGCTGTTGTACCCTGGGAAACAGACGGCGAATCTATTTTAAAGGAAGCGTGTCAAACACGTGCCTCGGCTTTGTAGTGCTTCATTGCTGATCTCCGTTGGTGATCTAGTAAGTCTTTTTATTAGTTTATTGTTTTATTTAATTATCGTTTATTTGCTTACATTCTATTTGTATTTAATTTTCTGTTAGTTATATACTGTTAATTTTATTTATGGTAAGTTAGATTTTATTAATAAAGTGTAACCGTTTCCCTACAATCTTAAAACAGATTCTGTGTAACAGAATTAAAAAACTTTTATTAAAATCGAATTAATTTAATTAACAAATTTTATACAAACTGTTTTTCTGCTGAAACCAAGATTGTGTTTCTTTGAAAATCAGTTTTATAACTAAACAGAATTTTAATTAACAGATTTATAAACGATTTTTAAAACAGTTTATTGAATCAGTTTATATTGAAACCATGATGAGTTTCTTTTCAAACTGATTTCTTTTAGTTTGTTTATTACGTATTTTATTGTTTAAATCTGGATTTATTGAAACCAATTTTGTGTTTCTTTGAATCATGTTTGGTACAAGTTACATAAACCATGTCGAGTTTATTAGATACCATATTATTTTAACAGTTTTTTTTAACAGTTTTTTTGTTTAAATATTCACAAGTTAACTGATGAGAACATAATTTGTGACCCTAGTGAATCTTGTGAATATAATTGGTGCGCTGATTACTAACATGGTTGCAAATCATGATGAAATCAGATTCATTGAAACCAAGTGGAGTTTCTTTGAAACAAATCTCATAAAATACAAGTTGCTATTTTATTAGATTACTAGAACCCAAGATGAGTCTGTTTGAAACAAAATCTGATAATATATAAGCTGTTATCATATTTTGGTGGATAAGTTTCTTTGACTTGTTTAGCTTATTTAAACCAGGTTGAGTTTAATTATAAACTAAATATAGTTCTTGAAACTTTATGCATATGAAAGTAGATCTATAGAAACCTTGTTGAGTTTCTTTGAAAGAGTAAATCTATTTTGAAACCTTGTCGAGTTTCATTGTAGAATTAGACCATGTGTTACAGATCTATTAAAATATTCTTAAAGAAGATTGACAAAATCATATTACAAATTTGTTTTTGTTTAAAACATTATGCAATATGCCATATTGTTTAATTGTTTTAATAGAAAGACTTCTTTAAAAGTGGTTTTGTATAATGGATCTTACAAAACAGTAGTGTTTTAAACAAAATTCGATGTAATCATTTTGTTAAGAAACACTTTGTGATATATCAAGTTGTTAATTATTCCAAATTTAGTTTTAGACTAATAACGGAATCTCGTATTAACATAATGTTTGGAATGTCACGAGTGACATCTAAAGGATCTGCTCCCGAACTTGATGAAAGGGAGACCGATACTCGAGTTAGGTGTACAGTAGATGCTTTAAAGCATTCAGATTTTATGTGCCATAACTATGGGTTAAATGGCCTGAATGACATGAAAATTGTTGCCAATGAGGGATCCGACATGGTGGATTAACACTTGGGCATCATGCCATGAGTATGTTGATAAGAGTTTGGTTAACTCTTTCAAAGCAGTAGAAAATGGAGAGATGCAATTTATGGGCAACTCTACAACTGCTAATAGCAAGGGAAAAAGAAATGTGATGTTGAAATTCACATGTGGAAAAGAGCTTAAGTGAACCAGCATTTTGTATGTGCCAGAGATTCGTAGGAATCTTGTGTCTGGATGGTTGCTTAATAAATTTGGCTTTCTTTTATTTAATCAAATAAACTTGAGTTAACATTGAACAAAATTTTGGTCGGTACGGGTTATGCCCTTCATTAAATGTTTAAGCGGAATTCATTTTTTTTAATGGTTGTTTTAATAAAATGAGTATGAATTCAGCTTATTTGATTCTTTAAATGTATAGCATGGCTAACTCGGACATGTAAATTTTAACTCAATACGTTGTTTAATTAAATGAACGAACACGGATTATAAAAGTAAAACTTGTGTTGAAGCCAAATTGACAAGATTGTCTTTTCACTCGGTTGACCGAAAATTAACTGAACCCTTGATTCACGTGGTTTTATGTGATTTGGAATCGGTACCTACTAAGGTAGTAATTAGCGGGCACTTCATCGTAATTGTTGATGGTAGTACAAAATATTGCTATTTATACTTACTTGAGTGTAAGGATATAGACAAGATTGATCTATACAAATAAGTTGAGAATCAACTTATTATCGAAAACAAGGTGGTTCGAAGTGATAACGGAGGTGAATATGTGTCTCCATTTCCAAATGTATGTGATAAACATTGGAATAAGACACAAATTTATTGATCCTTATACGCCTCAACGGAATTGTTGGATGAAAAGAATCGTGCCTTAAAAGATATGGTTATGCCATGTTATTAAAGTCTTGGTTTAACCCATGGCATGTGGGGGAAAGCGATTCTATCGGCTACTTATCTTTTAGATAAGATCCCTTGTAAGGAAAAGAAGATAGTTCTATGAACTATGGATGGGATGATAACCATCCTATAAGTACTTACGAATGTGGGGGGTGTCTATATGTCCCGACACCCAAGGTTCAAAATATTGGACCTAAAACTGTGGATTGCATATTTTTGTGATATGCTCATTACAGTAGTGCTTATCATTTATTTGTATATGATTCAGAAAATCTGAATATATACAAAGATACGATAATGGAATCAAGGAAAACTTTCATTGTTTGAAACTGTGTTTCCTTATTTGTTTGAGAAAAATGGATGTTCATCTAGACTAGACGATACAGTTGTCCATGATGAGAGGCAACTAAATGATGATGTCCTTCATGATGAGAGACATTAAGATGATAATGTTGTTCATGATAAGTGACAGCACGGGATTGATTATGATCTCCATGATGTGAGACAAGATCAACCCAGAAGAATAGGTTGAACCTAGAAGAAGCAAACAGGCAAGAACCGAAAAATTGTTTGGATCTGATTTGTTTCTTTTATGGTAGAAAATGAACCTACTTCTTACAAAGAAATGGTAACTTCCTCAAGAGGGGCTCAATGGAAAGAAGCCATCAAATGTGAAATAGATTATATTTTACAAAAATGATACATTATAGCTCGTGGATTTACCTCCTGGTGGTAAACCACTAGGCTACAAATGGTTTATACCTAACAACTACAAAAGGTTGTCGATAAAACCATTGAGAAGTATAAAGCAAGATTGATAATTAAAGGGTTTAGACAACGAGAAGGTCTAGCTTACTTTGATACATATTCGTCAGTTACACGAATAACCTCTATTAGGATGGTACTTGCTATTGCTGCTTTAAGAAATTTGGAAGTCTGCCAAAATGTATATGAGAATGGCTTTCTAAATAGGGATTTAGAAGAAGAAATCTACATGAACCAACCTGAGGGTTTCATGGCTCCTAGACAAGAGAGCAAAGGTTGTAGGCTTGTTAAGTCACTATACGACTTAGGAAAAGCTCCCAAACAATGATATCCAAATTTTCTACCACGTCATGTCAGAACATGGATTCAAAATTAATGGATGTATGTGGGAAAAATAAATCACTGGTATATATGTAGTCGTGTGTTTATACATAGATGGTATACTTATCACTCGAAGTGATATCAAGATGAACAAATCCACTAATGAAATGTTGGAGTCAAGATTTGACAAGAACTACATTGGTTGATTGATATGGTTCTTGGAACTAAGATCATATGAAACCAGATGGATGTGTTTTGAAGTTAAAAACACTATAAGGACAATATTCTTGAGAGGTTCAATGTGGGGGATTCCGGCCTAGCTAGAACTCCAATGACGTCTTTAGAAATCTATTTAAAATAGAGGTAGAGGTGTTGCCTATTTTGAATACTCAAAGAATATAGGGCGTCTTGTGTGTCTATAACTTGTGTGAGACCTGATCTATAAATTATGACCAGGTTTAGTAAATATACCAGTAATTCAAGTGATGACCACTTGAATAGTATTACACGAGTACTATGATACTTATGATATTGCATTTTGGAAGATATCCAACTGCTATATAATGGTAGAGTAATGCAAATATGGATTCTTACATAAAAGAATCTAGATCCACTAGAGCGGATGTATGGACTCTACGTAGGAAGCCATGTCTTGGAAATCTTGAAAGTATTTCAAACAGACTTTTATAGCGAAATCTATGATGGAATTTAAATTTATTTTTTGAGATAAATTTATAGAATCTTCGGGATATCTACGTTTATTCGTAGAGGACATACCAAGATGGTGTAAACCGGTAACGACCATCTGTAATAAGTGTGATAGTCAATTGGAAATTGACAGAGCTCATATCACAATATAAAACGGTAAGTCGAGACATATCCATCATAGACATTGATTAGTGCGACAACTACTCTCAACTAGAGTTATCACAATTGACTATGTAAAGTCAATAGATAACGTCGCGAATCCGCTTGCGAAAGGCTTAAGCAGAGAGTTAGTTAGTAAGTCGTCTAAAGGAATGGGACTAAAGCCCTTAAAGGAATGAGTTTATATGAAGGAAAACCTAACCCAGTTGACTGAAGATCCCAAGATCTGGGTTCAATAGGACAACCTAATCATATAAATGTGGGGGAAGTCACGTCAATATGGGGGAGTTACTTAACATTGTAACTTCCTAGTCCATTCCTATAATAAATGTGACTTGTTGAGAGGTTAAACATATGGCTTTTATGATTCAAGATGAAATCATAAAGCATAATGATTCAAGATGAAATCGCAAGCATATGTTTTTAATGATTCAAGATGAAATCACTTATGTGAGAGAGAAGTGGGGTCGCTTCGAAGGGAATTGTGGGGGGCGCAAATCCTAAGAGCTCTTGCAGAACCAGGCAAATGTTCAGGACCATAATGAACATGACTATGAGGACTTAACAATGTTAGGGAGAGTCTTGTGTGAAGTGTATTGTCGTCTACATAAACAGCAGCTCAGTTCAAAGACATCACGTCTACTGACAGCTAGGAGGCTAAGTGCATTTCACAAGGGAAGGTTTAAAGGGTCACACCTACCTATCCTTTGCAAGATTCAACTATTGAAATTTCATCGTAATTTTTGTATTACGACCGATCTCCATTCATGTAGGGGATTGTTGGAAAATTGGTTGGCAAAAGTGACTTTTGACCAACTTTGAACACAATTATTTATATGTATGTGTCATATATATAAGTAATAGTTTGTAGGTTTGCGTTCTCCTCGAAGAGAGCTTCGCAATAAGCCTTTATGTGTCCAAAATAGAGTTGATGTGAATGAGATATCGGGTCTCAAAGTTAGTCATTCGGTACCATGACTAAAGAGGAAAAATAGTTTATTTTCAATCCCACATCGGTGGGATGGGTAAACTTAGAGGGAGTCTATTGTGTATAAATAGAGACCCTAATTTCACAAGTTTATACACATCAAATCAATAAGTATTATTGATTTCCAACAAAAGGAATACGCATCTCTTAAGATAAAATTTCTGGCAGTTTAGTTAAGTCCGACAGTACAACTTACTGTTTTGGCTGTTGTACCCTGGGAAACAGACGACGAATCTGTTTTAAAGGAAGCGTGTAAAACACGTGCCTCGGCTTTGTAGTGCTTCATTGCTGATCTCCGTTGTTGATCTAGTAAGTCTTTTTATTAGTTTATTGTTTTATTTAATTATCGTTTATTTGCTTACATTCTATTTATATTTAATTTTCTGTTATTTATATACTGTTAATTTTATTTATTGTAAGTTAGATTTTATTAATAAAATGTAACCGTTTTCATACATAAGTTTGATGCTTTGGTTAAGCTTTTATTGGGGTTTGATTTAATATTTTTTAATCGGCTTATGTGGAGCAAAAAAGTGCTTATCTGGCAATTATGTGTGGCCAAAAATACTGTTGACGGTGGACAAAAAGGTGCGATCGAAACTATGTAAACAAAAATAATGTAGCATTAAAGCTTAGACATGTTCTACGAAAAAAAGCCAATACATTGTAATTTGGCATTGACTAAGGTCTAAGGTGCTGTTTGTTTATTCAGACATTTTATGTCTGAATCTGAATACCACGTCTGAATCTGAATTAGTGCTCCAAAAGTCTGAATCTGAATTGTTTTAGTCTGTTTGTTTTTATAAAGTGTCCGAATAAACAAAAAACAATCATTTCGCTATAAAACAAACCAAAAGACCCTCCATTCATGATTATTAATAAAAAATCAAGACCAAGATGATGAGATAAAGATTGAAAAGAAGTAGGTGTAAAGTTTAAGCTTTTCAGATGTAATCAGACATATTCAAATGTCTGAATGAATCAGACCCTATTCAGATGTATTCAGACTTCAGATGTCTGAATAAACAAACAGTCTAAATCTGAAAATGTTTGACTGAATCAGACTTCAGACGTATTCAGATCTGAATGAGCCGAAACAAACACAACCTAAGTTAAACAACGCATAAGTCAACAATTATATAAAAATAAGTTTTACCATGTGAGCTATATTTGTGGGATTGCTGTATATCCATTACTGTATTTTGGGGGATTGCTGCTGAATCAAATAATTTGGGTTCAAGTTTTGTTTAAACATGTGAGCTATATTTGTGGTGTGCATTTTTCGTTTTGTTATACCTATTAAGTTATGTTTGAGAACATATATATTTCTTGTGCCTTCTCTGTCTCTTTTCCGCGATGTCATGATTATTCACATAAAATGTGTTCAATGTACAAAAGATAATAAATGAGTGACATTAAATATAATTGATGTGGTGAAAACACGCCAACACTATCAATATTATCATATGTGATGAAAAAAGGGTTACGGAGCTTAACACATTAACATTGAAACTATTATAGCTAGTTTTTAAAATTTTATAAATAGTCTAGATAATAAAAAAATATATTTAAGCATACTGTAAGATAAACTTTTTGTGCAACCTCGTATAAAACTCTTCTCAAATTGATTTAATGATGCCAACGAAACATCATATAAAATCTCCTAAAAGATATTAAAACACTTGAAAATAGCAAAAAATAACAACAACAACAACAATAATAATAATAATAATAATAATAATAATAATACTCCGTAATAATAATCAATATTTTATATTAATACCATGTCACCCTCTTACTACAAGAGTTGTATATCAAAAAATGTTAACTTTTTATAACTTTTTATCTCTATTATAAAGAGTGTATATTCATTATTTAAACTTAAAATAATATAAAAGTGGGTAATATTAGTTATTAAACCTTTGATTAAAAATGGTAATAATATCTATCAGACTATCATTAAATTAATATTTTAAATATTGTTTAATCCTTAAACTATTATCATTTTTTTTAACCCAAATACTTTTCTCTCGCAATAACTACAAATTGAAGCCGTAGATTTTACATCAAAAGTCAAACTATAATCTTGATGACAAAAGTTCTTTGTAGATCCGCTTTTTAGCATAGAACCGTTGAACACATCTGGTCCATCCATCCACTCTTCATCCGATGCTTAGGATTAATCGTATTTTTTTTTCTTTTGTCATTTATTGAAGAGGGGTATCGTGGTCATCTTCTCGTCCACACTTTTTGGGTAAGTAGTCAGTAATAACCTCTCAACTCTCATCTCTCATCTCTCTCTCTCATTCAAACTTCTCATCCCTCTCATTTACAAACACACAGTAAAACTTATTCTCTCATCTCTCTCATACCTAACCCTAATTTTACCCCCAAAGTTCATATCAATAATGGAGACAGGAGATGAAACAGCAGCGAGTAAGCGTAAATCTAAGGTCGAATCATCATCTGTTCATCCTGGTGATACCGGTAATTTTTTTGCTTTTTTTTATATTACTTTTATTTTTCAATTTATTATGATTAAAAGTATTAGATATTGGATATAATTTGTTGTTTTGACTGTTTTGATGTTCATTTATATATGAAATTTTAGATTTTGATTAGATAATCAACTAAAATTAGTAAATAATCAATTTAGTTTGTGTTTGTTTTAGTTTTTTGCTTGTTTTAGTTGATTTTAGTTTTTGATGAAGAATCACATGTGATTTGTTTTTATTTATGCTGTTAAATATTTGTGTATGTAGTTGATGCGTGCGATGTGTCGTTGCGGTTTAGCAGTTTTAATGCCTACTCAAGTTTTAAATTTATATTTAGCCGACTTATCAATAACACACACACTTAACGAGCAGTGTACCCGGTCAGTATGAATATAATGGTAAGTAGAGTGTCGATCACTAAGAGTGGAACGTATTATCTAGTTATTCTAATCAGTATTTTAATATATTAAGTTAGCTATACAACCTAATTTAACGCAAGGGGGTTCAGCCTGAGAGACTGGCACGATTTGGTTGCAATTAAATAATAAACTAAACCAATAGGCACGAATCAGCGAATAGCACACACGTACACAGATAAATACTCGAGACAATAAGAAGGCTGTCCTGATAGATAAGTAGTTTGTCACTTGTTTTATTGCTAGTTTTATATGAAGTGTATAGTTCGATGCAACGCACCGAGATTAAGTCCTTTCTCGTTGGTTCTAATCTTATCGGCGAGTAAACCCTTAATGATTACTTATGACTATCCTATTTATCTTTCTTCCTATTTTTCTACAGACCATAGAATGTATAGGCGATCTAATAAATAGGCGAGGGCAGAGGCATGGCGACCCGATCAACGCTCAGCTAGACACAGAGGTTATCAATGCACTAATAAAAGTCACCAAAGACATCAACATATAAACTTTAATTAATGAGAAAGCAGTTTTAAGGGAGTGCAATCTTTCCATTGTCACATTACACAAGCTACCAATCTTGATGAATTAAAGTTTACTAATACAATAAAACAAAACTACTTAATGAATTAAACACATGCAGCACCTTCTTACAGCTCTTGTATCTTCGTTTGGGTGTGTCTTGTGCTGCTGCCTTGACTGAATTCGTCCTAGGGTTTCTGTACTTCGGTCTCGTATATAGTATATGTCTCTCGAATTCGTCTGGTCTTGGGGTATTTATAGTTTATGTCTGAGGGTAAGATGCAGCGCATCTAGTAAGTAGATGCGGCGCATTGACTTAACTTCGCGTGGGGTCCAAGATTATAATATTCAGGAATATTCGTACACCGCCAGAAGATGCGGCGTAACTCCATAAATAGATGCGGCGCATGTCCTCTTGTATCTTGGATCGTATCTGGTGAAATATTAATAGTGATGCGCCGTATGTGATAAGAAAGATGCGGCGCATCTGGAGCAGAATGTCTTGATCTTGTACATTTCAGTAGACTCTTAACTTCTTGCATGTTTTGCTCCATAATTAGTCCAAAATCGCCAAGTTTCACCAAATGCTTGTTTTTACCTGAGAATTACAAAAGTAAACGATTAAGTATCGATCCTCATACATAATATAATAAAACAAGTCAAATTAATAGGATAAATGATAGTAATAAAATGTACTTATTTGAGTTCATCAGTAGTGTATATGATTGTTCATTTTTTGAAGTAGTTTTTGATGAAGTATGGTATGTGACTGTTTACTTTTGATGAAGTATGGGGTTTTGAGCTTAAGTTAGACTTGTTACAGAGATAGTTTAATTTAGATTTGTGCACTAGGCGATTCTCTAAAAAAAAAGTGTTCTCACAAAAATTTCATATCTGAAAATGTGATACAGTTAGTGATCTTATTTTAGTTGGCGATTGGCCAAAGTGGGTATTTTTATGTCATAGACACGCAATTGCTGTATTTCATTTTTGTATACCTTTTGGAAGTAGCGGCTATCAGTGTTACTATGAGTTAAGACTGGCTTTGTTATCTTTTCTTTCTGAGTTAATGAATTAGGTTTCACTAACCAAGCATAAAAAACCCTATGAGAACAATTGTTAATCTGAATTGTGCATGTGTTTCAAACTATCAATGTAGTAATAAGTTAGTTTCTGTTCATAAACAGTTTATCGCTATTCTAAATTGTATGGTTCTTTTTGGTTATAGATATTGGTCGCTGAGTATGTGATTCAGAATCCTGGATCCACGGATCTGCCACTGAGTCTCAGTGAAGCTAAAAAATGGCAATGCCTACAATCAATGCTATATCACATTGTCATCATAGGCTCTGGTTGCAACCCAACACTTCCAAGCTTCCGGTTTCTTGCTTTATGCCACCTCCTTCATATACAGGTGTCTTTTGTTATTGGAATAATGAAAATTCTCTACATATCTTTGATACCGATATGAGTGATTGATGGTAAAGTGACAATAAATTAACAAAATTATGCAATTTAAGGGTGTTGACTTTCTACTATGGCCTCAATTATACTGTATTTATTGACCATAATATAGGAACTCATGGATCAAGATCAGGCCGTAAGCAATCTGGAAGATTGAGTTATGCTTGTCACGCACTAGATCCGTTCTCAAAAACCTAGGTCAATATCCTGATCATGACTTTGTTGATATCGCCAGGTCTCTTTTAGCTGAAATGGATAAGGATCGTGTTGCTGACGTGGCGGATCGGCTTAATGACGTGGCACTCAATGTGGATGACGTGGAGGTGAAGGATGATGTGGCGAAGGAGAGGAATGTGTTTGAGGCGGTGATTAAGGTGTACGATATGCATCAGAATTACGAGAAGATGTTGGGTGAACCGGAGATGAAGCTGTATGACGCGGCGAAAAGAGGCGGAAAAGCGGTTGCGAGTGGTGAAGGAGAGGAAGGAAGTTCGATAGGTTTGTACTAGTTAC
Source organism: Artemisia tridentata subsp. tridentata (assembly GCA_021014915.2). NCBI lineage: Eukaryota > Viridiplantae > Streptophyta > Magnoliopsida > Asterales > Asteraceae > Artemisia > Artemisia tridentata. Next base: position 102,728,729 of record CP139507.1, on the reverse strand, counting down.
AGGTTTAAGAATATATAATGTTTTAGTGTGCCACTTTTCATTGTTTTTGCGATGTCTACTGTGCCAGGTTATTGGTTGTCAAATGCTCATGTTTGTGGCTTCTGGAGGCTCCCTATGGAGTGGCAATTCTCGTGCAAAGAATGTGCAGAAGTTACAGTCTTGATCTCTTCAGAGAATTGGAATATGAAAGCTGAATTGTGCTCAGTTTAGGGACCAACAGTGTAATTTACTCTTTTAGGTACTTTATGTGTTAGGATATTCAACTTGTAATGATCTGATGGTAGTTTATCGTATTTTTCTGGACAAGTTGTACTGATCTTAAGAAGTATGTAATGATCTTTGAACAAGCTTTATGTTTATGAACTGGTCTTTTTGTATTATGTTTTGAGCATGCAGTCTTCTTAATTTTGTTAAATATGATAACTGACGGTCGTAGCCTGGACAAGTTATACAGCTAGATCAGATGTGATTTGGTAAGAATCACATGCGATTTGAGAAAATCATATGTGATTTTCACATGAATCACATGTGATTTTGATATGAAAATCGTATGAGTTTCTGACATGAATCACATGTGATTTTGAGATGAATCACACGTGATTTTTGCAAGAATCACATGTGATTTTGAGAAAATCATATGTGATTTTTACATGAATCACATGTGATTTTGATATGAAAATCGTATGAGTTTCTGACACGAATCACATGTGATTCTGACATGAATCACATGTGAATTTTGAGATGAATCACAAGTGATTTTATCCAGTGTAATACCAAATCTTCTAGAACATCAAACAAAATAGTATTCAAGTAAAATTCCATATATTCGAATTAAAATCCATACAACACTTTTGCAAAAGTTCAAATGAAATGAAAACACGAATATTAAAAAAAAAAGTATGAAATTCAAGAAGCATCAGCCACTTGGTTAGCCATTTTCAATTGTTTTGCAATGTTTGATATCTGCTTTTGTTCCTAATATGCTTCTATGTGCTTATTTCCCGCATTTAGTAGAACGTGGTGTCTCTGTGCATGACTTTTTAGAAGCACTAGTTTTGTACACCTTTGTTGTACATTGAAGAAGATGATCAATTGTCTGCTCAACCGGAGTTAGCTGCAACCAAAATAGGAAGGTCAGGTGTAACACCAGATGCAAGTAACTTGACATCATTATATTAAAAAAGGATGAACAGTCCCAAAAAAAGTGTCTACGCCTTTACAAGAAAATAGAAGAGAAATAATATGGGCACACTCAGAAATCTGATATAAAAAAAGTTTTAGAAACCATGTAATATCTTTCACTAGCAAATTAACATCTGTACTATGTTTAATAAAAGCCCTCATACGCCATATATCTTTTACCTACAAATCTATTGTTTAAAAAAATCATCATTAAAATATCAAATGTACTTTGTCGAACAAAATCATCATTATAGTAAGCATTAAGAAAACAGTATGGGCTTATGGCATTGTTGATTATCTGATTAAAAAACCTGGGTGAAGACTAATTATAATATGTCTATGGATCATAATTTAATCTCGCAGCTACTTATATAGTACTAACTTTAAAACTAACAGGGGGGAAAAAGCGTGCTCAGTAGGCTCAAAAGTTTCTTACCTGACAACTATAAATTCATCATGAGTTTCAAGTTATAAACAAATAGATTAATTGATGCTAGGTTGTCTACTAAAGAATGAGGACGTTATTAAGAAACATTTCTTTATAGATTGTCATAGTCATACACTTAGAGCACGTGTTGGGGTTTATTGTTAAAAAAATATAGTGATTTACATAACAAGAATCACACGTGTTAGTACAAATCTTTGGCACGCGGGTTAGACTAGCCCTTGGAGAGTAGATCTTGCACCGAGTACCTTGAGTAAACTGCTAAGAGAGAAATAGCACCGTTAGTCTTACCGCGGAAGGGGGGTTCCGCGGTTAACCTCGGGCGTAAGAGTAAGGATCTTGAGAGGTGATTTAAGTGCGGACTATGTGTGTAGTAAATGCAGTTAGGTAAGCAGTAATAAATGAGTTGGGGTATTTATACTACCCGTATTTACTGTAGCTGAGTTGACCTGTGCCTTATCGGTTAGTGTCAGGGTCAACTTGCGCCGTCTCTGCGGACGTGTGTCAGAGCAGAGTCCACTTGTGCTGTCAGAGCAGAGTTCACTTATGCCTTATCTGTCAGATCAAGTGGGGGAGTCCACTTGCGTATTTGCCGCGGCAGAGTATGAGCTCTGCCCCGGTCTGGGGAGTACGAGGCATGTGCTTGTCTTGGTTTGGCAAGACTCCATTCTAGTGTGAACTGACTCTGCCGCGGATAAAGTTTATGGTGATGTCTGGACCAGCCTGCCGGGTCCGAAGGTACTATACCCGATCAAGTCCCCCCAGTCTAGCATACTTGTTTTGTTTAAGAGCAAGTATTGTAGACTCTATAGTTGCGTTCCGCGGCCCTTAGAGGTTGCGGCCGTGTGGAGGCTGTTGTAGTCTCCGCGGTTGGTTTTTAGGATGTGTCCCATGTTTGCTGACTGGACATTCCACCACTTTCCACGTGGTGGTGACAGGCTGTCATGGGGAATAGCGAAACGTTTTTACCCAAGCAATTGCTGACTGATGGGACATTTGCGGCGGCTGACCGTTCATTTTCTGTGATCATCTGGGCAGTCCATCTGGCTATATCTGTGACCGTCTAATAAGTGTCCGGGGACGTGTCAGTTTTGTGGCCTTTCGATTGAACGGATAACACGTGTGTGTGTGTGGCTATAAATACTAAGATTTACACCACTTTTAAACTTTTTACACACAGTGAAATTTTTTCATTCTCTCTTAAAAACAAGAATTCCTCCCGCCTTTGATCTTTTTCCTTCCTTTATTTCCGGACTTTAGTTATTTCAGGTTAGACCTCTTTCATACTGATTCTGCATTTATCATTTAGAATGGCGCATATAAGTACGGTAACCTCCAAACTTACTCAGGAAGATGTAAACGCATTTTGTGATAAGTATAAGATTCCAGGGCATCTTTTACCGATAGCGCCCAGACCTAGGGATACTATTAAAGATGCTCCGAAAGGAATGATAGGGGTGTATACTAGGTTTTTTGAGTTCGGTAACTTTAGGATTCCCCTTTCATTGTTTTTGCTCCGTGTACTGGAGTATTTCCAGATTCATTTATCACAGCTATCAGTGTTAGCGGCTTGTAGGGTTAGTCACTTTGAGATACTGTGCCGCGTCCATGGTGGTGTACCGACTATAGATTTGTTTAGGAATTTCTATTATGCGGGTATTAACAATGGTTGGATGACGTTAGAGAAGAGGAAAGGCCCAAAATCTTTAGTTGTCCCCGTCTGTTATACTAGTGCCCTAGATTCAGTTAAGAACTGGAAGGACCATTTCGTTTTCATTAAAAAGACCATATTCCCTTTGGATATTCCATGGTATGAGGGAACGTCTGTGGACCGCGACCCTCCTCCTTCTGATGTGGGTGTGGATCTAGAGTTATTGCGGCGCCTGGATACTAATAGGGCTCCGTTTAAGAAATATCCGGAGGAGTTTCTGAATGTCATAGGTTTGAGCCAAACTTGGGATGACGATAGTGCCTGCCCGACGTTTCTACGGCCGGATGAAACGGGTGGGTTGAATAGACTTGCTTTTATCTCCGTTTTCTATTTGTGTTCTTCCGTGTCTAATTTTATTTGCTTTGCTTTGCAGAGATGGACTTGTTTTCTTATATCCAACAGCCTGACGTGTTCAAGGTGAAGGTCGGGGAACGCACCTTGGAGAAGGACGAGAAGTCCTTAAGGGCTGAGACTGCTACGCGTGTGCTTCAACCGCGGGAGGGTGTGGTGAAGGTGGTGCAACATACGGTGGTTGATGAGATTGTTGCGGCTAAGGAGGGTAAGAAAGCCGGAAAGAAGAGGGTGGTTATTGATGTGCCTGAGCCACCCAAAAAGAAGAAGAAGCTGGTCCGCAAGGGGGCTGCGGCTGGATCTGGTATGAGCTGCTTACTATACCCTTGTGTGTTGTTCTTTTCTCTTGTTGTTTTATATCCGTACTTACGCGTTTGCGTTTTTCAGGCGATCCTTTGGCGGAAGGTCCTATTACTGTTGATCTTGAAGATGAGTCGGGGTCAGGCTTGAACCGCTCCGGTCCTCAGACGGATGAGGGAATTACGAAGAATACAACTTTCATTTCTTCTTCGTCCCACACACCTACTCAAGAGCGGTCTGAGGGGAATTATGAGACTCCCCATGCGGATATTAACGAGTCTGAGAATGTGGAGTCCAAAATGCCAAGTCTTGAGGTATCTGATCAGGAAAAACCTTCCGGACATGCTGAGGGCGTGATTGCTTCGTCCAGTCATGCGATCAATGAGGAAGAGGATGCGAGTGGTTCTGATGAATTTGAGAAGTCTGTATCTGTTGAGACCGCGGACACTTCTTCCACTTATGTCCCCAAATGGTTGTCTACTAATGGCTTCAAGATGGACGATCCCTGGGTCTGCCGCAGTATCGTTGACAATGTTGCAACTCCGGTCTTCGCGTCTGATATGAGGGATATGTCTAACGAGGACCTGATGAATGAGTTCAATAGGCTATCTACCCACCAGATCTGTGTTAATTCTGAGGTGCGACTGAGGTTGGAAAACACTCTGTACCAAAATGGCAGGTTGAGGAAGCAACTGGAAGGGAAGAAGAAGATGGTTGTTGATTTGAAGGTTAAGTTGTCCGAGCTGGAGGGTGAGAATGCCGGGGTTATGGCTATCCGCGACCAAGTGTCTTCTTTGCAATCGGTTGTGGATGATAAGGATAAGGAGCTGGATGAGCTCCGGGCTGAAGTTAAAAGGTTATCTCCAGAAGTTGAAACCTTGATTGGGAAGAATGCGGGGTTAGCTACGGAAGTTATAGAGCTGCGTGGTGAGAAGGAGGTGTTGTCTGAAAAGGTGTCCGGCCTAGAAGTCCTTTGCGACACACTTCAGCAGCAATTTAAGACTGAGACAGAGAAAATTGTTGAGGAGAGTATGAGCGCCGCCCATGCCACTTTTGAAAATCATCTTGCGGAGATGGATAAAAGGTTGGTCGCGATCAACGAAGAGTTTGACACAGAGCTCTTTCCCCAGACTTTGAGGGCTGTTGAAGGCCGCCGCTGGGTTATCGGCCACGGATTCAGGTATGTTATTGAAAAATTTAAGGAGTCCGAGGATCTGAAGCTGAGGCTTGGTGGTTGCATTTCCGCGGCCATTAAGGACGGTGTACGCCAGGGGTTGGAGGCCGGGATTGTGCATGGGTCGCAGGGCATAAAACTTGACCAGATAGAGGCCTATGACCCGGAAGCCAAACAACGTTATGATGAGTCTGTGGTCAGGTTGTCTAAAGTGCCTTTCCCTTTGTTGGATTCTTTGGAGGAGTGTCGGGATGCCCCACTTGAGTACTTGATGGCGAAATTGGTTTTGGAGGAGCATTGTCATCCCAAGACCGAGGAGCTGACCTTCAAAGCTCCAGTTGCGGAAGAGACTGTTTTACCGGAGTCTGTGCTCCGGTTTGTTACTCGCCGCCCCAGAGCCATTGCAACCTATAAAGAGTTCAAGAACAAAAGGTATGGGGTGGAGTTCGACTATTCTGACAAGGGTCTCACCGTCGTGCTTCCGAACCCTCTTGGTCCCCAGCCTTTCTCCAGCGTTGCCGCGGTATCTGCCGAGCCTGCGACCGCTGTTACTACGGAAGTCTCTCAAACCGGAGCTACTGCAGGAGTCTCTTTGGCTGGAGATGGTGTTACTCATGATGATATGTTTGACTCCTCCATGCTTGACTCCCAGGATCCGGAGAACCCTCAGAATTAGGTGTGTGCGGCTGTTGTTCGGGGGATATTTTGACTATATCCACCCTGCCGCGTCATTGTGAAGCTTGTTACTTAATCCTTGACTTTTTGGGCATGTAATCCGGATGAATGCATCCGCGTATTTTGTAAGCGTTGGGATCATGAATATAACTGAACCAATTTGCATGTGTATTAACACTTGGTTGTTTTGTCTTTATTTGTTTGTTTTTGCCGGGGCTCATAAAGCCGGACTTAGTTTACTATCTCTGTGTATCCGTACTTAAGATTTCCGGGGATAGCGTAGTATGGTCAATGGGTTTGCAATACCACTTATATGCCTTAGATGATTTGAGGTTCAATGTCCTCATGCCGGGCTTGTGAGGCCGCTTACGCATCCGGGTTTCGTAGTCCGGGTCATACATGTATGCAAATGTGAACATAGAAAAAATGACAAGGTAAATTTTTTGGGAAAAGTTGTGGAGTTGATCAGACCCCACATATCATTGATTATAAGAGTAATAGATAGTAGATAACTTAGCTTGTAAACATGGGCTCCCGCTAATGCATACAAAAGATGGGAGTGCGTACACTTAATTACAAATAGCATTTCTTGAGGTTCCGGATGTTCCAAGTCCGGGGTATATCCCGACCGTCTTGACCTCTGAGCTTATAAGCTCCTTTCCCCAAAGCTTCCACGACTTCATATGGGCCTTCCCATTTGGGGCCTAGCTTGCCAGTGTCCTCCACAAGGCTTGCATTATTGCTGCGGTAGATGAACTCGCCCGGTCTGAAGCTTGTGCCGCGGACTTTGGCGTTGTAATACTTCGCCATTTGAGTTTTGCTTTTGGCTTCTTGGACTGCCCGCGGCCTCTCTTCTTTCTTCAACTAGATCCAAATTTAGCTGCAGGTCTTCATCATTTGTTATTGGATCAAACAGGGCGCACCTTAAAGATGGCATTCCTATTTCGACGGGGATAACAGCCTCCGTCCCATATGTCAGGGAGAACGGGGTATCCCCATTGCTGGACTTGATCATAGTTCTGTGTGCCCATAGCACGTGCGGAACTTCCTCCAGCCAGTCCCGGCTTCCTTGATCGATCCTTGCTTTGATGCCTTCACCCAAGCTTCGATTTGCTCTTTCTACTAGTCCATTTGCCTGGGGGTGCTTAACCGACACAAATCGTTGTTTGATGTTGAGCTTTTCACACCAATCCTTGAAGGGGTTGTCCCGGAATTGTTTGGCATTGTCCGCGACTATTTCTCCCGGAATCCCGAACCTGCATACAATGTTATCCCAAACAAATTTTTTGACCTGATTGCCGGTGATTGTCGCAAGAGCCTTGGCTTCGATCCATTTTGTAAAGTAATCGATTGCGACTATCAGGTATTTGATCCTGCCTGGTGCTTCTGGGAATGGGCCGCAGATGTCTATTCCCCATTTGTAGAACAGCCAGGGGGAGGTAATGGGGGTTAACTTTTGCTGGGGGTTCCTGGGGACTGGTCGGTGTACCTGGCAGTCCTGACATTTGTTTATGATTTCCCTTGCGTCCCTATGCATTGTGGGCCAGTAGTATCCGGATCTGATTGCCTTGGCCACAATAGACCGCGGTCCTGAGTGCATGCTGCACGAGCCCTCATGGATCTCCCGGATGACGTAGCTTGCCTGCGTCGGACCTACGCATCGCAACCATGGCTCTAGGAAGGACTTGCGGAATAATACCCCATCAATAACAAAGTATTGTCGCGACTTGAGTTTCAATTTTCTAGCCTTTTTTGGATCTGCGGGAAGTACTTCGTCTTTTAGGTAGGCTATGAGGGGGGTCATCCAAGTCTCCTCTTCCTCCTCAACTACAGCCATTACTTCCTTCCCTTCGATTGATTTCACCTTCAGTGTTTCGACAAGAACTTGCTTTGACAAATGAACAAAACTGGTGGAGGCTATCTTGGTTAGAGCATCTGCTTGTTTGTTCTGGCTGCGTGGCACCTGCCTGATGGAGAATGTGCGGAAACCTTGTATCAAGGCTTTGGCTTTCGCCAAGTACAAAGCCATACTAGCTTCCTTGGCTTCGTAGGCCCCATTGATCTGGTTTGCAACTAGCCGGGAGTCGACATTCGCGGATAGGTGCTTGACTCCCATTTGCTCAGCTATCCTTAAACCTGCTATTAGTGCTTCATACTCCGTTTCATTGTTAGATGCATCAAACTCAAACCTTAGCGCGTAAGTAAATTCCGCACCTTCAGGGTTTGTGAGAATCAGGCCTGCTCCGGATCCTTCTTGGCAGGATGATCCGTCAGTGTACAAACTCCAGGGTTCAACATATGGATATTCTGCCGGGGAATCATCGAAGGCCGGAGTCTTTTCTTCTGGGATTTCCGCGATGAAGTCAGCTAGCACCTGTCCTCTAATCGAGGTCCGCGGCCTGAAGCTGATATCATGTCCTCCTAGCTCAATAGCCCACTTAGCCAATCTCCCAGTTTTTTCTGTTTTTGCGAGCATTTGCTTGATGGGCTGATCCATGATGACAATTACTGGATGTGCCTGGAAATATCTCTTCAATCTTCTGACCGCGTGGATCAGTGCCAGGACCAACTTTTCCATTGGGGCGTAATTTACTTCCGGAGGTTGTAAGGTGCGGCTAATGAAGTAGAAGGGTTGCTGGATTGGACCCCTCTCCACCAGCAAGACTGCACTGATGGCTTCCTGTGCCGCGGATAGGTACATTAGCAGTTCCTCCCGTGGTCGCGGAGCCGTCAGGGTGGGAAGGTTGGCTATGTGGTTTTTCATTTCCTTGAACGCTTGTTCTGCCTCTGGTGTCCAATGAAATTCACTTTTCTTGATGCATTTCTTTAATGTTTTGAAGAACGGCAAGGATTTTTATGCGGATTTTGATAGGAACCGGTTGAGACTTGCTAACTTCCAATTTAGGCTCTGCACTTCCTTGAGTGTGCGGGGGGAAGGTAACTGAGCAACCGCAGCAGATTGATCCGGGCACGCCCCAATTCCGTTTTTGTTGATCAGGTGGCCCAAGAACATTCCTTCCTCTGCCCCAAAGGTGCACTTTTTCGGGTTTAGCTTCATGTTAATTTTCCTCAACGTTCTGAAGGTTTCTTCTACGTCTCTTAACATCTCCGTCTCCGAATAGCTTTTAATGACCAAGTCGTCCACATACACTTCTAGATTCCTCCCAATCTGTTTTTTGAAAGCCTTGTCCACCAGTCGTTGATAGGTGGCGCCGGCATTCTTCAATCTGAAAGGCATCTTTTTATAACAAAATATTCCTTGGTTCGTGTGAAAGGCGGTCTTTTCCTCGTCTTCCGCGGCCATTTGTATTTGGTGATACCCTTTGTGTGCGTCCAAGAAGCATTTGAAGGTGTAGCCGCAGAGAGATTCAACTTTGTAGTCAATCTCCGGTAGAGGGTAGCAGTCTTTTGGGCACGCCTTGTTCAAGTCTTTGAAGGCGACACACATTCGCCAAGTTCCGTCACTTTTCTTAACCAAGACCGGATTTGATACCCAGTCGTGATAATGGACCTCTCGCATTATGTCCGCCTCTACCAACTTTGCCACGTCTTCGTTGATGGCCTTGTTTCTTTCAGGAGCTTGCCCGCGCTTCTTTTGCCTTACTGGCGCGTACCCTTCCCGGATATTAAGCCTATGTTCCGCTGTGTTCTGCGGCACGCCCGTCATATCCGACGGTTGCTAAGCGAAAATGTCCAAGTTATTCTGCAACAGATCGCATAGGTCTTTCTTTCCTTGGTTTGTCAGGCTTCCCCCAGGGTGACTGTTTGGTCCGCGAACTTAGGATGTATCGCGACCTTCACGCCTTCTTTGGCCGGTACTTCTTCGAAACTTTGCTGTGATGAGGATTCCGCTACCATTTGGCATTCCCTGGGCGTGATTTTGTCACTATGTATTGTGACTACCCCTCCTCGGGTGGGGAATTTAACCATGCCGTGGGCCGTGGAGGGAATGAGTTTAAGCTGTCTTATCCCCGGTCGGCCTATTATGCCATTGTATTGGGAGGGCGATCTGACAATCATGAAATTCATCCACGCACTTGAGGAGTTGTTTTCATCTCCTAAGGTTACCTCCAATAGAATCTGTCCCAAAGGCCACGACAACTCTCCACTGAATCCAAGCAGGGGGGTCGCAGTAGGGATCATTCTTTTCTTAATTTCCGGACTCAAGTGATTGAAGCAGTGTTCGTACAAAACCTCCGAGGCGCTTCCATTGTCCACATACATCCGGTGCACATGGTGTCCGCCTACTTCTGCCTTTATCACCAGCGGATGATCGTCCCAGTCATCCTCCCTTATAGGGGGGAAGGATATCTCCATGTTGGGGTAGGCGCTAGAGGTTTTTTTGCTTCACATTCCGCGGCAAGGCCTGTATCATGAATATGGCTGGGGCTTTATCTTTAGCCGCTGTATCTTTCTTGCCGCTCTTGGGGGTCCCGCCTTTTTGGCTCCCATTCTTAATCTCTTTCACTAGATGTGCCAACTGCCCTGTTCTGACCGCTTCTTCGATTTGTTTTCTCAATTGGAAACATTCGTCCGTGTGGTGGCCTCTTTCTCTGTGAAAGTCACAGTATTTGTCCTTGTTTCTGGACTCGGCCGGACTTGACATTGGCGGTGGGGCCGTGAACTTGACTGAATCCATTGCAAGAATCTCTTTGGGTGTTTTTGTGAGGGGTGTAAATCTGTCGCTACGCTTCCGGTCAGCCCTGGAGAGCTGTTTGAATTCCGTCTTTCTGTCAAAAGGCTGGCTATTGGTTGCCCGGGATCCTCCCTCGCCGGACTTCCACGAAGGACGGTCCTGTTTTTTCCTAGACAGATTTGCCGCGGCAGTTTCCCCTCGGACAAAAGCAGTGGTGATTTTCCACATCTCGTCCATGGTCTTTGGGATCTTATCATTGAGTCTCCTGATTAACTCTGGGTTGTTAATTCCGTGCATGAACCCTGAGACTCTCATGCATTCCGGGGTACCCTTTACTTGCATGCTTTCTGACTTGAAACGGTCAACAAATGCCGTTGTTGTTTCCCCTTCTCTTTGTTTGATGTGATGGAGCTCCACCGGATCTTTAGTATACTTCTTTTGTTGGAGGAAGTAGGACAGGAAGTATTTCTTGAGATCCTCGAAGTTGCCAATACTTTCCGCCGGCAAGTCATCAAACCACATTCGGGCATGCCCCATGAGGGTGGAGTTGAACATATGACACCATGTGGGCATAGCCCACCGCTCCACTTTGGCTGCGGTGCAGAAGCTTTTCATGTGGTCCTCCGGATCCCCGGTCCCGTTGTAAGTCTTGACATTATTAGGCATTCTGGTTCTTTTTGGGAATTTGAAACCCCTAATCCTCAATGTGAAGGGATTAGTGTCTTCAACGTCGTAGGGATGATAAAGATCATCTTTTTGCCCCTTGCTTTTTTCAGACCTTGCCTCCCAGTATTCCCCCGCACTGTCCTCACTTTCTAGGTTCTCGAGGTGCTCAGACCGGAGTCTTGACCTACGCCCTGGTTCCATGTCCTGAGCGGGGGACAGGGCTGAGGTTGGGTGGTGATCTTTTCCTGCTGCTTTCTGAGCTTTCCTGAGTGGGGACGCCTACGTGTCTTGTTCGCTGCGTTTATTTCTGCGCTCTTTCTCACTGTTTTGGTTCTGAGCCAGAGAATACGTTTACGCTCTTCTTTCTCTCTCTAGGCGCGACTTAAATCCCCTTCCTTTTCTCCAAGGATATTTTTCGGGTAAAAATGGTAGACCGGAGGTATTCCGTTTCTTTGTCGCCGCCCCTGGGCTCTTTGCCAAGTCTGGAGAAAATGCTTCGAGAGTGGGAGCTTTCAGAGGGTCCCGATCTGTAGCTAGGGCTGGTTTTTCGCCTCTTTTCACTCTTTCTTTCCCATAGGGATCTTGACTGAGAATTTCTGCATGGTTCTTGCGGGGAAGGGTTTTCCCGCAACTCATCCTCAAAATCAAGGCGAGTTCTTACTTGATTCAGCTTTTCTGCACGGACCTTCTCGGACATTAGTGGCAGCAATCGGTCGTAGTGCTGATTGCAAAACTCCCTGATTGCTTCATCCGGAAGGGATTCCGCACGGTGTTCCCGCTCCTTCTCTTTTTCCATGTTGCGAGTGTTACGCACGGTGGAAGGTTCCAGGGAAGGAGAAGGATTGTTTTCTTGGTTGCTCATGGTAGATTTTTCTTCCTTTTGAAACGCAGTTTATGTAACTGGTCCCACGGATGGCGCCAACTTGTTAGTACAAATCTTTGGCACGCTCCCAGACCTAGGTTAGACTAGCCCTTGGAGAGTAGATCTTGCACCGAGTACCTTGAGTAAACTGCTAAGAGAGAAATAGCACCGTTAGTCTTACCGCGGAAGGGGGGTTCCGCGGTTAACCTCGGGCGTAAGAGTAAGTATCTTGAGAGGTAATTTAAGTGCGGACTATGTGTGTAGTAAATGCAGTTAGGTAAGCAGTAATAAATTAGTTGGGGTATTTATACTACCCGTATTTACTGTAGCTGAGTTGACCTGTGCCTTATCGGTTAGTGTCAGGGTCAACTTGCGCCGTCTCTGCGGACGTGTGTCAGAGCAGAGTCCACTTGTGCTGTCAGAGCAGAGTTCACTTATGCCTTATCTGTCAGATCAAGTGGGGGAGTCCACTTGTGTATTTGCCGCGGCAGAGTATGAGCTCTGCCCCGGTCTGGGGAGTACGAGGCATGTGCTTGTCTTGGTTTGGCAAGACTCCATTCTAGTGTGAACTGACTCTGCCGCGGATAAAGTTTATGGTGATGTCCGGACCAGCCTGCCGGGTCCGGAGGTACTATACCCGATCAACACGCTATTCATATAAGAACAAAATCACATGTGATTTTCATGTAAATCACATGTGATTCTGTTCTTCTTTGTCACAGAAAAACAGGTAAGACAAAATCTACTGCTAAATAAGCAACATCTACTGCTAATATGCAAAATAAACAACAAAAATAAGCAACATCTATTGCTAATATCCAAACTAAACAACAAAAATAAGCAACATCTACTGCTAATATCCAAAATAAGCAACAAAATAAGCTAAATAAGCAATAAAATAAGCTGAATCATATGTAATTTACCTTGAAACCCTAAAAACCTAAATAAGCAACACAATAATCTGAATCACATGTGATTTACCTTGAATTGCAGCTATATATTTTCTTCTTCATCTAGATATTCAACAGCTTTATCAATAACCTTGTTTTCTTCTTTATCAAATGCATCCACCACTTGAAGTTCATCAACCGCAACTTGAACATCAACTAAATCAGAAACCACCACACTATTTTCATTAACCGCAACTACAACATTAACTAAATTTGTTTCGTGTAACTGATTATCATCCATTTTTACGAGTTTTGCTTGTGATTTATGTTTCAATCGAACAAAAATTCGATCAAAATAAATGGTTTTTAACGATTAACGATCTTATATCATGATTTTGGAGGTTAAATCGAAGTGAAATCGGAATGGAATCGTGGTGTTTTTTATTGAATCGGATTTGGATCCGTAGAGTGTGTGTTTGTGTGTGTGTTTGACCTAATTTTTTTGGGGAAAAAATAAACACCGATTGTTATTTTTAGTTTATATATTTGTCCTTTTTACCCCTTCATGTGTAATTATCATATTTGATCTTAGCCTTTGGATCAAATTGGATCGGATGGTTGTGATTGGTTCACAAGATCTATGATAATGGGTGGGTCTATGTCGATCTCATCTCTAATCTTGATTTCGCAAATATAATTATTTGTCACTATACATCGTTGATCTGTGCGAATATTACTCAATTATATATTTATAGTTGAAATCTCATTAAACTCAACTAAAAAAATCCCGTGAACACCCCTACTTGCACCATCAAAACATTTTAATAAATCATTAATTAAATTCCTTTTAAAAACAATTAGTCAAAACCAATTACAAGATCACCGTTCACCACCTAGTTAAGCAACCCAAACCCAAACACTCCACGATCCCAAACTCCAAACGCGTTAAATCCCAATATTCTCCGATCAATCAAACCAGCGACAATGGTCCAACCACCACCACCGTCACCACAACAACACCAGCAATTCCTGTCAACAGTGCTCTCACAACGCGGCCCATCCTCTTTACCCTACAACGAAGACGTCAAATGGCTCATCCGTCAGCACTTAATCTCCTTAACAGAAGCCTACCCATCAATGGCCCCTAAAACCGCTACTTTCACTCATAACGATGGCAGGTCTGTTAATTTACTTCAGTCTGAAGGTACTATCCCTATGGTTTATCAAAACGTTACTTATAATATCCCTGTTGTGATTTGGTTGATGGAGACGTATCCCCGTTACGCGCCTGCTGTTTACGTGAATCCCACGCGCGATATGGTTATTAAGCGCCAGCATCCGTTTGTTAATCCTAATGGTTTGGTTGTGGTTAGTTATTTGCAGAATTGGGTTTATCCTAGTAGTAATTTGCTTGATTTGTGTCGTAATTTGAGTCATTATTTCGGGTTGGATCCCCCGTTGTATTCGAACCGTAGGCCGAATCCTAACCCTAGCGTAAACGTAAACCCTAATGTGAATGCTGGATTTAACTCGAATCCGAGTTTTAGTAATGCGTCCGTGCGGCCGGCTATTCCGCCTAGGTCGTATCCGCCGTCGCCGTATGGTGGAAGTGGGAGGATTTCGCCGAGTTTGTCGTCGAATTCGTTATCGGCGACGGAGGATCCGGCGGAGGTGTATAGGAGGAATGTGATTAATAAGCTTGTGGAGAGTGTGCATGGTGATGTTGAGGAGTTGAGGAAGAAACGGGAGGTGGAGATGGAAGGGATGTTGTCGGCGCAGAATGTGTTGCGGATACGTGAAGAGGAGGTGAATAAGGGGTTGAGAGAGATGACGGATGAGAAGGAGGGGTTAGAGCAGCAGTTACAGATGGTTTTGATGAATACGGATGTGTTGGAGGCGTGGGTGAAGGAGAATGAAGGGAAGTTGTCGGGTGGGGGTGTGGAAGGTGTTAGTGGTGATGAGGTTTTTGAGCCGGTGGATGGGTTGTCAAAGCAGATGTTGGAGTGTACGGCGTCTGATTTGGCTATCGAGGATGTGATTTATGCGTTGGATAAAGCTGTTCAAGAAGGGGCGATTCCGGTTGATATTTATTTGAGGAATGTGAGGTTGTTGTCGCGAGAACAGTTTGTTCATCGTGCTACGTCTATGAAGGTTCGTGCTGCTCAGATGCAAGCTCAAGTTACGAGTATGGCTTCAAGGGCTCCTCCGTATGCTGTATGAGGGGTCGTCATGTCAGACTTCATGTTGTGTGGTAATGAATCATTTTTGTTTTTCGTCATTATGTTTTTACATTTGTGAAGATCTCTTTTTTAATTATATATGTACTAATCACTATCATAGACTTCATACATAACAAAGAATATTTTTACTGTGGTTCAATCTTGTTGGCACAGATATGAAGGTGTTTGGATTTGTGTTTTATAAGTGCTTATGCTATTTGGATAACCAGAATGAGATAATTAGGATTTAGGTGTAATGAATGTGTTGTAGAATCTTGTGTTTGTATGAAATTTGTAATAAGGACTTTAGATGGTATTCTGTGTTTGGCAGTATCTGATAATTGGAAGTTATGGATTAAATAATGGTATACGGGTAATGGTAGGTACTTCATAAAGAAGTTTTCTTTACTTTCCCGCAGAATTGCACATATATATGGCCCCGGATATATATACACGTGGCACCCCGATATATGTGTGTGGAAAAGTAGGAAGTAAGCTACTCGCTGAAGTAGGAATGTTACCTCCATACAAGTCATTGTGCTTTATCATCAAATCATAAGTTTTGTTTCTTCCTGATCATTTGACTTTTAAACAATCAGATAATCACAAGCATAGAAGTAGGTTATTTACTAACGGTAAACTAAGTATTGCAAGTTAAGCTACCAGTAAGCAGATAATCACTTTGAAAATGCGCAACCAGAGATCCCTTGATTCAGAGGAGTACTTGTGTACTTGCTTTGTACAGTATAGGACCTTCTTTAGTTTCCTAATTGTCAAGGGCTCAAGGATATAACTCAATGTTGATCCAATACCACTCCGGCGTGTATTAAATTTTAGTTACATATTATTTTTGGTTCTTGCTCATGGAACTATCTTAGAATATTTGTTTTTAAAACTATAGAATGCCAGTTAAGATCTGACAATTATTTGATCCAAACCAGTTGCAGTAAGCTGAAAAGAGTGATCCTGTGAAGATAAAAACATAATTGAATTTAAGCAGTAGTTTTTATACTAAAGAAAGTTACGAGGACGGTGTGATTAGGATGAAACTATGTTATACGGAGTATTAAAATGCTATTTATATTTTATACGCTGTTAAACTGGGTAGCAATGGGTGTTATTAGGGGTCTTATAATGTTCTGTTCCCTCCAGTTTCTTTTCTCAAGTCTAGTTACGGTTGTCTTTTATTTGCAAGAAGATGCTGGTCTTATGATTGATGAATAGATAATTGAATGGACATTTGTCTAGTGTGTCAGTCTTGGAGCTTGAACAGGGAGTTTTCTATATTTATCGGACCATGGTGCAGGTAATTGTTTAATAACGATCTTATGTGATAACTAGAAGCTAAATTAAGAAAGTCATTTTATGAACTGAATGAATATGTTCTCTATTTGATCATATTGTTCTATACCGTAGTTTGTTTTTGTAATAAGAGCAGTGTTGTTGGTCGGTTGCTTCTTTAAGATTTAATGCTTGATTAGATAGTAAATGTAATAACATAGTAATTGTGGCTCTAGTATATGTGTTTGTTATTTGAATGTGATTTCATATTTTGTTTTCTTCTAAACCATTTTCAAAACGAGGCCTTGATTGCACTGCATGTTGAGACTTTTATTTGATAAATGTTGCAAGTAGAGATTATCTGGTCTGAACCCCTTTTTCCATCTTTAGTTCTGGTGTTTGATCATCAACCTTACTTGCAATCTTTGTGTAGAAACATGCTTTTGAATCCACCTTAAAAAAATCTACTTTGCTTAAAACTTTATAGAATCCATGACTATTCCAAGATTACAGTTTTCTTTTTTAGTAAGAAATAATTGAAATCCAATGGTAAATTAAGAAACCAGCTTGTAATCTTGATTGAAATCTGTTATAAACCATAATCCCTTTTACATATTACAATCTGAAATTATTTTACCCCGTGATCATTAAATAGTTCAGCATATCCCATGAAGCTTGATACAATTGAAGTTATCCATAAATTTTCTTAATATTACTTCTGTTGGGAGTCTATACTTCCTCAGTTCCTCTTCAACTTGTTTACTGCTCATATTATATGTTTAGGTCTTGTTTCACAATTGTAATTTACATCAGTGTTGTGATAAGTTATGTTTTGTTTATTTCAATTGGTCCAAAATATATTTGTTTTCCCACTTCATCGGATGGTAAATTTGTTTTTTCTTTCCCATCTTGGCTTCACAAGATGATACTGCATTATTATTACTAGTACTTTTCAACATCTTTATGTGGGTTGAGGGTTTCAGATTCAAATGGTCTTGCACTGGGTTCCTCCATGTTTATTTTGATAGTCACCTTTTTGCCTATATTGGTTATCATTAGCTCAAGCATTTCACCTTTACACACCTTTACTTTATGGTCTTGCACTGGGTTCTGTAGATTCTTTCTGACAGTGCTAGTGGTGTGTCAGGTAGCTGGTCGTGTTTGGCAGAATGGTGTTGTTTGCGGCTCATTAGCTTGTTTGGAAGTGGTTTAGTGGTGATCATTCTGATGGTTTGTGGTGGCAGTCTATATACAGTTAGAAACATATAAATGGTACATTTCTTCTATATCTTACTTTCTTCTCAGTACCTCTGGTATAATGGGCGTTGTAGTCTTGGTATATATGATATCATTGTTTTGATATACTTTTGTTGGGCTCAAATCATGATAATCTACTGTGCATCAAACTATGTGTTGTATTTGAACTTGTTACCTTTTGAATCATTGTCTCATTAACTTTGCACGATCTGATAAATATATATAATAGAAGCAGATAGCACCGCCCTTGACATTTTGCTGTAAACCTATTATTCTGCACATATCCAAAATGAGAAAATTGTTAGATTTTGTAACATTTTTTAGTTTTGGAGCAGGATTGCTAAAATCTTCTTTGACGGTTCACGTTGAAAAGACACATTCTTTATTTTGAAATATCAAATTTCTTTTGCAAAATTCGGAGCAAATGTGAACCGGACGGTAGTATGATTGAGAATTATGGTGAATTTGTGGAATTTGTTTGGGCAGTCTCATTATTGAACAGATCCGAGAGAACCTTATACCAAGATATTAATCCACAAGTCATTCAACTAAGAGAATGAGGCACCAAAAAATAAAAAATGTGATAACAGTTTCAAAAAGCCAATGAAAATTTATATGAACAAAGGTGAGAAGCACTAAATTATTGTCGATTTTTTTTTAACGGACTAAATTATTGTTATAACTACCAACATTCCAATAATATGACTTAAGCAATAATATTCGGTAACCTTTTTCTCGATAAGCAATCAATGTATGTGTACAATGAGAGCAGACGGTGTGATCTTACCGTTGCTTACCGTTCTGCCTTACCGATGCTCGTCGCCACACCGGCCTTCCTTACCGTGGCTCGCCGTTTGTTATCTACTCGTGCAGACGAGTAGCAAGTTTTCTGACACAAGGACTATAAATGGCATTTAATATTAGAAATAAAGAGTAAATTTCAAACGGTCTTGTGACCGTTGCTAACGCTTCTTATTTTTTTATTTTTTCTTTTTTGGCCTTTATATACCATAGTCCATACATACACAATACATATTTTGAAGAAATACGAAAACAACGATGACGAAGACGAGGATTAAATTTATGTTTAGTATTGTATTGTATTGTATTGTGTTTTTTTTTAAATTCCCGTATCGTTTTTTTTAATTCCCGTATCGTTTTTTTTTTCCGTATCGTAAGTGTTTGTATTGTATTTTTAATATGTTGTATTGTATGGTATTGTATTTTTAATTAAATGAAATGAATTTGTTTTATTTTTGGTATTTAATTAAAAAAGAAAAAAAAATTAGTGGTGGGGCCGGAATGAGGAGTTTGTGGCTTGTTGTTGTAGGGGGGGTTGTTTGTTGTGGTTTGTTGTGGTGATATGGCAACCCGTGGGGCCGGAATGAGGAATAAACTCCTCATCACACCTAGTCCTCTGAAGAGCATTTGAGTTGAGGAAAAAACGCAGAAGAAAATTCTGGCGACAACATTCAATTGGTTATTTATGAAGATTGTCAATCAAACTTTGTTGACCTGGCGATTAGGAAGATCATATGAAATTGTGATTGTACAACTTTGAGTTCATGCGGACAATAACAACATTAAATTTCTTCCATATCTAAACACACATTGAATCTCTTTTGCATACTAGATAATGTAAATATTATATCTGCTAAATACGATTCACAAGAAAATTTTCAGTTAAGAGTTTGGCTAACAAGTGAAAAGACAAAAGAGATTTAAGGTGGCGTTAGTTTTTTAAAAGAAACATTTTTTTTTTTTCACTTTTATCTGTAAGGGAAGACGAATTTAAAGAAGTGCGTTTATTTTTCCCACTTATGTTTACGGGCGGGAAGAGGAAATGAAAGAAGTTTTTTTTTTTTTTTTTTTTTCATATGTTTGCAAGTGAGAAAAAAAAAGTGTGTTTGTTTATTTTTAAACATAAAAGGCAAAAATGACATTTTTCTTCTTCAATTTTGTAAATAATTTTTTAAACAAATTACCAAAGTGAACTAATAACATACTACTTTAATGGACCAATTTTCATTAATTTACCAAACTAAACCATGCCACATTATAATTTTCAAATGCGCACGCGCTACCCAAAACACCCACTCCTATGGTAACACGTGTAGTCAAGCCCATTTTTTATAGCTGCGCATTTTTTCATGCGCGCACAGGATTTTTTGTTGTCAATTAATTTCATCTTTTGTCAAATACTAGTTTATCTATACTACATATAATGGAGGAAGCACTCTCTCTCTAAAATTTTAAGACTTACAAGAAATTAAGCATGGTTTACAACGCTTTAATGCATACAATTTTCAGACTTACAACAAAATAAGCATAGTGTACAACAAAATAAGCATGGTGTAATTTTCAGACTTATTTTCAGACTTACAACATTAATGCTATTAAAGTGGTCAATGTTATTAATGACTATAATGACTACAACCTACAAGAAAAAAAACATAGTGTACAACATTTTAATGCACATAATTTTCAGACGTACAAGACAAGAAGCATATTGTATAACAAAACACCACATTAATGCTATTTAATGTAGTCGATTAATTAACTGGTCAATAAATACAATTAATACAGTTATTAAAACACCCTCTTACATAAGAAATACAAATTATCAAGCATTTTGTACAACCAAATTAAACACAATTCCTGCATTAAATTTCACTAATACAAATAATAAAGCACATTATACAAATATTCAAGCTCGAACGGGCAACGGGCCAAATGGGCTTGAGCCCGAACGGGCGCGGGTCAAACGGGCTCGAGCCCGAACACTCACGGGCCAACGGGTTCTAGCCCGAACGGGCACGAGCTATACTTAATTCTTGATATTCATAAATTTATTGTCAAAAAGAACATAATAAACTAAAATACATGATTCATCGGAAAATTTTATTTCAGGGTATCCGCCGCTGCAACGCACGGATACCTAGTAACTTTATAATATAATAGTGTGTAATAGCTAATTTCATCTTTTGTCATTATTTCAATTAAATGCATCGATATCACTTGCAGACTTTTAGAATATATGCACTTTTGTAAAAGATATATTTTAGGGTTATGTTAACCGGACGGGGGTGACCCCACATGTCCCCCGTCCTTTTCCCCTTGTCCCTTACTTTCTTTCAGTATAATACAGTTTTTTGTCAGTTTCTGTTCCGTATTTCTGACAGTTTTAAGTGTTTGTCTTATTAAACTTTATATTTTCTGTTCCCCACTTTCAGGTTTATAGATTTTTGATAAAAAAAAAAAAAAAAAAAAAAAAAAAAAAAAAAAAAAAACGTCCGGCTAACAATTTTGGGGCCCGTCCGGATAACGTGGGCCATATTTTAGGGTGAGTTTGGTTTGAGACTTTAGATTGGGTTTTAAGTTTGATGTGACAATAATATGTTGTTTGATTCATTTTTTTTAATAAAATGAATGATACATTCTATCACTTTCTACTCTCACATATAATTTTTATATAAATTTTTAAATAATATTTTTTATTATAATTTTATTATAAAATACATTTAATAATATATTTTCTCTTTTCAAATCCAAAATCAAATTTAAATCCTAAACCAAATCCAAAACCAAATTCAAATCCAAATCCAAATCATATTCAACCCACCTATAAACGAAGGACCCTTGATTCACTTTTACCTAACCACATTCATTATCAAATACTTTTTTTTTTTTTTTCCTTTAGCAGGCTAACGGAATCTTTTTCCTTTTTTGCTCACAACCTGTTCGATAAAATGTCTGTGTCATAAACCGAAGAAATCCGAGCAACCAATGGCTTCAAACCTTGAAAATGGTGTCGATTTCATCAGTAACATGCCGGACCTTGTTCTTCAATTGATCCTTCAAGGCCTTCCAAATACCGAAGAAGTTGTTCGAACCAGTGTTTTATCAACACGATGGAGGTATTTATGGACTTCTATTCCACTTTTTCCATCTCTAAATATAGATTGCGACCGAGTACTGATTCCCTCTATGACGCACCCACGAGCTAAAAAATTACAAGACTTTGTGTCTTGGGCTTTAATTAGCTAACAAAAACGTAGATTTGGATAGTTTTCGTTTATGTTGTTCTGATTACCATAATATGTCGACGTTGTGGCAGTGGATTGACGCTGCTATGATGCGCAAAGTCAAGAAACTTGACTTGATGTTTTCCAGTAGGGATAGGGATGTGTGGGGTGCCATCGAGTTGCCACATTGTCTGCTAACTTGTGAATCATTGGAGTCATTAAGTTTGTATTTGTATAAAAATCTTGCTGAGTTCGCTGATTGTAAAGTTTTCTCTGCACTTAAGGTTCTTGAGCTCAACAGTGTTACCTTCTACCAATCTAATCTTACAGAAAAATGTCTTAAGATGTGTCCGTTGCTTGAGAAGTTAAGTTTGATAGATTGCTTCATAGACGCATATGGTGATATTCTTTGTATTCCGTGCCTGAAGCTCAAGACTCTGATAATTCACTATGTCACTTTTATGACCTCTTCTTTTAACCTTGTGCTTTCATGCCCACAACTGGTGTTTTTTAAGTGTGTAGGACTTCGAGTTGATCATGTTACCCTTCTTAAGATGTGTCCGTTACTTGAGGAGTTATGTTTAATAAATTGCACCAAAACAGATGGTATTCTTGAAATTTCATGTCCAAAGCTCAAGACTCTGATAATTCATGACCGTAACAGATGGATGTATTCTACGGGCCTTGTGGTTTCATGCCCAGAACTGGTGTTTTTTGAGTGTGTGGGTCTCCGAATTAAAGATCCTTTCATCTTAAAAAAAGTAGAATCCTTAAAGACAGCTGTGATTCTCCCTCAATGCAATTTTGACAAACAATTTTTTTGCAAAATCTTGGCTCGAATATCTCATGTGGAATCATTGTCGCTCGACTGTAGTGTAAGTACATACTCTCTTTATGCACGATTATTCATTTTTATCATCTATAGCAGCAAGCAATGTAATTAAAGCACCTACCAACTCGGAGATCTCAAATTACTTTAGATCGACTAGCGGCATATCTATATGGGCCACTAGTATATACGTGCTTGCATACCATGCAAATTTCTGTCAAAAAGAATTTGTTAATGTAGTGCATGTAAATTTTGGGCTGTTAAATTACTTTGACACTGTTTTCTTTAATTGAAAATTAAGGTGATTTTAAAATATATATATATATATATATATATATATATATATATATATACACTTAAACTATAGTGTCGTTACACGTCCACTGATAGACTACAGCAGGCAAAATAAATTACTCATTATAGTTTAATAAACATGTTGGACTAGTGGCTGGCTAATCTTGAGATGATTGGGTGGCAGAGTTCATATCATCTATCTAGAGTAAAATTTTTAATAGCTTTACATTTGCCATACAGGGAAATATAGCAAATAGTAAACGACATGTGGATTATGGAGTGTTTGTTCTATGCACGATTCATTATTGTTTTTGAAAGAATAGAATATGATATTTGGAGATGTTTGAAAGTATTATCTGTGTGGTCTTTAGGCTTTAGCAAGTGAAAAAACATAGAGGGTGCAAAAGATTTTCTGAATGTGATTATTGTACAAAACTATGTATAGCTGTACTATACATTAAAATACATTTGATATATTTGCATCTTCTTAAATGGGAATCTGTGGTTTATTCTTGACGCAATACTTGCTATGCTTTAGCTCGCAAATCAATCAGCGGATAAAGATGTGCTTATATTTTTTCATTTTTGCATACCTTAATATCTTGTTATGGTACTCAATTGAGTATTTATTCTTTCATAGTCCATTCGTTATGCATGTGATCCAGAAGGAAATTTCCCTAAATCTCTTCCCAATCTGAAGACATTGGAACTCACCACAACATTTGAAACCTATGATATGAAGTTATTTATCTGGATCCTCACATGCTCTCCAAATCTCGAGTCTATCCATTTGATTATTCAAGAGGTAGTCTTGCTCATCCCAGTTAGTAATTTATTCATATTTTACTTGGGGTACTAAGTATCTATGTTCCTTGACATTCACATATAATTGTTTGGGCTACATGTAAACCGTGAATTTTTTCAAAAGTTTGCACAGTTGACCCGTTATCAGTAAGACGCAAGCCACACTCACTTGTGTATGTGTACATTGTTAATAATTGTTCCCTTTTTCATTGAAGTGTAGACACCCATATTGAAACCAAGAAAAATATTTCAGGTTATCCTTTGCAAGCTTTTAGTTCTTGGGTAAACATAGTTTGACCAAAAAATATACTTTTTCCCAATAATTTCAAACATTAGTTCTTGTTTTTGCAGCTCAAGATTCTTAACTTATGCTTCCGTACAGGTATGTTCTCGGAGCGAATACCGAGAGTCAGATCGAGTTCAAACAATGAGAATCTTGTCACCGTGTCTAAAAAGGGTCGAATTTCTTGGATTTGAGAGAGATAAGTGGAAACTAGATATAGCCCAGTTAATGCTAGAGCACGGAAATGCATTAGAGAAAATGGTTTTCAGTTGGCTTAACGAAGTCGACTATCATGAAAAGTCAATGGAGACTTTGAATGAAGTGTCAAAATTTCACAAGGCTTCTTCAAGTGTCAAACTGGTTACTCTTCTAAAAAAATGATATGTCTTACCATAGGTAGACCTACTCATATTATGGGTAACTCCAGATTTCCGTAGTTTTTGTGGAAACTTTTATGCTTTGTTTTACATAAGATTTTAATGGATGTGGTATATCTTTATGAGTTATAACTCCAATTTTCACTCATGCCTCATGGCCGGTTGGAAGAAAGAATGAAATGTTGTATTAGATTTTGAGAAATGCTGTTTTAATAGAGCGTAGATTGTGGGTTTTTGTTGATCAAAAGCTTATTTTATGATTTACCAGAAAATTTCACGTTAGTGTTTCGTTAACAACTCAAAATTGATTAATAAGAAATTTAGGGACCTAAATCCAGATCATCACAGGGTCGTGACTTTACGACTAAAAATAAATCTCTATTTATATAAAACATGTGAAACATAAGCTTGTGTTTAGTTAGAGGAAAAAACTCATGTTTTACAAAAATGTTTTGTAAAAACCAAGAAAAATATAAATCACGTTCAAATTACTTTATGTTCAAAATTCAAAAAATTCTCCACAAAACATAAACTCTCTTTTCACTGATTACAAAACATATTTTTTTATATTTTCCTTGTATCCTTTGTAACCCGAAACCTCCTCATCCCTTCTTCAAAAAAGAAAACACAAATCAGCTAAACGTATTTTTTAGATTTTCAACTATTTTGTGAAGATAAAGATCTCTTCTAAATTCTTACAAATAGTGATTTTTTTCTCCAACTAAACGCATCGTATTATTTCAGACAAGTCCACTCTTTAATGGTACTATTTAAAGGTCGCAAATATATGAACAGAAGAGCATCAATGTAGGTTTTTAAACTTAGGATAAATGTGTAATGTTTGAGAAACCTCAGGTAGCACGCTTAATTTTTTTATTTATTTATTTTTTTTGAACTTAGCACGCTTAAAATTTACTCGAAACATTTTCACTTAAACCTGTTGGATAAAATGTCTGTGTGATAAACTTGAAAATCTGTTTTGTTTCTCTTTATACTTTTACTTATAATCCTCAAACAACGAAGAAATCCAACCAAAACACGAAAATGGTATTGATTTCATCAGCAACATGCCGGACCCAATTCTTCAGTTGATCCTTCAAGGTCTTCCAACAACCGAAGAAGTTGTTCGAACCAGCGTTTTATCGACACGGTGGAGGTATTTATGGACTTCTATTCCATATTTTCCATCTTTAGATATAGATTGTTATCGAATAGCACTGACTCCCTCTTTAAAGTTCCCTAAGAAAAAAATCAAAGACTTTGTTACTTGGTGTTTAGCTAACAAAACCGTAGATTTGGATAGTTTGCGATTATGTTGTGCGAGTTACTACAGAGACTATACTGTAAATGGGTGGATTAAGGAGGCTGTAAACAGCAATGTCAAGTCACTTGACTTAATGTTTGACCATAAGTCTAAGTATTTTTCAAATTTTGACTTTCCCGAATGGCTGGTTACTTGCGATACATTGGAGGTATTAAGGTTGAATTTGTATAGTCATGCAGCTTTGAATTTGGCTGGTTGTACAGAGTTAAGGTTTCGGGCACTTAGGGTTCTTGAGCTCAACAATGTTTACGGTTGTAATATAAATGCAACAGAACAGTTTATCAGAATGAGTCCATTACTCGAGGAGTTAACTTTGACTCACTGTTGGCTAAGACTCTTTGGACGTGTTCGTATTTCATCCCCGAAGCTCAAGACTCTGATAATTCGTAACTGGAAAAATATTATTTATGGACTCGAAGGATTTTTGTATGGCTTTAGGGTTTCTTGCCCAAAACTCGTGCCGTTTGAGTATGTTGGTCCTAGAGACATGTTAATCTTTGAAAACATAAATAGCTTGAAGAAAGCTGTGATTTTCCCTGATGACAAGATGCAGCGGATGATATCTTATGGTATGGGGGATGAGATATGCAAGGTTTTAGCTAAAATCTCTCATGTGGAATCTTTGTCGGTCAATCTTTTTTTCATTCAGGTACATACTTATTCTTTTTATACAAAATTCTTCATTTATGTCAACTTAGAGCTCTCGAATTGCCTTAGATTAAGGCCGGACCTATTTGGTATTATTGGGCATTTGGCACGGTTGTTATGCATGACCTTGCTTATGTATGCATTTTGTACAAGTGAAGACGTGAAAAGATTGGAGGTAATAAAGGGGCATGGAGTATTTGTTGATGGGAAAATGATGTGTGATGGTAACATAACATCACGTAGTATGTGTATTTCTGTGTCTTGTTACGAATTATCAAGAGTCTTTAGACAATGCGTATTTCCGAAACTTTGAGGGTTAAATATGTATTATGTTCTAATTTGCGTTTTGACTTTACATCACTTAACTTTATGTGATGTTAACATCACATGGTAACCCATTTGTTATTTACATAGCTCAATGTGCATATTGTCTTTATGAACTTCGTATCGAATGATTTTACTTGTAATTATGTTTCTAGAAAAGAATATGATGCTTGGAGATGTTGAAATTGTTATGTAGACAGTCCCTAAGTTGTGGTCTTTTTTAGTCAGTGAAACATAGAGGATGCATATGTGCTCCGACTTCTGAATGTAATTGTAGCAAGCCATAACTTGTACTATGTGTAATTTACTTTCTTTGTGCTTGCACCTTCTTCATGTGAATCTGTGGTTTATATATGATGTATCACTTGTTAAGCTTTGGTATAAATCACTAATCACATTCTGAGGTTATGACGAAGATTTTAGCACGTGAATGACCCTTCATCTTTGCATACCTTATTGGTGACGTTTTAGTTGGCTTCAAAGAGGCTTGGACATTGAAATGCAAATAACCGGTAGTTCCGCTTTGGTGTTTATTCTGGTTTATGTTATGCTTTTGGTTGCCAAGCTGTGTTTATCATCTTAAGTAATGGTGATTCCAGGCTATAGATTTACTATGGATTTAATTCCAAATGTTTGCTTTATGCCATTATGATAGTGCATTGATGCTGCACGGATAGGAAATTTCCCTGCATCATTTCCTAATTTGAAGACATTGGAGGTGACGACAACAATTGATGCATTCACCATGAATGTAATCATCCTTATCCTCAGATGTTCTCCGAATCTGGAGTCTCTCCATTTGGTCATTCAAAAGGTAGTCTTTCTTGTCTCAAATAGTAAAACGTTATGTAAACTGTTGGCGTATGTGTCCGGACGGGCTAACTTGTCCGGCCGTCCGGACGGAATGAAGTCATCCGGTAAATACCGGAAGACACCTAGCCCATCCGGCCAATACAACTGTAAGCAGTAGGACAAGTGGCATCACCTTTTGGACAGATGGCAACAGCAGACACCGCCGCCGCCGCCCCAGGATTTACGGGATTATGTCTGCGACATGTTCCCAGAAAATCCGGCGCCGCCATTTCAGGTACCAAGGCTGGGTAGTATAAATACCCAGCTCATTTACTACTCTCAACCAACTTTTCACCATCCATATTTACTCTCAATTACTGTTTAGGCCTTTCGGATTATCCAATACTTATTTTCACGCCGGAGCTTGGTCCTGGGATAACACCCGGGGCGAGCCTAACGCGTGCTTTTGTGTGCAGTTAGCCGAAGGACCCTCAGAAGCCGAAGGGATTGATCCACCGGTCTTTCGGAAGAACCTTCATCAAGTTCGACCGAAAGACCTCATTTGTTTGTCTGAAGTGTTTACGGAAAATTACTTCAACAAATTGGCGCCATCCGTGGGACCAACTATTCGATCTACCCGAAGTCCAGAATGGCTGGTCCTACACCACAAACGAAAGGTAACCGTACAAATAAAGGAAAGATCATTAATATGGTCTGAAGTCCAGTGGCCGCAGGAAAACGGAAAATGACAGACGCATAAGAGGATTGGATGAATACTCCAATCAGCTTCCCACCCATCCTTCCGGGGGATGTGTCGGACGAGCCTTTAATAGTGGAGGCCGAGGTGGAGGGCTACACAATACGAAGGGTTTATGTAGACCAAGGCGCTTCGGTAGAAGTAATGTATGAACACTGTTTTGAGCACTTATGCCCCTCCATCAAGGCCCGACTGAAAGAAACCAACACGCCTTTAATAGGATTCGCAGGAGAATCCATTAAGCCGTTGGGGAAGGTGGAACTGGAAGTTTGTTTCGGAAGTCAAGGGTTGTTCCATAAAACTATGATGAAATTCGCTGTGATAAGATCTCCCTCTCCATACAATATCATATTAGGACGCTCCGGGTTAAAGAAGCTACGAGCAATCCCATCAACTATTCACTCGATGATGAAATTCCCCACTCCGAGAGGCATAGCGACATTGGTCACTCGGTCGGTCATAATATCAGAATGCCGTAAATGGGAAGAAAAACAGATGGTAGAACGGGAGGCAAAGAATGAACCTCAGAACGCCGAAACAACAGGGGAACTGACTGGAAAGACGGAGGAAGTGATGGTACATCCGGCGTACCCGGATCAACTGGTAACCATTGGAGGGAACTTCTCCCCGGAATGCAGAAGGCAGTTGATTACGCTACTCAAAAACAGTCAAGACGTATTCGCCTGGGAGCCTGCGGACATGACGGGAATACCTCGGCGCGTTACGGAGCATATGTTGAACGTGAATGTCCAAGACCGACCGATGGCGCAAAAGAAAAGAACCTTTTCGGCGGAAAAGAACCAAGCCATAACCAAAGAGGTAGAGGAGTGGGTGAAAGCCGGGATAGTTCGGCCGGTGCGATACCCCACATGGATTTCCAACCCGGTGTTGGTAAAGAAATCCGACGGTAGTTGGAGGATGTGTATCGACTTCAAGAACCTCAACTCATCTTGTCGAAAGGATTATTACCCGTTGCCGGAAATTGATTGGAAGATAGAATCGGTCATAGGATTTCGATATAAATGTTTCTTAGATGCTTATAAGGGATACCATCAGGTGCAAATGGCGAAGGAGGATGAGGAAAAGACGGCTTTCTATACCAAACATGGGACATACTGTTACACAAAAATGCCGTTCGGGCTAAAGAATGTCGGGGCCACGTATCAACGGTTGGTAGATTCGGCCTTTAGGTCGCAGATAGGGAGAAATCTAGAGGCATATGTAGACGACATGGTGATAAAAAGTAAGACCGAGAGAGAATTGTTGGCCGACATAGCAGAAACATTCGACAATCTCCGGAGGATCAATATGAAATTAAACCCGAAGAAATGTTCTTTCGGGGTGGAAAAAGGAAAGTTTCTTGGATACATGGTAACATCTGAAGGGATTAGGGCAAATCCGAAGAAAACTAGGGCCATTGCAGCCATGCAATCTCCGAAGTCGCTCAAAGAAATGCAGAGCTTAAGCGGCAAGCTGTCGGCTCTAAACCGTTTCCTATCCAGATCGGCGGAAAGAGCGCTTCCGTTTTTCGAGACATTGAGAAATATCACAAAGGAGAATCAAGATGAATACCGCTAGACGGAACAGGCCGAATCAGCTTTTCAGGAGATGAGAAAGATGATCCTCGAGCTTCCCTACCTGACAACCACAAAACCGAAGGAAGACTTGCATGTATACCTGGCAACATCAAAAGAAGCGATGAGCGGGGTACTTTTGGTAGAAAGAGAGGGGAAGCAAACCCCAGTACATTACGTCAGCTGAACACTACACAAGGCCGAGAAGAATTACGCTCCGGTTGAAAAACTAGCCTTGGCTTTGCTACACCTATCAAGAAGATTGAGAAGATATTTCAAGGCCCATCCGATAAAAGTTATCACCGATCAACCCATTAAGCAGATACTGAACAAGGCAGAAGCGTCCGGGAGACTAGCCAAGTATGTTGTGGAACTAGGAGCTTACAACATCACGTATGTGCCCCGAAATGCGATCAAAGGACAGGTCCTAGCAGACTTCATAACGGAGATACCATTAATCACATCCGACCAGGTTTTGAAGGAAGGGGCAAGGAGATATGTAATATCTCCAGTCAGGAACAATGGGTGTTGTATACCGATGGAGCGTCGAGCAAATCAGGCGCCGGAGCAGGTTTGGTATTGATCGGCCCGGACCAAACAGAGCATACCTGAATTTCAAAAGCACCAACAATGAAGCAGAATATGAAGCCTTACTGGCAGGTCTGAGAATCGCTCGGAAAATGAGGGTCCAGGTATTAGAAGTCAGGGTGGATTCCAATTTGGTGGCAAGCCAGATTAATGGAGATTTTGTGGCGTACAAAGACAACATGATACGATACCTAGCCAAAGCCAAGGAATGTATTGCATGCTTCGACCAGTTCAAAATCCGGAACATTCCGAGAGCGCAAAATCAGAAGGCAGATATACTGAGCAAGCTGGCGTCCATGGCATTTGACCATCTGACGAAAGAAACCTTGGTGGAAGTCTTAGAGAAACCATCGACGGAAGAAGAAGTAATCAACGCCATTGTGGAGGAAGAAGAAGAAAATTGAATGGCGACAAGGGTATTACTGGCCGACCATGCACCGGGACACCAGAGAAGTGATTCAGAAATGTGATTCTTGTCAAATACATGCACCCGTTCCGAGGCTCCCTAAAACCGTCATGACTTCAATCATGTCCCCGTGGCCCTTCTACCAATGGGGCATGGACGTGTTGGGACCTCTGCCGGAGGCTCCAGGGAAAATCAAGTTTGTTATTGTAGCAATTGATTATTTCACTAAATGGATGGAAGCTAAACCGTTGGTCCGAACGACCGGTAAAGAGGTCAAAAAGTTTGTCTGGGAGAACATTGTATGCAGGTTCGGACTACCTAGGGTAATCATCACAGACAACGGAAGCAACTTCATTCATGATGGTGCGAGCGGTTGAATATAACCCAGATAAACACTGCTGTGGCTCATGCTCAAGCTAATGGGTTAGTGGAAAGGGCAAACAAGAGTCTTATGAAGGGGTTCAAATCGAGACTTGGCAGGGAGAGAGCCGGATGGGTGGACGAGTTACCGAATATCTTGTGGGCACACCGTACTTCTCTGAAGACAAGCAATGGCGAAACACCGTTCAGCCTTACTTATGGAAGTTAGTCCCTTTACACGATTAGAGTTAACTAGAAAGTTAATCTATTTGTGTTTATGACTAATACAATGTTTTAGGTTAATTCTAACAGTTATAAAACGTGAATATAAAAACAACAATATTTTTCAACGTTTAAATTCTTATTAGAAATAATTCCAAGAATCTATTACCCAAGTGTTTTGTGGAACAAACACTTGGGATTGAATAGACAAGGGTATGGGGTGTCTCCTATCGAAACTCAAGTTTTGCTTGAGTGGTAACAATATACCCACTGAGCTATCTCAGTGAGTTGTATACTCTTTGTAGGAGAGAAGTTACTTTGCAAAAGTTCTAAGCTTTCAATATACAAAGCACACTTTAACTTCTCTCCCATCTGATCTATGTATACACAAGTAATCTAAGTATAAGTGATTAAAAATAATACAAGTTGTTGAGGTTGCGTGTCTGACAATTACAAATAGTAATTGTCATTTCCAAGAACCAATAGGAAAGGGCTAATAAGACTTTGGGAGTTGTTGGCTGACACTCCATGACTTTTAGCCGCAATAGGGAAGGTTGGATCTGACAAGAGAAGAGTGTTGGGCTGACACTTTTATCTTCTCAGATCTTTTCCCTATTGTTCCCGCCTTTTCTTCAGGCGTTGGTTCCTCAGTCTTCAATCACTTTGTTGTTGAGGAGACTGGGGTTCAGTGAGTTCTTGTCCAACACTCACTGAACCATCATCTTCTTCTTTGGCTTAAGTCCTACTCAGGGAGTACCGCCTTCCTGAGTAGTGAATCCTTCTTCTTGAATTCGCCTTAAGCATCCTGAAGATGACTCACTGAGAGGTTGTTCTCTCAGTGACTTGAATTGTTCTCGGTTTAAGTTAACACTTAGTTAATTTGTGTCCAAATCATGTTTGAAGCATTCTTGGGTTTTTCATGACCCAACAATCTCCCCCTATTTGGATATAAATTATTCCTAAGTGTTTTGATCAGATATAAGTGAGCTAAAGACTTCTACTCATACTAAATGTACTAGAATGTAAATAAGGACACTGAAATAATAAAAACATCATCTTATTGATATCATTACAAGTCCTATCAAAACTAAGTACAAAAAGGGATAGTGGCGGGTATTCAGGAGATCAATCAGTTCAACTTGATTCCAAGGGCTTCAAGCTTGGGCTTCTTTGACTGCAGCTCTTGTTGGTCAGGATGTTCATTGATTTTCCTTTTCAGATCTTGACAAAACTTCACATTTTCAGGACTCTTGAGTGGAGAGGCCATCATTAGAAAGCCAAGCATTGCTTTGATCCCTGACAAATCGATATCACTCCACCTTTGGAAGGCTTTGTCACAGAACTCATCAATGAAGAACAAACCTCTTTCAGGTTGTTCAATGACCATATAGTTCCTGAAAGGAACACCTTCAGGGAGAGCCCTATTGCAGTCAAGACCAGGAATCTTGATCTCAGGCTCAGCTTCTATCTTCTTTCTTTTCCTTGAAGAAGACTGAGAGGGAGCTGGTTGTGCAGATTCAGGAAGAAGAGATGGAGTGTGATTCGTCTCAATTATAGTTCAAGGAAAACACACGTGGAAATATGTGTTAACCCGAGTCGTTTGTCCCGACGAAGATCGAATGGAATTTGTGTTCCCGGAACGTGATTCGTGTAGTGAATGTGAATAAAAGTGAGAATTGTGATTTCTACACTACGAACAATAAAATATGAAATTTAAACGACTAATTATGCTAATGAAACAATTAGACTAAGCATACGAACTTAAAAACGAAAATTTGAATTTTAAAAACGTTATGCGACGAATTATAAAACGTAAATAAAAATGAAATTCTAAAATTTAAAACCTAAAAATATAAAAATAATTTTCCTATATTAAAGATGATAAAAGAAAATTTTTGGAAAAAGAAAAATATTTTTTTGACTTTTTAATAATTTTTTATGAATTTAAAACTAGGGGTGAGCAAAAACCGAACCGCAAACCGCAAAACCGCAAAAACCACAAAAAACCGCCTCACAAAAACCGCAAAACCGCAAAAACCACAAAAAACCGCCCCACAAAAAACCGAACCGCATTTTGCGGTGCGGTTTCGGTTTTCACCGAAAAACCGCACCGCAAAAACCGCACCGCACCACTCTACAATTTATAATTTTTTAAATATATATTTTTTTTATTTTTTAGAATAACACACTAAAATACCACACTAAAATTTATATTTTTTATTTTTTTGATATATTTTTTTTAATATATTTTTTATTTTTTAGAATAACACACTAAAACCGCACAAAAAACCACATAAACCCGCAAAACTGCACCAAAAATAAAAAAAAATATATCTTGCGGTGCGGGGCGGTTTTGACCCAAAAACCAACCCGAAACCGCACAAAACCGCAAAACCGAAACCGCAAAAAACCGCGCGGTGCGGATCCTCAATTTTTTAAAAACCGCATTTTGCGGAGCGGGGCGGTTTTGGCCAAAAACCGCACCGAACCGCCCCATGCTCACCCCTATTTAAAACTAGATTAAACTATTTTTAAAATGATTAAAAATGAAAATAAATGGAAAAACAACTTTAAAATGCAAATATATTTTTGAAAAATCTAATAAATCTGAAAACTAATTTTGAAATAAAGATGAAAATTATTTTTGTATTTTCTGATTTATTAAGAATTAAAAGTGATTTAAAATGATTTAAAAACTACTAAAATGCAAAAGAAATAGTAAAACAGCTCAAATAATTCTGAATTTTTTACAGTAAATCTAAAATGTTATTAGAAACCTACTGGAAACAAAAAGTTTGGAAAAATCAGCTGAAAAGTGCTTATTGGACTAAAAAGCAGTTTGGATAAGTGCTTATTATTAAGCACTTATCACCAAAATGTTTAAAACTCTCACAGAATGTCCCAAGTACTTAACTAAGCTCAAAAAAATCCAAATCAGAATAAAAATCACTCAGGAACACTTAAATGGATCAATTAGCAATTAGCATTAAGCACTTTGAATAAGCAAAAGTGGTACAGAATAAGCCAGAGGTTCAAGAATCATGCAAAGCACTTAAACAAGCTCTAATAAACTCAAATATAACATTCAAGCTCAGAATACAAATCAAATAGGTCAACTGCAGATCCTGTGTAAAATCAGCAAACCATGTTCTAAACCTCCTACTTTGCAGGCCTGATTAGCAGTCCAAATAAGCTGATAAATGAAACCTTAATGGGTCAAAAGCTACACAGACCAGCTGAGAATCCAAAAATCACAAAAGCCCTATTTCTAACAACCTAATTGAACTCCAATTAGACCCTAGAAGATCTGCTAGTTGGCACCTTTTTTTTGAAAACTCAAGTCTGCACAGGTTTTGGGGAAACTTTGCAGGCTTGAATAAGCACTCAAATAAGCTAAAATTGGAAATACCAGATATTCTACTATAAACTTGCTATGTGAACTACTCCTAATCCACAAATGAAGGTCTCAGCTTAATTCAATAAGCCAGGAACTCAACAAGATCAGCTGACTAAAACCTAGGTTTGCACTAGAAACTCTGTGACAGTAGTTAACTGATTTTGGCGCAAATCTAATGAGATCTTACTAACTTTAAACTAGCCTTTTGCAAACTTACTACAACACTTAAAAGCAACCTAGAATTGCAAAATGTGGGGTCAGAATAAGCTCAGCTTATGCTGAGCTTATTATGACAATATGAGCTTTTATGGACTACTTGAGCAATATAGATCTAATTTCCTATCACACCTAATCACAATTCCTTAAGAGCAGCTTATAAACTTATCACTAAACTCATATCATCCAAAACTTACTGCAAATGAACAGGAACCTCCCAGAAATACAATGAGCCAAACACCCTTGATCCAAGCTGTTACACTAACTTTTTAATGTTTAAGCCTTGAATTATCATTCTACTGCTTAAGCTAGATTACCTGACTAACCTAAAGACTAACTGAGCATTTAAATATCACAAATAACTATGAGAATTAAGGAGTGCAGTACAAGCTAAAACTAGGAAGTGAGAATGCAAATATGAGCTAGAACATGAATAAGCTCATAATAACCATACAAACCACTAAATTAAGCTACTAACATCTACTCTAGCTTAAACAGATACTTAAGCTAATAAGAAAATGCAATAGTAAAAGAGAAACTTACTTCTTTACCCCCGACTAAACGGAGGGCTTTCCAAGCAGCCTATCTTTAGATAGGCTGAGCACTTCCTTGCTTATACTCAACTTATCACTCCAAGCTTCAAATAAGCTGTTGCTTATAATTTTTATTTTTTTTATATGAAAACTAATAACAGAGATTTATAAAAACTAAAGTAAATTTAAACAAGCTTAAAGAATCAGAAATTAGGAGCTTATAAGAACTAAGAACTGAATAGTAAATGCTAAATAAAAACTGAATAAAACAACAAAATTATGAAACTGATAAACTTTTATTAATTTGAAAAGCAAATTACATTAAAAATTCAGTACAATAAAACAGAAATTTAAACCTAATTTTAACTCTCTTAATTCCTACACTACTTCTACTCCTACTAACTAACTAGCTAACCCCCAATCCGTGAGTGAGGTGGGGTATTTATAGCCCTCGGCAGAAGCTTCCAGGGTCTTCATCCTTTAATCATGTCCCTTGATCATTAGCTTGCTCTCCAATCCTCAATTTCCAGCCGTAGGATCAATAGGTGATGTGGCTCGACCAATAGCTTGCCCCCACGTGTCCCCTTTTGTTGTCAGGCTTTCTAGAAACACTTAATCATTGGGTAATTATAATGGGATGAGGTAATTTATGGTACGGTCATTTTAGGGTTCTTGTGGTGAATAATTGGGGATGAAATGTTTGGCGCGTGTGTGTGAGTTTTTTTTATTTTTATTTGACTGTGTGTGATAAGGATTTGACCGGGTATAATAAGGTTGGGTCGGGTATAGGATTTAAAAGATGGGCTGGGCTGGGTTTTGTGATAAGGTGAGATGGGTTTATTTAATAGGTGTGGGTTTAATAGGTGGATTGATTTAATTTGTGTTGGATCCGGATAGAAATATAGAATAGATTTAAAGGTTAAGGATATAAGGTTTTAATGAAAAGGGACTAATGTTGTAAATTCTGATTTTTGGAGGGACCAATGCTGCCATTTTTCAAAACTAAATCCAAGGGCTGATTTTGACAAGCTTTGATATTTGGAGGACCTCAGTTGACTTTTTGACCATAATTTCTTCCCGGCTTCAGCTTTTAGCACTCTTCCAAATCCCGTGCTCGTTTTCCCGATTTTCTTGTGTCTTTTGTCGTTTTTCACGATATCCGTGCCTGCATATGTAAAAACACAAAAACACAATATATTTGGCATTTTGGTCGGGTTTTTGGTCTATTTGGGTCCGGTTTTGGTCAAGAAAAGGTATGTGAATAAGCACATACCAGAGTGCCAAGTTCCTGAGGTGCAGTTGCCAATCTTTCGTACCTCTGACTCAAAGACTTCATCAGATTAGGGACCACAACATTTGATTTCTTTGCTATTAATGGACCCAACTCATCCAATTCTATGATCCCGAAGTCAGCGAATCTGAAAGGTTTATAAACCTCAAAGTTTCTCATGTCAGCACCTCTGTAGACAGTAACAACGGCAGGATTTGTGTTTCGTTGAATATGAACATCAGTGATTGGTTCTGGCTTCAACCTGTTAGTCATATACCACTGATATTTCTTAATCCTGTTCTGCCTGTTCTCTTAAGCTCTTATATTCCTTTCCTCCCTTTTCTTCCTGAGAGTGATCATCTCCTCAGACTGAGCCTTTACAAAGGTCATACCACCCTCTCTTCCTGAGAGATCCTTAGCCTCAAGACCAATTTTCTAAGCCTCTTCATGAACAACCTTAATTATAGCAGGCTTGCTCACCTTCTCTTCTTCCTTTAACTTCTTCTTTGCTTCCTCTTCCTGAAGATAAGCACTGAGTTCATCAGCTGTGAAGTGGTGAAGAACTTCATCAATTTCATATGGGATCCTGATTGGTGATTCAGGATCCTTTGCAACCGAGATCGGTGCTGGTTGAGGCTCAGGTTCAGTGAGGATGCCTTTGCCTTTATCTTGATGGGTGGAAGAAGTTTCAGGAATCTCCCCCTCAGTGTGAGAAGGAGGTTGCTGGGTTGTAGAAGCTTGAGGGACTCCAGTGTCTTTCTCCCCCTCAACTGTTGCTTGAGCCATGGTAATAGCAAGAGTTGGAGTCACTGGAGCAGCAGGACCCTTGAAGGCTTGATAGATCTCAGTCATCATTGATTTGATGTCCGAGGTGTCTTTCTGAAGAGTTGAGATCTGATCCGCCAGAGATGCCTGAGAAGCTTCGATGCCTGACATCCTTGACCCAAGAGACCATGCCAAAGATGTTGAAGATTGTGCCCAAGTACCCAGATGTTTTTCCTGAAGACCCAAGGAAGTCCGGATTGAGTCCAATGAAGAGGTAAGACCCTGAATCTTAGAATCCTTCAGTAAGCTGAGAAGATCACTGATTTCAGCTGATTGCTTCTGGTAAGTCTCAGCAGCCTGAAGGACCTTCTTGGTGAGTACGGGGTCATCCTTGACAGCTGTTTGAATAGTTCCAAGGCTGTTGGTGATGCCTTCAAGAGTAAGATTGAACTTCTGGAAATGAAGATCAATAGCTGTCAGGGAGTGTTTGGTGTCAGATTGTATTTCGATCACATCATCATGAAAACTTTCAACATCTGCCTTCAGGTTGGCATAGTGAACAGCAGCTTCAGTGTGATGATCAAACATCTCTTCAGTGAGACCAGTGAAAAGAGCTCTATTGGTCTTCAGTAGGAATTTGACCAATTTTCTTTCAGTGAGGGGAAGAGAGTCATCATACTTTTGGAGGATGTCCCCAGTATCAGAAGAATCAGAAGATTGAGAACCTGACTCTTCACTTTGGCGTGGAGATGACTGAGGAGATTGTTCAGGTTGTTCGGGTTGTACATCAGTCTCTATATCCTCACCTGCCTCAAAAATTTCCTCTTCACTCTCTTCCCTGAGCTCTTCATCAGACTCAATAAAAGCCTGAAAGTCCCCCATGGACTCAATACCCAAAAATTCAACCGGCTCCTCTTTATAAAAAGACTGGCCTTTGGTTTGGTCAGGTCCTGACCCCGTTGTCATAATAACTGAGTGGGTTTGCTCAGCCTGACTAGCCATAATAACTGGGGTAACACCAGCCTGGCTTTTGGGGGCAGTTCCTGAGAGAATTGGACCGCCTGAGGGGTTTATGGGTTCCGTATCAGCGGGTTGTTTCTTTCCCTCTGAGTCTTTGTCCCCCTTAGCACCTTCAACCACTGATGGGTGTTTTCCAGTGGTATCACTAGGTACTGATTGTGAAAGTTGGTGGACCCCCTTCCCATCAGGATTGCGCTGTCCTTCAGGGGATTTAGGGTCCTTTTCTCCCTGAGATCCTGAGGGTGATTGCTCAGGAATGTTAGCGGGATGTGAATGTTTGTGGGTCCCCTTCTCAGTAAGGTAGTGCTGCCTTACCGAGGATTTAGAACCCTTTCCTCCCTTGGGAACTGATTGTTTTTTGACAGTTCCTTTATCGGGATGTGGGGGGGGGGGAATGCTTCTTGATCCCTCTGACTTGTTTATGTCAGTTGAACCATGTGGAAGGGGTGTGCCCGAGGTCACTGAGGATGATTGCTCAGTGACCTCCGTTGGCCTTTGTTTTAAGGTCAAGAGGGTCTCAGAAATGGGTGTCTCAGAGGTCTCGGCCTTTTTCAACCTTTTTTTAAGGTTGAGTTGGTTTTGAGGATCAGTCTCAGTGGCGAGTGGCTTGGGTCTAACCACCTGGCTGGACTGACCCTTCTTTGTCTTCTTCACCTTTTTGGTTGGTGAAGGAACTGGAGAGATAGCGTCATTACCCTGAATGACTGATTGCATGTATTCAGTCAGGGCAATATGTGTAACCTCACTGATGCTACTAGTGAAGTTTGACTTGTGCAGGACGTCAGGCTTCGTACCTTCTGCATCAGGCCTCACATAGTCAGAACCAAGTAGGTCCTGAAGCACACAGGAAACAAATCTAGGATAGGACATATGCCTTTGCCTATGTTTTCCTGAGAGCTTAGCAACAAGGTCTCGGAAGATTATTCCTCCGATGTCAATTTTTGTACCCTCAAGGAGACTGAACAACATCAATTGTTGTGATGAGTTCAATTGTTCCGTAGAGGATTTATTTCCACCCAGGACCTGAATGACAAATGTCATCAGTATCCTCCAGATAGGATGGAACCATGTTTTGACTACTGGAGCCTTCTCCAGTAAGCCCCCAGCAGACGTTGTAGGACATTTGGGGTCGTGGGGTGCTAGAAAGATCAGTTCATTCTTTATGTCCTGATCAGTAGGGTTGGGTGCAAACTCTTCAGCAAAGTCAAGGCCTGTGGCTTTGATGAAGGTTGAGTAGTCAAAGGAGTGGGTTCTACTCCCATTCATCACCGTGAAGGTGATGATTGACTCTTTGGTGTTTTTGGGGCTGGTAGCCACAGCCGTACACCAGAATTCCCTCAAATAGTCATGGTAGATGACTGAGGGGGTGTGGGTGAAAGCCTTTGCAAGAAAACAATTACGAAGAAATTTCATAACGTTCTTGTAGGCTGGGTAGATTTGTGGATACGAGAAATTTCCCACCACATTGTTTTTGGTAAGGTCTACACCCTCCAATGTGAAATCCACATTAGGGGCGTATTTCACAGCTTTAGAAGAAGCCATTTGTGGGTAAGTCTGGGTTTGACTAAGTGATGCGCGTGATGTGTCGTTGCGGTTTAGCAGTTTTAATGCCTACTCAAGTTTTAAATTTATATTTAGCCGACTTATCAATAACACACACACTTAACGAGCAGTGTACCCGGTCAGTATGAAGATAATGGTAAGTAGAGTGTCGATCACTAAGAGTGGAACGTATAATCTCGTTAATCTAATCAGTATTTTAATATCCTAACGCAAGGGGGTTTCAGCCTGAGAGACTGGCACAGTTTTGTTTGCAATTAAATAATAAAATAAACAAATAGGCACGAATCAGCAAGTAGCACACACGTACACAGATAGATACTTGAGACAATAAGAGGGCTGTCCTTATGATTAAGTAGATTGTCACTTGTTTTATTGATAGCTTTATATGAAGTGTATGTAATTAACCCTTTCTCGTTGGTCCTATTCTCATCGGCGAGTAAACCCTTAATGACGACTTATGTCTAAAAGTTATTCCTAAGTGATCAATTTAGAAACAACCGTGGGAGCCACACCTTGTCCCGCAGTCGGGTGCCCGCAAGCCACTAATAAACACAGAGGTGGTCAATGCACTAATAAGTAGTAACCAAAGACATCAACATATAAACTTTAATTGATGGGAAAGCAAGTATTAAAGGGAGTGCAATCTTTCCGTTGTCACATTACACAAGCCACCAATCCTGATGAATTAAAGTTTGCTAAAACAATAAACAAAACTACTTAATGAATTAAATACATGCAGCACCTTCTTATAGCTCTTGTATCTTCGATTTGGGTGTGTCTTGTGCTGCCTTCTTGACTGAATTCGTCCTTCTCTTCTGTTCGGTCTTTAGGTTTTCGAACTTCCGAATCTCCGAACTGCGTCTGGTCTACGGGGTATTTATAGTTTGTGTCTGAGGGAAGATGCGGCGCATCTACTTAAGTAGATGCGGCGTATGTACTTAACTTCGCGTGGGGTCCAAGATTATAATATTCAGGAATATTCGTACACCGCCAGAAGATGCGGCGTAACTCTTTATTAGATGCGGCGCATGTCCTCTTGTATCTTGGATCGTATCTGGTGATATCTTGATAGAGATGCGGCGCATGTTGATAGTGAGATGCGGCGCATCTGGAGCAGAATTGACTTGATCTTGTCCATGTCAGTAGACTTCCACTTTATGTACGTTTTGCTCCATTATTAGTCCAAAATCGCCAAGTTTCACCAAATGCTTGTTTTTACCTGAGAATTACAAAAGTAAACGATTAAGTATCAATCCTCATAAATAATATAGTAAAACAAGTCAAATTAATAGGATAAATGATAGTAATAAAATGTACTTATTTGAGTTCATCAAATATCCCCCCACTTGAACTTTACTTGTCCCCAAGTAAACCTTAGATTAAATCTCATGAAAATGTATCCTAAAAGAAGTTAGGATTTATTTTTATATTTAAGCATGTATTCGTTTATTTCGTAATCACACAACTAAACACTTAACGAATTAGAAGTAAAATAAAATAAGTCGATAAAAGCAAACCTAATCGTTTAACTGTCCAGTCGCGACGAATATTCTATCATAGGCTTGGCAAGTATACACATCTCCACCACTAAAGCTAAGGAATAACAAGTCTAAAGCGGTAAAAAGGGTTTTTAGGCTTAAGGGTTAATTATTCTTATTTACACTATCGATCTCAAATTCCAGAAAAGGCGACAAAATCACAAATACATGATCGAATCCACGAACACGATACTTGCAATTGCTCAAATCCTTAACTCGAATAGGCTAAAGATAGGTCCAAACTTCACCAATAATAATATATCAAAAAGGGCGACAAAATCATAAATACATAGCCGAATCCACGACTACGATACTTAAGATTGCTCAAATCCCTAATCTCAATAAATCAAAGGTTTGGTTGGATAAAGAACAATACAGGGTATGGATAACATTTAGGATATAAATTGGTGTAAAAATAAAAATAAACAAAACAAATAAATTAAAATCCTAAGTGTGGTTAATCACTATCCCAACCATCCCATGAATAAGACTTATATCATTGAATAACTCACGCTTTAACACTTGAAACACACGCTTTAGGTAGACACGAATTATACTCAACAAAATCTTAATCAAAGAATAATCCTTAATTGGCATTCCCATAACTGCCAATTCCCATTCAATCCATAGATATAATACAACAAATAGTGGCCATATGAACCACTTACATAACTCTACATCGTTGGCTTAAAATAAACATCCAACTCTTTTTTCTTTCTTTTTCTTTTCTCATTTTTTCGATTTTTTTTTTTTTTTTTTTTTTTTTTTTTTTTTTTTTTTTTTTTTTTTTTTTTAACTTGAAACATAAACATAGATGTGTAAAATTTCACCACATCACTATAACTTTCTTTCCGGATAATTTTTCCATACTTTTCATAACTTCAGAAATAATGGTAAATAGTGAAAGTAGTAAACACACGAAAAATAAACTCCAAAATATACAATATTTACTTTCACTCCAATTGCATTGTGCAAT
The DNA here is from genome assembly GCA_021014915.2 of Artemisia tridentata subsp. tridentata. NCBI lineage: Eukaryota > Viridiplantae > Streptophyta > Magnoliopsida > Asterales > Asteraceae > Artemisia > Artemisia tridentata. The sequence continues at coordinate 102,686,195 of CP139507.1, read as the reverse complement.
TTCCCGACCTAACCATATATAATGAATTACGCACGCGAACACAGGTAATGTAAGGAAACACACTCTGCCTATAGCAATTAACCAACCACGGATTCTAATCTACAGGGTAGGCTAAGGTTTAAGGTGTAACGAAACATTTTAAACATAGGTGTAAGAAACGAAAGGAATGGCTCTGAGTGTTTTTCTAGGGGTATCTTACTCTAAAAGTGAGAGTAACAAAAGGTTTTATACGGGGGTTAACTAACCAGTGTAGTTAGCTAATAACACATAACATATAAAGGCTTTTTGGGTGTAATCCTAGAATTTTACCAAGTTAGACAAGTCATTCCAATTAAATAAATAATACTCATTATGGTGGTCTCGAATAGTATACAAGCCAAGTTCTAAAGTTTACAAGTCACCGGCACACTCATAGATTTGTGAATTTTGGAAAATCACAATTTTTGAAAATAATGTCATGTGTGCAGTTATGCAACTTAGATCTTAAACAAAAACATGCTAAAAATTTTTAAGTTTGATATATTAAGCACATTTTAAGCATAATTTTTGAAAAAGTTTAGGACAAGTAAGTGTTAAGTGTTCTAATTCTCCTATCCCCCCACTTAAGTTAAACAACGTCCTCGTTGTTTGTATAAAAGGTTAAAAACTGGAAAATAAAAAGAATTAGAACAGAAAACTCCCCTGAGATTTGCTCGGTATGATCCTCCATTTGTGTAAGAGCAAAAATCATCTTTCTTGTGGATTAGAACGTTAAAGCTTCATACTTGATGTATCCACGGGAAATTCAGGAAACTATAATACCACCAACACTTTAAAACACACCTAAGATAAGAAAGGTTCAACTTGCATAATACATTAGTAGTTAGGTAAAAATAAAACTTAAAAATTAAAACTGAAAATCATCAGGTCAGTCGATGCGCCGTATCCTATTGAAGAAGATACGCCGTATCGAGCCTGGAATAAATACGGATCAGAATAAAGATGCGCCGCATCCTTAACCAGGGATGCGCCGCATTAAAATAACTGATAAAAAGTTTTAAAATAAAATGAAATAAAGGATAGGATGCGTCGCATCTGTTTAAGCAGATGCGGCGCATGTAGTAACCAAACAGACTGTTAACAGTCTGTTGCAAAAATGACTTGTTCCACGGTCTAATCTCATACGTCCTCTCGTACTCTCATGCTGAACTTAATGCCAGTCTTCACCAAACATAACAAGAAATATAAACTGAAACATTAAACATAAACATGAGAATAGTTGTCAGTACAATCCAAAATTAATATAAGTAATGTACGGGAAAACGTGTCCATAATGAAAATGCAAAGAGTAGTCAATCCATGGGCTGGTCAGGAGTCACGTCATCTGATTGGGCCCCTGAAGTGCTAGCTCCGTCTGTCCTGGGGCGGACCCTGCGCTCGTATCTGATAATCCCTCTCACATAAGCACCGTCTGGGAGGTTGTGGCTGACCCCATTAAGAGCCATCAACCTACTGACACCGTCGACCAGCCAACTCGTATCTCTCCTCACTCCAGCGAGTTCAACTCTCTGCGCCTCCAGAGCCTCCCTCAATGACCTAACCTCCAGCTCCACTCTCTCGACTCTCTGTCCAATAGTGCGGGGCGCTGGTGCTGGTGCATGTACCTCCTCCTGAGCAGGAGCAGCAGCCGGGGCTGCCTGAGCATCCCCCTGCTCTGGCTCAGCAGGCCTAGGTGGTCCAAGTGGTGCCCAGAAGTACCCATCTATCATCTCTTCACATATCCCAAGCCTCGTCGCAAGATAATCCGCATCCATACTAGGCAATCTAGCAACATCAACTGGAAGATCACCGGGAATCTCATCACCTAATATCCCAAAATGCCTAGCAAGACGAGAGACAAAATGGCCCCCAGTCATCTGGCTCCTACCATCTCTCCCTGGAGCAACTCGGTGTAAATAATGTGCTAAGAAGTGAGGGATGTTCACCACAGCTCCCCCGTCCATGCTCCGCAAGAGAAAAAGATCCAAAGTAGTTACCTTCTCAGGGGATTGTCCCCTTCCGGCAATAGTTAGGGCAATCAGGCGATGACAAAGCCTCCTTATCGGCTCTCTAATCAGTGTGTACGAGGGAGTGGTGGAGGTAGAATCACCTCCAGATGAAATCTCAACCCAGTAACCTCCCAACTCCCCACGATCTGAAACAACTCTCAAGCTGTTAGCCCAATAATCAGTAAAACCAGGAGATGCCATCTCTGCTGTAGTATGCAACCCAAGAGCAAGTATAAACTGTCCCATAGACATCCTTCTCTCAAAACCACCCAATCTGAATACTAGAGTGTCAAACGTGTCGAGACCGAGATCAGTCTCCCTATAGTGTAAAGTGCAGAAAAACTCCAACATCAAAACCTTAATTAACGGTTCCTCTATCCTGAACAACCTTTCCCAGGCGTAGGATCTGAACAAAATCTGCCCCTCCCCATCTTTGTATATCATTTCCAACCTAGTTCTCAAACTTTCAGCAGCGTTACCCTCGTCAATATTGTTGATGCTGTCAAAATTCAAAACCGGAACACTGAATACTTTCCTCTGATAAAACTTTCTGAGCTTAGTCATATAATCATCAACAACACCCTGTGCTAGCCCCATCGTTTCAAAACGAAGCCACGGGTGTCTACGTGCAGGCTCAGGTAACTCCATCTGCAATAAACATCCACAGTCAGAAAACAGTCTGTAAGTCAGGTAGATGCGGCGCATTGATTAAATCAATGCGGCGTATCTGTATAAGTATAAGGGATGCGGGGCAATAAAAGGAATGCGGCGTATTGAGATGCGTCGTATCCAGGTTAATCAATACGGCGCATCTAAAATTTTAGCAATTTTGAAATAGGTCGTTACGCCGCATTAATCAACCTAGATGCGCCGCATCTAAAAGCATATCAGCATAAAATAAAGGGTTAGGCACGTTTTTCAAGAATCCGTATCCGTGACGTAAACTTCCACTAAATATCACAGTATAATATTCTCCTTATATCAGTTCAAATATCTCAATCAACCACAGCTAATTCACCTTCCCGCTAAATATTCAAAATCAAACCCAAAATCTAAATTTTCGGTCGATTCAATTAGTGCCAAATTCGATGCCCGAATCTAAAATTAACTTAGGGGAAATAATTAATTCCAAGTTCTAATCATATCCCTATATCGTTTAAGCGCGAATCGATTCAATCCTATAAACCCTAATTTTCGTATTAATCACAATTAAATCGAAATGTAACAATTACCTTAGTATTTGTGATTAGGAGAACGTTTTAATGCTCGGATTAAAGGTGGATTGAAGAAAGGTGATCGGATTTTGAGTATAATTTTAGTGCGTGTTCTTAACTGTGTGTATTTATGCGGCGTATTCCCGTCGTATTTATAAGGCGACACGATGCGCCGTATTAGAGAATTGGGATGCGCCGTATCTAGTTAATTCCGTTGACTAGTCAATAAGTCCTAGTTGGTCAGGGATACGGCGCTTCGGATATTTAGATCCGCCGTATCTCTATGTTAGTTAACGAAATTTAAATGAAGAACGTACCTTGGCCTCCGCAACACAGTTCCTTATACATCAAATTTGGGTAAAAACGGCACACCATATAGATGAATTCAAAATAAGAGTAATAGGCATAAACGTTTCATTAATAATCGTAATCTTATTGTTTAGTGGATAAGGATTTATTCCGAGGTTAGGAACAAATATCGTTTTTGAGCATACAAAATTAAGATTACGAATTGAATCAGACGTATAATAAGGATAATAAAACTGAGATCATAGTGTAGAGAACTTTCCTTTGGGCAGTTGAATTATCGTAGAGTTTACCTGGGATTCTATTTCAAGAATTTAAGAAGTTCAATGTTACCAGTACTGAGTTTTCCTCCACTCTTTCCGTCTTATGTTCGGTCACTTCAGCTAGCGTCTCTTGGTTTGGTTCAGAATGTAATCTTTCTTGGTGATGCTCGAGTCATCATTTATCCTGAAAATAAACAACTTGCACACGAGAGTAGCTGACCGATCAAGGTAAATATCAAAAATCAACTATATTTATCAAATTATATTTGTCGTATTAACAAAAGTTAATGCGCCACAATTTCGTTACGTTTAAAAATAAAAGATTTTTGATTCAGTAAGATGCGCCGTATCGACGGAAATCGATACGCCGTATTTGTTTAATAATTCGCAAACTGTTTTTAATTAAAATAATAGATACGCCGTATCTTCAAAAGAAGATGCGTCGTATGGCGTTAACGTTTAGAAAAAATTTTATCAAAACAGATACGCCGTATCTACAAAAGCAGATGCGTCGTATTACTTTATCGCTTAGAAAAATTTTCTTATTAAAAACAGATACGCCGTATCTTGGGGAAAAGATGCGTCGTATCGAATTAATTAAACGCGTTGTATTAAAAAAATTAAACGCAATACGCCGTATCTGAGAGATCAGATGCGCCGTATCGTTTGATTTAGCACAGTACAACGATAGCAGAACAGAAAAATACGAAAAATAAAAATAAAAATTAAACACACCAAACAAAAAATAAAACACACAAAAATAAAAACAAAAGCAAACAAATAACACACAATACAACAAATATGCAAAATAGTACAATGATGCAATTAATCTAATAAAAAGAAAAACCTAATTAAAATACTAATCAAATTAACAGAAAATAACAATTCACTCCCCGGCAACGGCGCCAAAAACTTGATGCGCGTGATGTGTCGTTGCGGTTTAGCAGTTTTAATGCCTACTCAAGTTTTAAATTTATATTTAGCCGACTTATCAATAACACACACACTTAACGAGCAGTGTACCCGGTCAGTATGAAGATAATGGTAAGTAGAGTGTCGATCACTAAGAGTGGAACGTATAATCTCGTTAATCTAATCAGTATTTTAATATCCTAACGCAAGGGGGTTTCAGCCTGAGAGACTGGCACAGTTTTGTTTGCAATTAAATAATAAAATAAACAAATAGGCACGAATCAGCAAGTAGCACACACGTACACAGATAGATACTTGAGACAATAAGAGGGCTGTCCTTATGATTAAGTAGATTGTCACTTGTTTTATTGATAGCTTTATATGAAGTGTATGTAATTAACCCTTTCTCGTTGGTCCTATTCTCATCGGCGAGTAAACCCTTAATGACGACTTATGTCTAAAAGTTATTCCTAAGTGATCAATTTAGAAACAACCGTGGGAGCCACACCTTGTCCCGCAGTCGGGTGCCCGCAAGCCACTAATAAACACAGAGGTGGTCAATGCACTAATAAGTAGTAACCAAAGACATCAACATATAAACTTTAATTGATGGGAAAGCAAGTATTAAAGGGAGTGCAATCTTTCCGTTGTCACATTACACAAGCCACCAATCCTGATGAATTAAAGTTTGCTAAAACAATAAAACAAAACTACTTAATGAATTAAATACATGCAGCACCTTCTTATAGCTCTTGTATCTTCGATTTGGGTGTGTCTTGTGCTGCCTTCTTGACTGAATTCGTCCTTCTCTTCTGTTCGGTCTTTAGGTTTTCGAACTTCCGAATCTCCGAACTGCGTCTGGTCTACGGGGTATTTATAGTTTGTGTCTGAGGGAAGATGCGGCGCATCTACTTAAGTAGATGCGGCGTATGTACTTAACTTCGCGTGGGGTCCAAGATTATAATATTCAGGAATATTCGTACACCGCCAGAAGATGCGGCGTAACTCTTTATTAGATGCGGCGCATGTCCTCTTGTATCTTGGATCGTATCTGGTGATATCTTGATAGAGATGCGGCGCATGTTGATAGTGAGATGCGGCGCATCTGGAGCAGAATTGACTTGATCTTGTCCATGTCAGTAGACTTCCACTTTATGTACGTTTTGCTCCATTATTAGTCCAAAATCGCCAAGTTTCACCAAATGCTTGTTTTTACCTGAGAATTACAAAAGTAAACGATTAAGTATCAATCCTCATAAATAATATAGTAAAACAAGTCAAATTAATAGGATAAATGATAGTAATAAAATGTACTTATTTGAGTTCATCACTAAGGTTTATGGGTTTCTAAAGCTTAAGAATACACACACAATTTGTTTTTGAGAATTAAAAATGGCAGAGTTTTGCTTAAGATTCTATAAAAACATGTGTGTGTTTCTTTTGGTTGGGGTATTTATAGGAAAGTGGAGATGGGGGTGTTTTGGACATTTAAGCGATCTTAATTTATTCAAAAAGAATTATTGGAAATTGTTTTGAATAATATGTTTTGGGATCCGCATTTAATGCCAACACTCCACTTTCCTGGTTTGGCGCAACAGTCAAGGTGAACAGTTGAGCAGTTCTGCAAAAGTGTAATTTGCAGAGATGAGTCATTACATTTTTGTAATGTGATTGGAGAGTCATTTAAAGCCAAGTGGACATGTGGTGGCCCAAAGGTGGAAGCCAGAAAGGCAAAAAGAACAAATATTCTTAAATTAAATATTAGTTCAGTTACCAACCTCGGACATTTACTAACTAGATACTTAGAGCATTTAAGTCAGTATTTAATGTCCTTTTCAGGGCCCTGAATGACTTTTCATTCAGTGATGGTTTTTCAGGGACTTGGGATTAGTCACTGATGATTCAGGAATATGGAATGATTCCTGAGCTATAAGGATTCAGGAACTTGGGTTTAGTTCCTGAACCCTAATGATTTCAGGAACTTGGGTTTAGTTCCTGAAGATGATGGTTCAGTGAGATGTTTTTCACTGATGTACACACTGAGTCAGGGACCTGAGGTTTTAAGAATTATACTTCAGTTGGAAGGATTCAATCAGTGGACTGATTATCTATATCCAACATTCCTAATTCAGCTTTCAACCTTGTGAAAGTTGGTTCATCCAAAGGTTTGGTGAAGATATCAGCTAACTGATATTCAGTAGGGATGAAGTGTAATTCAATGTCACCATTCATGACATGATCCCTGATGAAATGATATCTGATATCAATGTGTTTTGTTCTCTGATGAAGAACAGGGTTGTTTGAGATTGCAATTGCACTTGTGTTATCACAAAATATGGGTACCATCTTATACTGAATTCCATAGTCACTGAGTTGACTTTTCATCCAGAGTACATTTGCACAACAACTAGCTGCTGCAATATATTCAGCCTCAGCTGAGGACAAGGCAACTGATTGTTGCTTCTTAGCACTCCAACAGACTAATTTCCCACCAAGTATTTGGCAAGACCCTGAGGTGCTTTTTCTGTCCATGTTGCATCCAGCATAGTCAGAGTCTGAGTATCCTTTGAGATCAAGTCTTGAGCACTTTGGATAGTATAATCCAAGGTTAGGAGTGCCTTTCAGGTACCTGAATATCCTTTTCACAGCAGTGATGTGTGATTCTCTTGGGTCAGATTGATATCTGGCACATAGACATACTGAGAATTGGATATCAGGCCTTGATGCAAGTAGATACATCAGTGATCCTATCATTCCTCTAAAGAGAGTTTGATTTACTGGTTTACCAGTTAGATCAGGACCAAGGTTGTTTGGGGGAACCATGGGAGTTTTGACTGAGGCACAGTCACTGAGATCATACTTCTTCAGTAGATTCTTTACATACTTCTCTTGACTGATAGTGGTTCCTCTATCAGTCTGCTTGATCTGTAGACCAAGGAAGTATGACAGTTCTCCCATCATGCTCATTTCAAACTTCTTTGCCATTAGTTTTTCAAATTTTTTGCAAAGTTTGAAGCTTGTTGAGCCAAAGATGATGTCATCAACATACACTTGTACTAGTATGACATCATTATTTGTCTTATAGATAAACAATGTGTTGTCTATCTTGCCTCTGACAAATTTGTATTGGATTAAGAAGGCTGAGAGAGTCTCATACCATGCCCTGGGAGCTTGCTTCAGTCCATAAAGGGCTTTGTTAAGCTTACAGACATGATCAGGAGACTCATAGCTTTCAAATCCAGGAGGTTGCTGAACATAAACTTCTTCTTTCAGTGAACCATTTAAGAATGCACTTTTAACATCCATTTGGTACACCTTGAAGTTCATGTATGTAGCAAAAGCAAGGAAGATCCTGATGGCTTCCATCCTTGCTACTGGTGCAAATGTTTCCTCATAGTCAATGCCTTCTTGTTGATTATAGCCTTTGGCTACAAGTCTGGCTTTGTTTTTAATGACTATGCCATTTTCATCAGTTTTATTTTTGAATACCCATTTCATGCCAATGACTGAGACATTCTCAGGACATTTGACCAAGGTCATTACCTTGTTTCTGTCAAATTGTTCCAGTTCATCATGCATGGCCTGAACCCAACTTGGATGTGTAAGTGCTTCTTTAACACTTTTGGGTTCAATTGTGGAAATAAAGTCCACAAATAGGCATTCATTGGATGAGGCTGCTCTTAGACTAGCAGCCATGCTCCTGGTGAGCATGCCTTTAGTAGGCTCTCCAATAATATTGACAAGTTCAATGTCCTGAGACCTAGTCCAACTTTCTTGAGGTCCTGGATACTGATTTGAACTTGTGGAGGCCTGATTGGGTAGAGGGGTTGGTTCTGGAGTAGATACATGATCATTGATTAGATCTTGAGTGTCTACCAGCTCACTGAGATTGTTTGGTTCTTGAGTATTTTGAACAGGCTGATTGATTTCATCAGTGTGTGCATGTGCCTCAACAAACTCAGTGATGGTTGGGTTAGGTAGGTTGTGAGGGATTATGTAATAGGAGAGATTTGCATCATCTTGATACTGAGTAGAAGGATTGTTTTCAGAAAGATATTCATCAGGAGGATATCTTGAAGAATTATCAATTCCTATCTCTTCTACTGAGGCAGTTGAGAACCGGATTGTATCAGTGCTCTCATCAAAGGTAACATGAAATGTTTCCTCTGTCTGCTGTCTCCTTGTGTTGAACACTATGAAGGCTTTTGAGACTAGTGAGTATCCCAGGAAGTATCCATCATCAGCTTTTGCATCAAATTTCCCTAAGTGATCCTTGTGATTATGAATAAACACAGGACACCCAAAGACATGAAAGTAGCTGATGTCAAGGATTCTTCCTTTGAATAACTCATATGGGGTTTTCCCATGTCTCTTGACAATGATGGATCTGTTTTGTGTATAACATGCAGTTTTGACTGCATCAGTCCAAAAATGGTTGGAAAGGACTGATCCACATAGCATTGTCCTAGCAGCTTCAATGAGTGTTCTATTTTTCCTTTCAGCAACACCATTTTGTTCAGGTGTGTATGGAGAGGAAAAGTTTTGGGAAATACCTTTCTCATCACAGAAACATTCAAGTTCATAATTTTTGAACTCAGTCCCATTGCCAGTTCTAATCAGTTTGACCTTGATGTCATTTTGATTTTTAATGTTCCTGACAAAGGATATGATTGTTTCAGCTGCTTGACTCTTTTTGATCAGGAAGAATACCCAGGTGTATCTAGAGTATTCATCCACTATGACCAGAGTATACTTCTCATGGTTAGTAGACCTTGGACTGATAGGTCTAAATAGATCCATATGGAGAAGATGCACGCAGTTCCTGATGGAAAAGTTGGTTTTGGTTTTAAAGGATGCTCTGTGATGTTTACCTTTTTCACAAGATGAGCATGGTTTATCCTTTGAAAACACAAGTGATGGTAAGCCAAGGACCTTGTTTTGTTTCACAAGATTGTTTATGTTTTTAAAGTTCAGGTGGGTGAGTCTCTTATGCCAAAGCTAGTTGAGTGTATCAGTGGCCTTAGCAAAGAGACAAGTTCCATCCTGAGTAAGACTGGACATGTCTAATACATAAACATCTTGTCTTCTTGGTGCAATGAGGACAATTTCCTTATTTGCATTGAAGATGGTTCCTTGCTTATCATCAAACTGAACTATGTATTTTGCATCACATAGTTGACTGAAACTGATCAAATTATACTTAAGACCATTTACATATGTTATCCTAGTAAAGACAATACCATTGCAGTTTACTGAACCATAGCCTTCAGTGAGACATGATGAATTATCAGCAAATATCACTTTGGGTCCTGATTCTTCCACATATTTGTGCAGATACTCCTTAACACCAGTCATGCTCCTTGAACATCCACTATCTAGATGCCAAACAGGATCCCTGGCATGCCTCTGCACAAATAGTAAACTGGGTCAGTTCTTTCTAGGACTCCATTTCATGGAGGGTTTGGTATTGTAGGTCTTTATGAAAGTATTAATTGATTCATGGTCAGAGGTTGAGTGGACTGAGCTACCACATGTTTTGCATTTAGTTGCAGGGGTAGCCTCAGTAGCCTGAGAGGATTGTTTCATTCCTCTTCTAGACTAAATGACCTTCTCTTTTCCTGAGGATTTCTGAGTGGAACTTCCACTAGATTCACAGTGTTTGTCGATTTGACAATTCTCAGGATGATGGTCATTGAATCCACATAATGGGCAAGGTGGAAAAGGCTTGGCCTTATGCTTCTGTTTCTGCTTAGAATCAGAAGGGTAGTTCAGGCACTGAGCCTTAAGTCCTGAAAAGTTTGACATGACTGAGCATTGTTTATGATCAGAGGTCCTGTGATCTTCCTTTTTGCAAATCATGCAATAAAGGACTCTATAGCAATCATCAGTGAGATGATTTGTATAGTTGCATAGCTCACATCTTTTCAGGGGTTTTGTGGGTTTGGGTTTGGTCTTTGAGGAAGCTGGTTTTTGTTCCTTCTTGGATTGAGAAGGTTTCTCAGAAGATGCAATCTTCTCTCCTAGCTTCCTGACCATTTCAGCCAACTGATCAAATTTTGAGTCAGGGCTTTGGGTTGTTACTTCAGAAGGGACTGAAGTTGATGAGTCATCAGTATTTACTGAGACATCAAGGTTTGCTCTCTTCAGGATGGTTGTTCCCATTCCTGATCTCTCCTTTGGAGAGTGTGGTGAGAAGACCATTGGTGGGAGGCCTAAGTTAGGTGCAGCACCCTGAAGGGTATTTAGTGGAGGAAGTGGAGGGTATGATTCTGATTCAGACTCATTCAAAGACTCAGTGAGTTGTTCAGTGAGTCCAAGCATATTTTTCAAAGCCTGACTTTCAGGAAGCAAGATCTTTCCAGTCTCAAAGTTTGGTAACTTACTGACTGGGTTGTCCCTGACAATCCAGTCATTTGACTTGGGAAGCAATTCTTGCTCAAAAGATATGCCAGCTGGAACAAAGTTTATTTCATTATGACACACATTTGGATCAACCATAAGAGGGTCAATTCCAATGGTTTTCTGAGAGATTAATCCCACAGTGTCAAAAACCTTGGGGTTCTTCCTGGTCCAGCTTTGGATGACAGCCTTTTCTTTGTTAAGTTCAGTTTGAAGGGCTTGGTTTTGTTTCAAAATCTCAGTGTTCTGAATTTGTAGAGTTATTGTTTCTAGTTTGGCTTGCTTTAGTAAAGCAGTTCATCTCTACATTTGTTCAATTCTGACACAATATTGTTATATTTTAAAAACAGATTAAGCCTTTGTTCCTCAACAAACTTTAAATCAACACAAATATAATTCATGTAAGACTGCCAATCAGAATCATAATCCATAGAAAGTAAAGTATTTACCTTCTTCATGGTGATGTTGACCCACTCTCCATTTCTAGCATGGCTTTTTCCCACAGCCACCCGATCCTCTTCAGAAAGTGCCATCAATGCACTAACTCTTATTTCCTCATCTGAGGAGACCTCTTCATCATACCAATCATATGCTTCAGCTACTAAAACCTTGTCCTTTGTCTGAATAGGTTTAGATGTTTGAGCAGCCTGAGGCAATATGGGGTTAGTTTCAAGAAGTGCAAGTTTAGCTTTGATATTCCTATATTTTGTTTCAAAATCCTTTTGACCCTTGTTTTGAAATTGTTGGGTGGACTGAAACATTTTAGGTTGAAACTTGCTAGTTCCTGAGAATTTGTAAGAGGGTTCTGAGATAGTTTTAGAATAACAGTCCCTAGCAAAATGACCCTTTTTACCACATTTAAAGCATTCAGTGGTCTCATTTGCTTTTGGTTTTGTAAAGTTGGACTGATTTCTTTTAATGAAACGTCTTGAACTAGCAAGGAGTGCCCTTTCTTGGAATTCTAAGTTCAGGTCGTTCAGGTACTCCTCACCAGTTCTTTCATCAATTTCTTCTTCAGAATCCTCTTGAATATCCTGCACAACACCATTAGAATAGAAAGCAGTTGATATGGGAGTGGAGGTTAAGGCCTTTTTGGACTCAAGAGCTTTTGAGTCAGGGTATCTCCTTGAGATCAAGTTGTCTTCATAGAAAAACTTCCCATAAATTTCAGGGAGCTCAAGGGTCTGAATGTGGTTAGCATTCCTCAGGCCTTGTGAGAAGTTGAGCCACTTCTCAGGGAGACTGTTGACAAAGCCAACATTTGTCTCATGCTTAGACAGTACAACACCATCATTTGATAATTCATTTATCAAAGTCTTGTATTTGGTGTAGGTCTGTGAAAGACTTTCAGAGTCTTTTGCCCTGAAAGTATTATACTCAAGTTTAAGGTCAATGACCCTATTTTCCTTGGTATCTGAGGGACCCTCAAAGCTGTTTACCAAGTCATCCCAAATTTGCTTGGCTGTTAGATAGTTGATGACTGATTCCATTACATCGTCAGGAAGACATGATATAAGGATGCTTTTCAGGCGTTGGTCTTGATTGACCACCCTCCTCTCATCAATGGTCCATTAGGCCTCAGGCTTGTTTAGCCCTGCGGCTGTCTTTGGGACAAATGGGCCATCCCTGATACAGGTGATGTAGTAGGGTTCCATACCGGTAAGATAGCAAATCATACGCTTCTTCCATTTGCTAAATTTCCCAGCTTCAAGTCTGGGTGCAACAGCGGAGTAGCTGCCACCCTTTTTGTCGACTAGCTGGGGTACATTGATATCAGCCATAGTAGGATCTTGGTTTTAAAAACCTAGAGCACTCTTAGTTAGTTTAAAAGATTTTATAAACCAGAGGCTCTGATACCACTTGTTAGTCCCTTTACACGATTAGAGTTAACTAGAAAGTTAATCTATTTGTGTTTATGACTAATACAATGTTTAAGGTTAATTCTAACAGTTATAAAACGTGAATATAAAAACAACAATATTTTTCAACGTTTAAATTCTTATTAGAAATAATTCCAAGAATCTATTACCCAAGTGTTTTGCGGAACAAACACTTGGGATTGAATAGACAAGGGTATGGGGTGTCTCCTATCGAAACTCAAGTTTTGCTTGAGTGGTAACAATATACCCACTGAGCTATCTCAGTGAGTTGTATACTCTTTGTAGGAAAGAAGTTACTTTGCAAAAGTTCTAAGCTTTCAATATACAAAGCACACTTTAACTTCTCTCCCATCTGATCTATTTATACACAAGTAATCTAAGTATAAGTGATTAAAAATAATACAAGTTGTTGAGGTTGCGTGTCTGACAATTACAAATAGTAATTGTCATTTCCAAGAACCAATAGGAAAGGGCTAATAAGACTTTGGGAGTTGTTGGCTGACACTCCATGACTTTTAGCCGCAATAGGGAAGGTTGGATCTGACAAGAGAAGAGTGTTTGGCTGACACTTTTATCTTCTCAGATCTTTTCCCTATTGTTCCCGCCTTTTCTTCAGGCGTTGGTTCCTCAGTCTTCAATCACTTTGTTGTTGAGGAGACTGGGGTTCAGTGAGTTCTTGTCCAACACTCACTGAACCATCATCTTCTTCTTTGGCTTAAGTCCTACTCAGGGAGTACCGCCTTCCTGAGTAGTCAATCCTTCTTCTTGAATTCGCCTTAAGCATCCTGAAGATGACTCACTGAGAGGCTGTTCTCTCAGTGACTTGAATTGTTCTCGGTTTAAGTTAACACTTAGTTAATTTGTGTCCAAATCATGTTTGAAGCATTCTTGGGTTTTTCATGACCCAACACTTACATATGGAAGTGAAGCGGTTATCCCAGCGGAAATAGGAATGCCAACATTTCGGACTATGGTGACAGAGGAAAAGGAAAACGACGAGGGGATCGTCCTAAACCTCAACCTACTGCAGGAGCAAAGGGAGATGGCTGCGATCCGGGAGGCGAAATACAAGAAGAAGATAGAACAATATTACAACTGAAGGGTTCGCGCCGAATCATTCAAGGTAAGTGTAAAAATTCATATAGTCCCTATAAATGAAATGTCGTTACAATACCTGGTTATTTCGTCCCAATTGTAATTTGTTTCTACTATGACTAACGTGAGAAATGAAAATACCTCCACAATCAAAGGTAGGTGATTTTGTATACCGAAGGAATGAGGCAAGCAGGGTCGAAAACCAAGGAAAGCTAGGACCCAATTGGGAGGGACCGTACCGGGTCGTAGAGGCGTACCAGACCGGATCATACAAATTGGAAACGATGGAAGAAAAAGAAGTACCAAGAACTTGGCATGCCGTTAACCTTAGAAAATGTTTTTTGTAAATGTATGGCTAATATATCTAATGTAACGTCCGAAAGGACTTGATTGATTATTTCAATGGCAAATGCAGCTATCCCGCAGTTGGAGGGGAGCAATTTTCTCTACGTGTCATGTTCTTATATTATTTATTACATTCTGAACATAAGCCTAAAATGATCCCTCCGAGAGGCTCGCGACCTCCGGAGATCAGTGGTCAATGTTCAAAGATGGTTCACACCCAAAAAGGGTTGCCATATAATTACGGCAAAAAGGCCGAACAGGACCCAAAAAGAGGTCGCCGCACAATTATGACAATATGGCCGGACGGGACCCAAAAAGAGGTCGCCGCACAATTATGACAATATGGCCGGACGGGGCCCAAAAAGAGGTCGCCGCACGATTATGGCAAAAAGGCCGAGCGGGACCTAAAAAGGGGCCACCGCACAACTTCGGCAAAGAGTAAGTCATCGTGGAACACAGGTAATATAACACACGCAAAAAAGAAAAAGAAACATTTTATAATTATGCAAAAAGAGAGGCAAGATAGCATACGATTCATACAATTCATAAGTTGCTACATTCATCCGGATCATTGTAATTGTTCACAAAACCTAATCTAACGACCCCAAGGATTTTGGAAAGCTTCACATAACATCCGGAATGGCTTGAATCCGTAGTCAAAACGGAGACACCCAGACATTATAAACAAACAACTTGCCAAAGGAGCAGAGACATTCTCTTCAGCAGCTGGACCATCAACGGAAGGCCCCTCGGTCACAGGTCCGGACGGGGCAGGGTCAGGGAACAGGTCCATTATTTCTGGAAGAGGCTTGTGGCAGGCATCGCTTACCTTTCGGACATAGGGGTACTCCGCAGCGAATAGTCCATCATACAAAGGTGGGAATTTGGCGTCGACTTTCATATCCAAGTCATCCACATCCGCCAGAACCCTAGCCACATCCTCCGGCGATCGGTCCAAAGTGACACCGTCTATAAACCCGGATTGGGAGGACAAACTGAAGGGAGTGGCCAAATGTTGTTTGTACTCATGGCTGTTCAGAAGCCGACGGACCATCTCCGGGAGGAACTCTTTAACCAATTTGAACCGCTCCATTTCCATGTGACCCAGCTTGACGGCCAGGTTTGTCCTTTCCTGATGAAGTTCAGAATTCTCCCTCTCTTCCGCGCCAAGTTTATCCTTGACCCCATTCAGCTCAACCTCTAAGGCTTTGATCCGCTCAGCGGAAACCCTCCTACCTTCATCTCTCTCCTTCTCCAGACCCGAGATACGACCCATAAGATTTGACTCTTTAACCATGCAGCTAGTATGCTCATGCCTCAACTTTGTGAGCTCCTCCGCCTCTCGGGCTGCATCCCCGCACTTTTCATGGATGCGGTACAATTGCTTGTACTCCTTAAGAAGGGATTCGAATCGGAATAAGATATCCGACTGAGTTGTGGCCCCCCGGCCTAATAACATCCAGGCTCTTTGAGCAGCCTCGGCATCACCCAAGCCTTCCAGATATGACTCCTCTCGGGGAGTAGGCAGATTCAACAGTAAGTCCTTGCAGACTTCCCAGCCATCCAAACGGTCACCTTTCTTGATCGACCACTTCGGAACAAACAATGCTTCCGGATCATTATCAACAGTGACCTTAACCTTACCACGACCGGAACAGCAACAGAAGGACCTCCTGAAAGAAGAATAAAGGCATGACCGTTATTAATAATATAAAAAAAAAGAAAAAAATGGGGGAAAAAAGGAAAATGCACAAGGTAAACACATCTGAACAACTTACCGATATCAGCAACTCCAGATGCAGATTCCGCGCCCTCCGGTTGCCCTCTAATTTCATCCGGGTTCGGGACAGCCTCTGAAGAGTCGTGCTCCAGATCCACTACGTGGACATCCTCTGTCGGTTTGCTCCGTTTGGCCGGACGGAGCACACCACTGCTTCCCTCGCCGCGATGAACGCGCACCCTTGTCTTGCTAACCCCCACTCCCCTCTGGGCCTTTAGAGCCTCCCGGGTGGCAGCTTGCCTATGCTTCTTGCGCCTGGCCTCCAAAACCCGCTCGTCGGCCATCTCGACCTTTTTCTCCTCGGCCGTCATCTCAGGGATATCGGCATTTGACGGAGCGGGGGCAGTCACGTGCAGCTCGTGAGACTCACCTTCAAGGTATTTAGCTCCTTTTACCATAAAAACACCCTCGCGGATCTCGGGTTTGATCAAATACTCGGACATGGCTACAGCTGCGGAAGGAGAGAATGCAAAACAGTTAGAAATAAACATGCACAAATACATCAATGAAAAACGAAGGGGGCAAAAGTAAAAGCCAGTAGGCTATACCTTTTCCTTCGGCATCCCTAAGCGCGGCCCGGAAGCCGGAATGCTCCCAGTGTGAGGTCAGCCCTACGGCATAAAGAAAACCCGGGGGAATCGGAATGAGATCGATCACATTTGCAGACAACTTCTCGGCATCTTCAACATTAAACTCTCCTCTCGGAAAGGGATCCGAGATGTCAGAGTCATGGTGCCTCCAAGGCATAGCGAACGGAATAGCTCGCCTGTCTATCAGGAAAAAGTTGTGTTTCCAACCTTTCAGTCCAGTCAGAATCTCCCTGAAACAAACTCTCTTCTCTTTGCCGCTCCTTTTCTCGAAAGAGAACCAGTGACCTTGTTTGCTTAGCTTATAAAAGACCCGGAACAAAGAAGTGGTAGGAGTGATGTCCAAGCTTCGGCTATATACTTCAAAAAGGGTCGCGCGGTGCAGACCCAACGGAACCAACTGAGAAATATGTACCTTGTAATATTTGATAACGTCCAGCAAAAAAGTGGAGAAGGGTTCGCTAAGACCGCCCTCATAAAAATACTCCAGATACAAACCAATAGAATCATCCGGTAACTCATCCATCTTCATATTCGGTGGAGGTAGTCTCAGATGCAAATCTTCGGGTATACCGAACTCCATTGTCACCATATACATCGCTCCTTCGTCCATCCGAGAGGTTTATTTTTGAATATCGAACTTGGGCATAAATCCCCCAACCTCCTGAGTGTCCCCTTCATAAATTGAAATGGGAGAGTTCGACATAGCTTAACCGAAGGATAATGGGATATGGCCGGATGGCGAAGAAATTCAAGGTACGGATGGTCCGGAAGGCACCTCTTAAGTCGAACGGCAACGCGGAAATCGCTCGGATCAACTAGAAAAACTCGCTCGGTAAAATGCTTCGGAAAGTTTGTCAGAGCAGAAAATTACAGTGGTAAAAACGATAGAAATGACGCTATTTATAGGGGAAAAGGAAGAACATGAAACGACATGTCGTGTCAGATGATGACGTGGCGCCCTGTCGCTCATGCGATGCGCACATGCACACGTGTCTGAATCTGGGAACCCCAGTAAAAATGACGGTTATCCTTAAAAAGAAGCAATAATGATTTTTGGCGGTTTATGCATCAAATCCACACATCGGATCCTGGCGGAATAAGCCTCTCGGAATTGGTAAAATGGGATTTCAAAATTTTCAGAGTATCACAATATCGGTGAAACCGATACTATGATACTGGGGGGACATGTTGGCGTATGTGTCCGGACGGGCTAACTTGTCCGGCCGTCCGGACGGAATGAAGTCATCCGGTAAATACCGGAAGACACCTAGCCCATCCGGCCAATACAACTGTAAGCAGTAGGACAAGTGGCATCACCTTTTGGACAGATGGCAACAGCAGACACCGCCGCCGCCGCCCCAGGATTTACAGGATTATGTCTGCAACATGTTCCCAGAAAATCCGGCGCCGCCATTTCAGGTACCAAGGCTGGGTAGTATAAATACCCAGCTCATTTACTACTCTCAACCAACTTTTCACCATCCATATTTACTCTCAATTACTGTTTAGGCCTTTCAGATCCTGGGATAACACCCGGGGCGAGCCTAACGCGTGCTTTTGTGTGCAGTTAGCCGAAGGACCCTCAGAAGCCGAAGGGATTGATCCACCGGTCTTTCGGAAGAACCTTCATCAAGTTCGACCGAAAGACCTCATTTGTTTGTCTGAAGTGTTTACGGAAAATTACTTCAACATAAACTTTAGGAACTTGTAAACTGGTTGACGTACTTGTTAAGCTAACTGTTTGACTTGTTATCAATATACCACCAGCTACATCGACCCATTTGCACATAAGCGGGTTAAATCTTCCATCTCTACATCTAAACAGTAAAAACAAGTCTGAAACAAATCTTTTATCTGTGTGAACAAGATGTAAAATTGGGATCATTAGGTTATACTTTGGAAGATTCAACAACTTAAGTAAAGCGTAGCTGGACTCAGAATAATTTTTTCAAGAATTCTTAAAAGTTGTTTCAGAGTTTTGCAACCTCAGATGAACAATTTATGGTGCTTTTTTTTATGATCTAGGAACATCTAACGACAGAATATTGGACATTTGATGAAGCTGAAACAAGCAGAATCTTAACTTGTCATCTGAAAAAGGTCAAATTCCTAGGAATTAACGAAAAAAAGCAGAAACTAGTTATAGCCCGTTGTTTGCAGGAGCACGGAAATGCATTGGGGGAAATGGTTTTCAGTTGGCGTAGCAAAGTGAAGTACCATGAGAAGTCGATGAAGATGATGAATAAAATGTCAAAATTCGACAAGGCTTCTTCAACCGTAAAACTGATCTCTGTTCTCAAGGACTGATAAGACAAGCCTTCTGCTTGACTATCGCTAATATGTACTTAATGTTATGAGGTAACTAGATTTCTCATGTAGGTGCTTTTTGGATTCCAAATTTGCAATATCTTAAATTTAATGTTACTTTTATTGTCTAATATTACTTTGCATTAGCGTGGTCTGAGTAAATCAAATTTTAGGTTCAAATGGGTAACTTATATGTGCGCATTGTAACATTGACTGCCTATTTTTCCACCTATATTTATAGTACTTTTCTGTTTGTAATCAGTGAATACACATTCCTTTTTCATGATGTTGAATGACCCACTGATGAAAGAACTTGTAGATCTGCTGTTGTGGACCTAACATGGTAACTAGATTCAGAGATAATATAGAATCAGAAAAGGCTTGCAAAAACAATGTTAAGAACAATTTTGCCTTCATCCTCTAGAAAAACACATTTTGTGCTGCCTTCAAATATCAAACCGATGGCTAAATTTCTATCAGTACAGTTTAGTTGGGAACTATCTGGCAAATGGTATCGCGTTTCGCCAGGTTGTGTTGGATAAATTTATCGAGGACTCCTCATATGAGAACGGTTCCAATTTTGATGAAGATATTAGTGGGTTAAGAAGGCGTCTAAGAGGTTTATTTTGGCTTATTTTCAAGTTTGAGTATTTCAGTCTCTATCTGGAGTGGTGTTTCTTTAGGTGTTTCACAGTTGTCTTAGTGATGGAATTCGAAAGTGTGGTATTTTGGGTGTTAGGTGTGTTCAGGTTTATTGCTTTGGTATCACTTTTTTTACAACTGCGTATTTTCTAGCTCCTTGGTCCTTACTAGTTTAATTTATTGAAATATCATTTGCCGTTAAAAAGAAACTTGTGTTCTGTTATCACGATATGAATTTAGTTTAAAGAAGTCGATTAAATCAGTTTTATGATTGGATTATCTAAGCTTAGTGTCTTATTTTGAACACCAGACTTTGATTGAACAAGAGAAGGGCTAGTAGGTGCGGTTGTCCCTTCGTCCTCTCCTAATTTTGTAGTTGATATATACGTTCAAACATTAAAGTACAAATTTTCAGTCAATGTACCTGCATTCATTTACAAAATCAATTCTGTTAACCTTGCACCCCTTTGTCAACTTTTTACAAGTACGAACATCGGTTAGTAAATTACAGCTAAAAACTTAGTGCACTGTAGGAACCATGATCACTCTTTATCACACATGGATCTTCGTTAAAGCACAAGAGGATGAGATGGGATAAGGAATGTGTGGATCGTTTGTATTGTAGAGAGATGAGATGATGATAACTTTTCTTTATTAAACACACACACTTTACACACTTGAACCACTGCCTCACAAATGAGGATAAGGCTTTAAGTATTACATGGTTTTTGCCTTATGGGCTTTGATGGGCTTGTGGGCTTGTGCAATTGGATAAGGCTTTTACAAAGAATACTAATTCTAACACAAGCCCACTTTACACAAAGTTCTAACGTAAATGAATGACCATCACTTTAACAATAAAATTAAAGCTAACAATCTCCCCCTAAAGGATGGTCATTCAAACTATGCACTACGTGATTAGATCTTTAGACTTCAGGGTCTTGAACTTTGTGATTCTTTGTTCCTTTATGCATTGTGATCTTCATCGTATCGTCTTTTGATAGTTCTTTGCCTTGATCAACATCTTCATGTATTCACAGCGTCGTTTCTTCCAATGTAGATGTTGAGATATACGATGATCGATGGACTTTCTTCAGTACCCGCATAAAACAGTTAGCAATAAATAGTCCAGCTCTTCCAGGTGCCGATCTCATTATGACACTTACAACTTATGTCCTTTTTGGTGAACACAAGTGTATTTTATTGGAAGTGTTCCTAAGAGATCTTTGATGAATCTCATGTCTCTAGACTCAATATATGTGCGTTTTGGTTTTAGTCTCGGAGGCGTGGAGCAGAGTGCCACCTTTTCAATATCAACACATCTCGGAGTGAGAGGTCGATAGATTATGTCATTGATCTCCGTGAGAAATGAAACAAATATCTTTTAAGAGATATCTAAGTGGATGGAGGGGTTGTCAACGCATCACTGGGTCCATGACGTCTTGTCTTCAATATCAGTATCACCTTAGTGAGTACCGATAGCAATGTATTGACCCGGTTTCTTTCCTAAGTTTTCATGGAGGGCTATTTCTTTTCACCCTTACAAAAACTTTTCTTTTTCATTCTTCAACCCCTTCTTTCTCCTTTCTCATTATGCTCCTTTTTTCAATCTTACCTAAGGACTTCTAATTCTAACTATTGGAATTGTCCTTGGGTAGATCCCTCCGGTTCTGGCGGATCATTAGACATTACCTAACCATAATCACCTTATTACTCCATGATTATCCTAGATTTGTTGATCACTTGCCATAAAACCATTTGTGAAAATCTCTCAAAGTGTTATGAAAAACACATTTTGGTTTAACACTTCGAGAGTTTTGCATTTCTGAAATACTCCCCCTTCACATGTGCTCATGCGTTTTTAAATAAATAGCACATGTTGGGTAGAGTTCGCACATTTGAAATGATCAATTTTCAATGAACATGACCTTCGCGAGACACGCTTACATCACTAGTTAGACTAGCTTGAAATTATTACCCGTCCCGGTCATATTCAAGATCATCTCTCGAATTGGTACATTCTACTTAGACAAGTCTTTGCGAGACACCTTACATCACTGGATAACCAGCTTGAAATTATTACCCGTCCAGGACAAGTCTTTTCGATAACAAACAGTTGATTTCGTCAATTCGAGGGTTAAAACTGAGTCTGTCTTTGAGATTCGAACCATGATCACATTTTAATCCCATTTCTCCCCCTCAAAAATAGCCTTTCGATGGTATTTTTGATACCGTTTGATTAAAATCATTGTTTTGTGAAAGCTAGAAGGGAGAAACTGATTTGCATGAACTTTTTGGAACAAATTTCTTTTTGAAATACTCCCCCTCAAAACTTGCATTGTTTTGAAATGTTTTTGAAAACATTGGATCAAGTGGGGAGTAAAGGTTTGAAAATCTTAAGCAAAATTTTTGAAAAGTTTTGAAAAACCTTTTGAGAAATTTTGAGTAAAATTTTGCTTAAGATTAAGAAGTTTGAATAAACATTGCATGAAAACTTCTTTTCTTTTAGGATTGTTGCCATAAATTGTACAACATGGTCCTTTCTTTGAAAAACGGGTTATGCACTGTTATGTGCGCATAAGCCAAAACGTTGAAGCCCGGGTTGTAAGCTGAAATACTTACAAGCCATTGATTTTTAGGATAAGTCTTGAAAAATTTTGATTTATAGCACTTTCCTTTCTTTGAAGCGCGGGTTTTCGTACCGAAATCACGAAAGCCATTTGAGGGGCGGGTTTGAACTGAATTGCAACAAAAGCCTTTTGACCAGATTAGACAACAACTTTTGGAACCCATTTGAGCACTGCACCAACGGGTTTAGCATGTTTTGCAATCCATTTGTAAGTTGTGTCAATCTGATTCAAAGAGTTGAATTCCAACGAGGACTGAAAACAGGTTTTTCATTTGGAAATAACACTCGCTGGAATCAACGGAGATTTAAAAAATCTTTTTCAAAGCAGAGTCCTTGTTTTGCAGCGGAAGTTTTTCAGAGTTTGAAGGACTTTGCTTTGGTCTCCACACTTGCCTTACCCGTGTAAAGCTAGATTGTGGAGTTTGAAATCTTGAATCTCTTCATGAGACATGTTTGACCTTGAAAGCTTTTGAGGAGTGAGTGTTTCAAAAAATCTTGGTTTCTTTGAAAACTTCCTTCCTTTTTGCAAAGAAAAGGTGGTAAACTGGGAAACCTTTTTCGAAAATGGTTTTGAAGATTCACCCGTGTAAACCTTCTTTGGAACACTCACTTTTGGTGTTGAAAGAGGAGATTTTCCTTTTGAACGGTTAAGATCATCAAACTTTGTTTTTAAGGCATTGTATGATGTTCGCAAATCATTGTATTCTTTTTGAAGAAGATCTTGAGATGCCAATTTAGATTCCAAAGAAGCAATTTGTTTCAAAAAATGATCTTTTTCAGCTTTTGAATCATCCGTTTTACGTGCCAATTTCCGTTCGAAAACAATATTTTCTTTTTCAAGTCCTTTCAAAATATGTTTCGAATTTGTTTGTTTTGTTGAAAAGATCGTTTTGGCATCCTCAAGATCGTTTGTACGTTGAGCTAAAAGAGTTTCAAGCTCAAGGACTTTTGTTTGAAGTACATGGTTTGCGTTTTCCATTTCAAAATCAGAAGAATTAGAATCAAACAGGGGATTTGGAAAGGAAACTTTTATGGTTTGAGGCTTCAATACTTCAGACTCCTTTTGTTTCGTGTTTGATTTTTGATTCAGAACACGTGAACGTTTGATTGAATCAAACAGGTTTTTGTAAGTCTGTTTCAAATGCTCATTTTCTTTTTGTAATGATGCCACAGCATGTTCCAATTCAATATTTTTTGTATCAAGTTCATCCAAATCAAACTTGATATTGACATCATCACAATTTTCTTCAAAAATCTTTTCCTTTTCTTTAAGCACTGATGTCGAAGAGTTTTCAAAAGAAGCAATTCTTTTTGACAATTCTTCTTTGACATCAGCTACTTCTTTTGAAAGTTCGGTGATTTTCCTTTTGAAACAAAGATTTTCAGACTTCAAAAAATATGTATGGTCAGAATCCACATTCTCATGCTCATGATTGACATACACCGACTTGAGTGACTCAATTTGATTTGTGAAAAATTCTTTTTGAATATCAAGATTTAAGCATTTTACATCAAATTCATCTTCAAGAGAATGGATGTACTTTAAATCTTCTCTCATTTCAGTGACAAGAAATTTTTCAAAGTGTTCAAAACTGAAATTGATATTTTTCACAAGAGGTTCAATCTCATCTTTTAGTAACTTACAGACTTCACTTTTTAGCCAAGAGTCTGATAACATGAGACGACTGTAGTCACGATCGGTGTATTGTTGTTTCGACCAAATGACCTTTAACGTGTGCTCAATGTGATTTTTAAGATTACAAAACTGTTTCCTTGCTTTATTTTGCCATAATTTAGTATCATAAGTAGCAAGTTGAACTTCTTTGAAAAATCTTTTCACATTTGTGTCTTTTCTTTTCAAAGGTGGTTTTGGTATTTCTGACAATTGTATACAACCATACACAAAGCCTTGGTACGAGAGTGGGCTTTTTCTTTGTTTAGCTTTTAAGCGTTTTTCCTCTGCCAATTTTTCATCTTCTTCTGACATGAACAGAGCATCATTCGGCAAAAATTTATGTTCAAACTGATCTGTATTTTCAAAACCAATTCCTGATTTTCCCTTATGGACTTTCTCAGCTTTAGGAATCATCATTTGAAGAGTTTGAACACTTTGGTCTGTTTTTCGAAGTTTTTCTTCAAGATTGTTTGCACGTTGTAAAACCTCTTGATTTTCATTTTCAAGTTTTGTATTAACAATCTTAAAATTTGAAGTGGTTTCTTGAAGCATTGAATATCTCATTTTTAATTCAACGTTCTCTTTTAAAAGCTCTTGGACCTTTCTGTTGGCGGGGCCCAAATTTTCATCCAGTTGTTGAATGGAACGTTTTTCACGTGAAAGAGCTTTGCTTAACTCAGCTTCAAGTTCTTTGTTTCGTTTTAAAATTGGCGAGGGAACATCTTCATTTAATTTCTGAGCTTGAGATTTAAGTTCTGAGATTTGAACGTCTTTGTAATGTGTTATTTTCTCAAAATCTTTTTTCATTTCTTTAAATCCCTCAAGCTCTTTGGACAATGAGGCATTCGTTTGCTTAGCTTTACGATTGTCCTCTTTGCATTTTTCAAGTTCACTTTTGAAATTATCGATTAAAGAAGCAAATATGGCATGATCTTGATCATGAGAAGATCCATCCTGGGCAGGCTCACCTCCATTAGGATCCATATCTGGAGTCGTAGGAGTGATATTACTATCAAACCGATTCACCACATATGTGTCACTGATGGACTCAGAATGCGCAGGATGTGTCTTGTCATAAGCAAACACATTATCGAATAAAACAACATTATCATTATCGTGTGAATGTTGTACCGTAGCCAATATCGCTATGTCAGATGAGGATCTGATATGGTCAGCTTCAGTATCCCAAACAGCTTCATTCCTGTGCGAACCCTCAGCATCCGAATCGTATCTTGGAGTGCTGCATACAACCTGCTGTTCTGATGATGTGTCACTACCCGTTAAAACCGAGCTATCATCAGATGTTGTACCCTCATCGACCTTTTCTTCTTTGTTTGCCTCTTTCTCATTTCCCACCGATTCCTTTAAGAGCCGTTCTCTTTCAATTTGCTCCCTTTCCCGTTTCTGCTTTTCAATCTCACTCTGCTCAACTTCTTCTTCAGCAAGTGATTTTTCGAGTTCACTCATGTAATCGATGCATTGAGTTTGGAAGTCTTTGAAGTCTAGCCGATATTTTCGGGAAAATGCATTGAGAAACCCTGACAGGCTTAATATCCCAGGTTGCAGGATAATCTGAAGTTGAGATTTGATCACTTCAAGAGCTTCCTTGCAGTTGTGCGTATACAGTTCTTCTTCATTCAGTATCTTCTCATATTGATTCAGGCTTTGTTGAAGTGGAGCGGTGAAATAATGAAATTGGCATCTTATGTAGTATTCAAATGCCTGATCGAAACTTGAGTCATATCCTGTAGAAATGATGACATTCTCAATATGAGTCTTGAACACAGTAAACGCTTTCCTTGATTTTCTCTCTTTCATTTTCATTTCCTTTTCCATTTAGCTCCAATGTGTGATAAAGTTGATGTTGGATCGATGCAAAGATCTAGGAGTGGGTTGGTTACTCACAAAGTTGGAAACAATTCACCAATTCAATATAATAATAGTCACCAAGTCTATTATATTGTATTATAGGAACAAAGTTGACAGCTCACAATAAAGTAGACACACTTGATCTTTTCCTCAATATTTAAGGCACGCTCATTAACAGCTCATAAAGCAAGCTCAATATAATATTAAACCCTTTATTGTTGTTGATAATGCATCAAAAGCAAACCCACATGAAAAGTTGGTAGACTCTCGTCAAAAGCAAACCCAACTTAATATTATAATAGAGAGTAGTTGATGAACACGTGATACTTGAATATTATACTCAAAAGCAACTCAATATTTTACTCTCAATATTATAAAAGAGACTAGTATCAACTTTCACTCAATATGAACTTCACGTGATACTATTATAATATGATGAAGTGGGTTGGTTAAAGTATCTTATATTACTTGCTGTTTCAACTTAAATCAACAACTTGAAGTCAAAAGTTGAACTTCAACAAAACTCAACACTTTCTGCTTTCAAACCCAACTTAATATAAGAAAAGAAACCCTGCATGTTGACTAGAACCTTGTTCGCAATGTTTTAAAAACCGGTTTTTTAGTCGAACCGGCCATGCTTCCGTCACCGGTCGAACCGGCCGAACCGCCCAACAAAAAAAATCAAAAAAAAAAAAAAAAAAAAAAAAAAAAAAAAAAAAAAGTCAAAACCGGTTGAATCGGACCGGTCGAACCGGAAAAACCGGCCGGTTCGCTACAGTAAACGGGACTTATAAAAACCGGGGTTTTTTAAACCGGCCGACCAGCCGGAGGCCGGTCGAACCGGCCGGTCCGGTCCGGTTTTTAAAACATTGCTTGTTCGATTAGTTTCTTGTTCGATCAGAAAGTTGCTAGATCAACAGGTAGTTCGATCAACAGGTCCTTCGATCAACTGGTCCTTCGACTAACAACTCGTTCGACTAACAACTCGTTCGACTAACCACTCGTTCGATCAAATGAGTCGATCGACTAACACTTCGTTCGACTAGGTCGTTCGACTAGCTCGTTCGACTAGGTCGTTCGACTAGCTCGTTCGACTAGCTCGTTCGACTATGTAGTTCGTTCGATCAAATGAGTCGATCGACTAACACTTCGTTCGACTAGCTCGTTCGATCAATTTGGAAGAGTAAGTCTAGCTCGACTACCCTTGTCTCGTTCGATGAATGCTCCTTCGATGACACACCTCGTTCGATCAATGTTGGTCGTTCGATCAAGTTGTCTCGTTCGACCAACCTAGCTAACTCGCTAGTTGTTCGATGATGATGAGATGCTTCGATGAACCTGTTAGTTCGACTGAATTAATCTGGTGAACAGTAGCAATTCGTGAACAGTGATAAGCCCTAAAGAAATTTCCTAGATCAATGTTTGGCTCTTGATACCACTTGTAGGAACCATGATCACTCTTTATCACACATGGATCTTCGTTAAAGCACAAGAGGATGAGATGGGACAAGGAATGTGTGGATCGTTTGTATTGTAGAGAGATGAAATGATGATAACTTTTCTTTATTAAACACACACTTTACACACTTGAACCACTGCCTCACAAAGTCACAAATGAGGATAAGGCTTTAAGTATTACATGGTTTTTGCCTTATGGGCTTTGATGGGCTTGTGGGCTTTTGCACTTGGATAAGGCTTTTACAAAGAATACTAATTCTAACACAAGCCCACTTTACACAAAGTTCTAACGTAAATGAATGACCATCACTTTAACAATAAAATTAAAGCTAACATGCACTGTACAAGGGAACTTATATACCATTGATTTAACTTACTAATCTGCCTAACTGCTTGAGAATTTCACTGTGAGAAACTGGCAGATACAGATCTCCATGTATTGTTGGAGTAAAATGCATAAACCATAAGAAATAAGGTGCTTAACGGATCAAACAGTCAATTGGGTTGGCAAGTGATGGTTGTTTTGTACAACGGGAATAGGAAGCTCGTCGCTGTTCCGCCTTTGGTGCATTTGCCTCTGTACTGCTTTTATGGCAGCTACTCGGGCAGCATTGGCTGCCCGATTAGCGGATATCACCACAATGTTCACCTTTTCGTCCATTTTAGCAGTTGCATCATACGCTTTCTCTGCTGCTCCCCGTGCTTCCTGATATAATCAAGTACCAAAATATGAAAGCGTGAACACTAATGCAAGATACTAGGAAGTAGTAGCAAAATAGATACATCAAGCAGGTTAATAGGTTGTCAAACGGTTCTGGTTGAATGGGTTTTTTACTAGGGTAGAAGAATAATGTTGAGAGATGCATTACCTGAATGGCATTAAGCACTTTGGAACGATACTCAGGAACAGGTGGTGATATGTCAAGAACGCCATTCTGCCAGTGCCCAGATCGTGTATCCCCGTTTCTGAAAGTGTACACTCCAAACCCTTGTCTTTTGCCTTCGTGCCAAGATCCTTCATATTTATGTCCGTTTGCAAAGCTGTACACTCCAAAACCGTGCATTTTGTCTGCAAAATATTCTCCAGCATAGGCATCCCCATTTCTAAAACATGAAAAAAAACATTTGAAACTGACAAGTAATATGGTTCTTAAAATATGAATTGACTTTTTATGATGAAGAACTAGAGGTACCAAAATGATATAAACATCAAGGTACTCTGCTATTGTCCTTTATTATCCATGGTCCATTTTTCTGAACATCGAGTCATTAAAAGATGGTTTTGAGTACCTTTCAGGTCCATTTGTTACCCGAATTCTGTCAGCTTATATATAGAAGTTATCATTTTCGGATGTCGGTTTTTAAGGGCTTTCTGCTACAAAATGACTCAAACAAGATCCGAGGCATCTTTTAATGACTCAAATGTACTAGAAGAATACATCGCCTGAAACATGACAAATGAATACATTGATATTTTATGTAGAAAAACTATATTCTACCTGAAACGGTAGTAACCATGACCGTGTTTAACACCCCACTTGAATTCCCCTGCATATCGACTACCATCTTCGCAACTATGCACACCACATCCATGACTACGACCACTAGACCATTCACCCGCATAAACATCACCTGTATAAAACCTATAAACACCCAACCCATGCCTTAACCCTTGTCGGTATTGCCCTCTATACCTACTCCCCTTCACCCACGTTTCAACCCCGTAACCATCATACATTCCAT
The DNA here is from genome assembly GCA_021014915.2 of Artemisia tridentata subsp. tridentata. Taxonomy (NCBI): domain Eukaryota; kingdom Viridiplantae; phylum Streptophyta; class Magnoliopsida; order Asterales; family Asteraceae; genus Artemisia; species Artemisia tridentata. Next base: position 102,657,061 of record CP139507.1, on the reverse strand, counting down.
CAATCCAGTTACCCTCATACTGCCCACTCATATAGTAATAATAAATACCACTACCCGAACACTTACCCTTATGAAACTCACCCTCATATACATCTCCGTTACTATATGCTTGCACCCAACACCCCGAATTAACTCTCTTTTTATTGCCTTTTGGTTTTGACCCAATTGACCAAAAAACCGGCAATGGTTGTTTAGAGGACGAATGCAGTTTAATCGGTAAGGAACGAGCAAGTAATGTTCGAATTGAAGGGAGCTGAGGGAGGCCAAGGTTTAGGGAAAATAATAATGCTGCTGAAAATGCTAATGCAGATAAGAAATCAAGTACAAATGATTGGCTTGGGTGAGATACTAAAAAGTAGAAAAATGGAAGAGATAATAAAATGATTAATCGAATGTGTGTTTGAAGGCGGCGAAGGTGGTGAAGACGTTGAAGGAGATGAATTATGATCTCCTTTGTGGCGCTAAAACGCTTATGGTAATGTTTTAAGGGCGAAAAAACTGAATTGGAGGATAACTTGGTTGTCGATAATTTAGGCTGTGTAGAGATTGGGTTAACATTGTCATCTATAATGATTTCGTGTTGATGGTTATGGGTTGCATTAGATGATGGTAATACTAGTAATAATGATGATGAAGTTGGTGAATATGTTGTGTTGTAATCGGAAGAGACACAAATGCTATCTTTTCCGATGTGAGTTTCAAGATTCTTATGATACATTACATTTGTGAATTCATTGTTTTGAATTTATAAATAAGTTGTATTCGAGATTTTTGGAAAATATTTGGATTCTGAAACAAAGATTTTGAGGAAATTGTAAAGATAGATTTTGTGAAAATTATAGAAGAATACTCCGTAAAATGTTGAGTTGAGCGGATTAAGCGTTAAATTTATGGTGAGGCGCCAACATCAATTTTCAAGAGAAGAAACTACCTTCCATTTCTTTTTGTTTTTATAAATAAAATATGATAATTCTATTATTTATTTTTTTATTTCGAAGAAAGTAAATTAGCACTCGTACAAGGTTACTTTTGCTCATTTAAACTTTAATGACTACTACACGTGGGGAGCTTCTTAAATTAACATTTAGATTAGCACTTTATAACTATTTCACTGCCTTGGCCATAAGGTATATATTCTATTTTGACATTCGTGTAAACATCTGGTTCATTTACTTCCTGTTAAAAAAACAAGCCTGCTTGAAAACAGTACACATTAACAAAAAAGGGTAACATTCCTGACAGATGAATTATCAACAGCAAACACTCAAAGCAGCTGATATGATTTCTCAATGTTATGTTTCAACTTTCCACGAAAGCCGAGAGGAACAAATATGGTATCAAATGTGATTCATTATCCCACATTCAACATATCATTGAACAAAAAGATACAAAAGGCAAGTCTAGCAAAGCTTCCCCGGATTGACAAATCCAAGAGAGAGAACAATTATTCAGTCACAAAGGATTACAAAAGAAAGATGAACTTTTTACTCTTAACCTGTGAGAGCAAAGTTAAGAGCACTGTGAACATCAACTCCAATTTGTGCTTCAGCCTTTTCTGCATCAGTTGAAGCTGAGCTGAGCTTCTGGGTAAACTCGCTTAGGCCTTTTTGTACCTGAGCTGGATCAAGTCGGTCAAGAGGAACAGCCTCAACAGCCAATATGTCCGCATAAGAGTTTGGGTGGATAAATGCGAAGCCACTGCTGACAAAGTATTTCTTCACGTCATTCCCTTCGTGGACTGAGAGAAGACCGGGCTTTAGTTCTGCAATTGTGGGTACGTGTCCTGGTAAAATACCCATCTGCCCAGTTGTTGCTGGAACGATCACCATGTCAACCTGTAACATTACAAGATCGGCTTTCAATTAACATCAATGTTCAAGAGTCAATTTACTTTATGTTTTTCTTTATAAATGTGTCTTTAACTTTATCTTAGAGTTGGTAAAATGGGCAAGTTCAGATAATAAATTCTGTTGAATATCAGTACAAGCATAATAGATTGTAAGCATTATATATAAACTTTGCAGCATTTTGAGATGTTTATCTTTAACCAGTTAGAGACAAACACAGCCTGAATTGACCTGTATACAAGTGAATCAGGCTAAATTGCCATCTCTAGTTTTATCTGTTTATTGTCATCTTTGTACCTCTTTACAACGACTTCTTTCCTCAACAGCATATGCAAACAATATTGCTCCTAACAGTTAATCTAGATAGTTAACATGGCTAAGGCAGTTACAAGTGAATCCCAAATCATTCAAATTTTAGCCATCTTGCTATGCTTCAGGAGTCTTTCATAATGCAATGCCACTGCTCCTAGAGTATCCTAGCTATCTCTAGCAGTGGGCTCCTACCAAGCTGTAGACGGCTAATTATCAGTGGCTGCAGCCCCTAGCAGGCCTAGTTACCGTGGTCAAAGTGACTAACCTTTTTAACAGGTGCACTTGGCTTCATCGTTAAAAAAAATATTGCAGTTGCAGATATTTCAAAAAAGTATACTTTAAAACCTTAGAAATTTTTGCCCCAATCATGCAAATACAGGTGTTTTTATTTTAAATTAACCCCTTCGACACTCAAAGTAAGAAAAGACCATGAGATGTTATGTACAATGATCCGGTTAACTGGAGAGCCCAAACCCATTTCTATACTAGAGCAGACCAAAAGACATATTTTGACATAATACCAACACAGCGATGTTGAGTACCAATAAAAACAAGCTTTAACGCCTAGGCGAAAGCCAATTCCATGCTAAGAAAAAAAGAAACAAAGCATGAGCACACGCTTGAAACCTAGGCCGCTACTGAACACAGCACACTCTCTGTGAAATAATCATGAAGTGTCTTTATAAGGAAATGACAACAGACGGTGAAGCCACAATCAGATCCCAAAGCTTACAAAGCACTATTCAATCACAAAAATGCACACCAAGTTGTGTCACCATATATTAACATTACCATTTATCAGAGGGGCAACATACAACCTATCAACCAAACTCAGAGCTAAACGGCCACCAAAATGACTAAACCGAGTATTATATCTGCCAAAAATACCTTGAATAAGACCTGTGACCATATTGACTCTTAAACAGAACCCCCATGGTGGCCATAGAAATGTGATTTTAAAATGCGAAATACTTGAATTTTAATTGCCATGGTTAAGATTGCCACAACTGAAAAAATGTTATTCAGTTTGAAGTACAGTGATAGCAGAACAATAAAATGTCTGAAATCTGAAATGCCATAAACTCAATTGATTATGAAATTAATCTTTCTTATTTTTACTATCTGTTATTTGCAAATAATAGACCGACTTTCGAAAAAAATGCGCCAAAGGTGATTAAGCGTTTCTTCCATATGATGATGCGAAAGATGATTATGGTTACAACATCGCCATTTCATTTGGTCACCACCTTAAGACACGCACAAACAAGTTTACAGTCATCTATTTAAACGGTACTTGTTATCCAACATCGCCATTTCTAATTTAGAATCAATTCCAAACAATTGAACAATTACTACAAAATGTTTAATCCAATACCCTAATCATAAACATCGCCTATCCGTTCTCACGTAACATGATTTCCAAATCATAAGCGTGCGTATCAATATCACAACAACACTAATATATACCACATTTCAACAATCAGCTCAAACCCTAATTAATAAACTCAAACCAAGACACCAAACAACATTATAAAACAAAACAAAACAAAAACACAAACCTCTTTCTGCGAAAGCTCGGAAGCATACGGAAGGACAAAATTAACAGTCAACTTAGTAGGCAAAACATTGGGCGTAGGAGGACGAGTTTTCATATACTGACTAGGTGTTTTTGGTGGATCTATATTTGGTATCACTTTCTTCCACTGCTCTACAAACGCTTCATCTCCGGCCGATGTGTCAGCTACCTCGGTGGAGAATGGGCGGCGCGTGGCGGCGGCGGAGAAGAAAGTGGTGGTGGGTTTGGTGAGGATCCGTGAGGTCAGTTGACGGAGCATGGTGTTGGTTATTAGATCGCTCGGTTGGTTAGGTCAGGTGATGAAATGAATCGATTGGGTAAATGGGTGTGTGTTTGTTTGATTCGGGGGAAGTGAAAGGGGATTGGGGACTTGGGGTTCTCTAAGTAGTAGTACTTTTTTATTTTATTCTTTTAACGAGGTTTGTAACCCGCCCTCCGCCGCGGAGCACGTGGAACTAACTTTGCAACGGACCTATAACCCTAACGACTATTCGAGTTAATTGTTTCAGAAATTCTTTACAGAAATAGTCTTTGAAGTTAGCATTCCGTTGCAAAGTTAGTCATTAAGGACTAACTTTGCAACGAACCGATAACCTGAAGGCCTAATTTTGTAAGTTTTCTAAAAATACATACTAAACTTCAACATTTTTTATAAAATCGTGCGTATGTCAGAAGGCAAAAGCATTGCAAATCGTTTTGTTCGCAATTCGACGGTCTTTTCAACGACATATTTTGTTAATACAAATATCGTCCTAAAAACGTTATTTATATTTCACGATATTTGTTTTATTTTGTTAATGACAATTATAAGGTTTATCTTTAGCAAAGCATAAGTATATTTTAAAGTCTTTTACATTTTAGTAACAAGCTTTTTAAAACGCATCTACATACCACATGATCACTAGGAATTACACATTGCACACATATATATATTTACATGTTTATTTTTATTTCTTAAAAATGGAAATATACATGACATCATGTCATACATCATTAGGAAATCTTAGTTGACTTTACAATATATTTTGGAAAGATCTTGCAGCAAAGGAGTTGACTTTGTAAGATCTTGACAAGACTAGACAAGATATGGTAAGATTTGTGAAGTCCTTAGCTGGCATGTTCCCGCGGAACCAAACCAGTATAAGGGCGGAACCCATAATTTGGGTCCGCCGGATCCGCGGGTTGTCTGGTCAGTTTTGCCTATAAATAGCAAGCTAATCATTCAAACACTCTTATCACTTACATAGCATAAAGTACATATTCACTTATTTATACATTACTAATCCATTCATTTCATTCTTAGTGATCTTCCTTTTGTAGCAAAGAGATCAAGCATCAAGGATCAACAAACTGTTGCTATCCTATTAGAGTAGTTACTGTGTGATTTGTTAGTAGTTCACACATCATTGTTATACCATTCATTCAGTAGTGATCGGTTAGTGTTTTAGTCCTCAAAACACATAGAGTGTCGGGAGTGGTTGTACCCTTGTTAAAGAATCAACGGGAGTGGTTGTACCCTTGTAAAGAACTCGGTGTTTAGCTTAGTACCGGATAAAGAGTAAGCGACGTGTAAAGGTTTTCTCCGCCGAGAAGGGAGCTTGTTTCTTAGTGAAGAAAAACTCTCGAGTTAGAGGCTCGAGGAGTGGAGTAGGGCAAGGAAGAGAGTCCTTGTAGCCGAACCACTATAAATCTCCGTGTTGTGGTTTGATTGTTCTTTTCCTTACTTACATTACTTATATTGATTGTATGTGTGCATTAACTTGAAATCACGTTAAGTCTCAAAGCGAAGAAAAGTTTAAAACGGTAAAAACTATTCAACCCCCCCTTCTAGTTTTTCACAATTGGCATCAGAGCTACGTTACTCAAGATTTTCAAAATATATTGTATTTTAAAACTTGAAACGATCAATGAATTTTGAAAACTTCAAAGAAGGGCAATCTATGCAAAGACCACCACTATTTGAACCAAATAGTTTTATATATTGGAAAAATCGCTTTGAAACTTATGTGAAGTCAAAGGATATAGATTTGTGGTATATTATTGTAGAAGCTGATAATAAACCTATATCAAATATATCAGGTGGTCGGGATGAGGGTACTTCTCTTACTCGTCATAGTGATGAGCAAAAGAAGTTGATTGCCAAAAATAATAAAGCTAAAATGATGCTTTACAACGCTTTACCTAAGAAAGAATATGAAAGAGTCTTTATGTGTAAAACGGCTAAGGATATTTGGCAATCATTGATTATCACTCATCAAGGGAACTCACAAGTCAAAGATAACAAAATTGATCTTCTTGTTCAACAATATGAACAATTTATTATCTCTGAAGATGAGACCATTGATAGTGCTTTTGCTAGGTTTAATACTATAATTACTTCTCTTAAAGCACTTGACGAATCTTTTTCTAGTAAGAACTTTGTTAGGAAATTTCTTAGAGCACTTCATCCGAAGTGGAGAGCAAAGGTGACGGCTATTGAAGAATCCAAGGATCTTTCAAGCATGACACTGGACGAGCTCATCGGAAATCTCAAAGTTCACGAGATGGTGATGGAAAAAGACTCATAAATAGTTAAAGGCAAAAAGGAGAAAATGAAGTTCATTGCCTTAAAAGCTAGGGTGGAGTCAAGTGATGATGAAGAGTCTAGTTCGGGTAGCGAAGACGAAGAGTATGCCATGGCCGTTAGAGATTTCAAGAAATTCTTCAGGAGACGAGGAAAGTTCGTAAGACAGCCTCGTGAAGAAAAGAAACTCTTCCGGAAAGACCGTGATGATAGAAAAGGAAAAGTAGATAGGAAGTGTTTTAGGTGCGGGGATTCCGGTCACCTAATAGGAGAATGTCCAAAGCCTCCGAAGAACAAGTCTCAAAGAGCATTTGTTAGTGGAGCTTGGAGTGACAGTGAAGGCGATGACTACGAGCCTAAGAATGACGAAGTTGCTCTTATGGCTAATGACTCTAACGAGGTACTATCTGACTCATCCTACTCCTCTATTGATGATGACACAATAGAAACAGAATATAACAAACTGTGTGAAATTACCCTTAAAATCATAAACAAAAACAAGTTCTTAAAAACCAAAAAGGAGTTTTTGGAAAACGAAGTATATTGGTTAAAAGAAAAAGCTTTAAGATTAGAAAAAGGAAAAGATGTTAAGGAAACATGTGTCTCGTGTCAGGAACTTAAACTAGAAATAGAAATACTTAAGTCCACACAGGAAAAACTTATCAAACTAAATTCTAAATTTAAAAGGTTTGATAAACACATTTGTTGTATGGATGATATAATGAAAGCTCAAAAGTTGGATCTTGATAAAACCAAGCTAGATTTTATGAAACTAGATAACTTTGAGAAACAAAGTGTGAAAGTACAAGAAACTGTTCCAACAAAGTTAGACACCCACGGATCTGGCTAACCTAAAAATTTGGTTCCGCCAGTAGTGACCAAAGGGTCCGCGGGTACTGTTGCTGAACAGAAGGTCTGTACTTCGGATCGTACTGAGTTCGTTAAGGTCACAAGAAAACCTAGCACTAGTACAACTGTTAACAAACAAAGACCAGTAGTTACTATAGGAAAAGGTCAAGTTAAAAATGAGTTTAGGACTAAAACTGTTCAACAGAGACCTAAAACTAGTTTTCCCAAACACCCATTTCGTAAGAGTAACTTTAACTCACAGCTGCATTATCAAAATAGTTGGAACCAAAACATGTCTAGGAACTTTCAAGGTCCCAACTACATGCCATGGAACACTTATCCACCTTTTGCATACATGAACCATGATAATGTAATGTTTAACCCAAATGGACCCATGAGACATTGGGGACCAAATGCTTGAGTTTTTCTTTAACTTAGGTGTGCTTGAAAGTCGGGTTAGAACCAGACAAATGGATCAAAGATAGTGGGTGTTCAAGACACATGACGAGAAACAAAAGCCTTTTCTCAACCTACCAAGTGTACGACGGAGGTAATGTCACATTCGGTAGCAAACTTAAAAGTAAAATCATTGGAAAAGGTACAATCTCTCTTGACTCTCTCACTATTGATGATGTTGCTCATGTAGATAACTTAGAATTTAACTTGCTTAGTATTAGTCAATTATGCCGCAAAAAGTATAACGTCCTTTTCAGTGAAAATGGAAGTAAAATACTTAAAGATGGCATAACCGTAGGAAAATGTGTTTTGAAGAATAACGTTTACGTTATGAAATTAGACAAAACACCTAAAGACAAACTTTTTCTCACTTCTTTGGACGAAAACTCAACTCTATGGCATAGACACTTAGGTCATGCTAATATGAGGTTAATCCAATCCTTATCATCTAAGGAACTCGTTAGGAACCTACCCAAGTTAAAATACGACCAACACTTTTGTGATGCTTGCAAAATTGGGAAACAAGTTCATAATATCCATAAGGCTAAAAATATGGTGTCCACATCTAGTTGTCTAGAACTACTACATATGGATTTGTTTGGTCCATCCGCTATACAAAGTTACGGGGAAAACTTCTATACTTTGGTAATAGTAGATGATTACTCTAGGTATACTTGGACAAAGTTTTTGAAAACTAAAAACGAGGCATTTGATAAATTTGAAATTCTAAGTAAGAAAATTCAAAATCGAATAGGAAATAACATTGTGTCTATTAGAACCGACCACGGTCGTGAATTTGATTACGAAACCCAATTCTGAGCTTTTTGTGATGCTAATGGCATAACACATAATTTCTCGGCTCCTCGAACTCCTCAATCTAATGGTGTAGTAGAACGCAAAAATAGGACAATTCAAGAAATGAGTAGAACAATGTTAAATGAACAAAACATACCACAAAAGTTTTGGTGTCACGCCGTAGATACATCCACATACATCTTAAATAGAGTATTAATTAGACCATTTTTAAAAAAAGACTCCATATGAGTTATATAGATGCAAAAAGCCTACTTGAGTGATTTTTTTTTTCTTTTTTTTCTTTTTTTTTTTCCCTTTCTGCATTATTAAGTACAACTCATTCAAGTAAATGGGTCGAAATTGCCTAGATTACCCATTCGTAAGTAACTGGGTCAAAATTGCCACGCCCAATTATAATGTGTGTCTTTTGTTACCAAAAATTTTAAAATATTGTTGTAATAGAAAGGTAACAATTTCACCCGTTACAACTACCGCTAACACTTCATTGTTGCCACAGTTATGTCACCTACAATAACCTACGAAAATATTGTGTTCTAACGTCTTCAATGTTTGATAATTATAACTTATGTGGTATGTTAATAAAATGTTTTGTTGTAATAGTTTAATGTGGCTATCTTTTCCATTGAAAATATTGTGTTGTACACTATATGATTTGAGGAGGCAAAGGTGAAGTCTCTATTTGAGAGATGGATGGTTCATCTGAGATAAGACTCAATAATTCATATGTTAGGTGGTTAGTTATTGTAACTTATTTTATGTATTTTGAATTTCTTAGTGAATATTCGCTCTTAAACACTTCCTGTTTCTTTTTATGATCTTTGTAGGGTGAAGGAGGTGTCGTTGGCGTGAAGAGTTGTGTGACAGTGATGTGGTGGGATCGCCAGAAAGAAAAACACACTAAATATACGTCGAGCCACTTTCTAGAGAGTATATCTACAACAAGCAAAGAGCAAAACACATAAAAATGTGCCTGCATCACTTTCTGGAGAATCCACAACAAGTAAAACTGAATGTTTACCATGAGGTACCTATAATTTATATTTTCTTCCTAATATATACATTTTTCTTAGAAACATTTAATGAGAACAACCTTTATTTTGATACAACTAAACACAGCCTTACAAAAATAACTTTTACACAAGGATGCATCTATTGAGGTTGTGGCCCAACACTTAATGCTTAGAGTTTTTTGCTTAATTAGGGAATGCAAAGAACACATTATGTAAAGAAAACTCGATGGTTGACAATAACTTGGTATAAAAGGGAAGAATGTGGATGACTAAAAATACTATTGTACTTCATATTGGTAGATCAACCCTTGGCTGCATCATCACTGGTAACTCAAGATCCTTTTGACAAAAAAAGGTTAGTATATTTTCTATTTTCCATAGTTATCGAGTTTAGCATGTTTTCTATTTTCCATTAAAACATTCAAAACATGACAAAAATACAATGTCTTCAATGAGAACCACTTCTGAGATCAATCTTCTATCTATTTATGTGGTGCATTGTGAATTAATAAACTTTATGGCTAAATCTTACTGAGTGAGTATGGAGTAGTCATAGATTTGTTGGCATCATTAAGGATTACTTATCTTTTAATACATTGAATGAGGTCTCAAGTAGGGTATGCATCAACTCACATTTAGCTCATTCTTTCAATTTCAGTTGTGATGCAGAGTTGCAGACATGGTTAGGAACAATGAGTTATTGCTTTCTGTTCCTTTTGAGAATGTCCAAATAAGTCGGATAAAAGATATGATGTTGGAACATTTACTATTGTCACATGTGAGACTCTTTGATTCAGTCATCTCATTTGTTTTTGGATATGTTCTCATTCAATGAATGTATTTTTGTGATTATTTTGTTTGTCTTGTGTGTTTTGAACAATGGTAGGTGGGGTTTGTGGGTCGCTTTTTGCTATGGTTTTCATTCGGTGAATGTATTTTTTGCGTACTGGGTAGTCATGTTTTTTTTGTTTTGTTTTTGTTTTCTGTGTTTTGTTTATTTGTTGCGAAAAGGAATTAACTGGATAGTTTATAGATAAAGGAACTCGAAAGCAACATTGTCTATCTGGAAGTTCTTCATAGACTGTGAGTTTGTTTTTTTATTATCTTTTTCTCCACAATAAAGTATACGTACTTTTTCTTACGATTGTTAAAAATATAACCTTATTTCTTTTCATTTTAATGTTATATTATTTAAAGTTGTTGTATCAAATATTTTAATACTTCTTTTATTTTTTAAAGAATGTTTGGAGCTAGCCGCCCATCGGGCGGGCCTTGAGGCTAGTAATAATATATTTTCTAGCTAAAAGTTAGATGCATATACATATAGTAGAAGAATCCTATGTATTTTTCATCCTCTGCGAGATAAATTTGTTGCTAGTACTACTCATCTTTTTCACTTAAAAATCACTTTCAAAACTAATTTGAATAAATATAAATGAATAGAGATGCATCTAATTCATGTCGATGCATCTCAAATATGTGGTTATAGTTATTACTCGTTCTTCTCATTTCAAGTTTTCTTCTCACTGGATCCTTACCCCTTTAATATATAGTTATAATTTGTAAGATTGCAAATCGTGAATATGGAGGTTTGTTTAATGTCATTTTAAAGATAAGTTATAATTTTTGACGGTGTAAGTTATTATTATTGTTAGGAATATAAATATTCATATGAAGGTTCGGTCACCCCGAGCATCTAATTAGCATTTATATAGCTCGTAGGCTTATATATATTAGTTTAGTATTATTAGTAATATTAGTATTAGCTTAGTCGTATTTATATTTGTGGAGTGGGTCGGGGCTTTCCCCACTGTCAGCTCACTCCACAGCCCACTAGGGGCACAAATATGTAGAAGTATAAATACCCCTTCCCACACAAGGGAAGGGTTGGAACTCTTGTCACATTAATCTAATATTCAGATTTTCACATAGTTCCCTCTCTCTCTAAAACTTCTCTCTACAAACTAACTCAAATGGGTTTCTTGATCTTTCAAGATCCAAGACCACCCGAATAGATCCACACAATCAAGATGGTTATTTCCTACAATTGGTATCAAGAGCCATGGTTTCATCTTGGTCAGATCTGTGGTTGTTACATCATTTTGGGTTCGAATCCTTTTATACAAACTGATCTACTCGTTTTTTTTGTTCGAATAATTGTGTGGGCCTTATCATTATTTCTTGTGTTCAGTTTGTGGATCTGGGCTTTGAATGAGTTTCAAAACTTTTGTTTGTGGTACTTGTGGTCTTATCATTATCCCCTATCAGTATTACTGGGTTTATCACTTTAACCTTTTCTTGGTTCATTCACAACACAAGATATTCATGCCAAGATCCAACTAAAACTGCTATGACGTTTTGTTTTTGGCCATTCTTTTAAATAGCCTTGGTTTGATTTTTGGGTTAGTATAAACTCGTGACTTGTGCTATGAAAACCAAAGCTGTTTTTGGGTTGAGGCTTAGCCGCGATTTGAGATGCTATGAAAACCAGACTCTTGTCACTTGTGTGTATGTATCACGGACTTCTTCTAGCAGTTATGGTTTTTTCTTGTTCGAATCGAGAAGATTTCTTGGCAGCGGTTTGATGAATGTGAAAAGCTAGATCCGGTTTTTAAGGAAAGTACGAAAGTGACAGCGTTGACCGGTCAAAGGTGCAATTTGTCTCCGATGCGGTTTGTCCTGGACTCGGTTTGTCCATACAGTCGTAGACTCGGTTTGTCTGTTTTACCATGAACTCGGTTTGTGTATATATTGTATACTCGGTTTGTCTGCAAAATCATGAACTCGGTTTGTCATGGACTCGGTTTGTCATGGACTCGGTTTGTGTACATAAGGTGGACGCGGTTTGTGTATAATCACGAACTCGGTTTGTGTTTCTAACTTGTATACGGCTTGTGTTTTGCACAGATGCGGTTTGTCTACCCTTTCATCGACTCGGTTTGTCTGTTACTCGTTTTTGTGATAGTTTAAGGATTGTCACTCGGTCAAATGGTCAAACGACTACAACAACAAACAACAATCACAACTCCAACGATCCTAAACCCAGTCAACAACAACAAACAATAATTGTCCTAAACCCAGTCAACAACAACATAGACCTTCGGCCAATAAAAAATTACACCGATCTCAGTTTTTCGCTTATTTATTTTGTGTGGTTCTTCTAACTCAAAGATCTTAAAAGATCTAAACACAAAAAACGAATACATCATAGATCGTTAAAAACTCAAAGCAAAATATAGTCACAACATTTCGATCTCAGTTGGGTGCACCTTTAATTCAAATCGATAACGATTTTTTGTGACCTTAACCATCATCGATCTATAGAAGAACAAAGCCTCCTATTTAATTTTTCGAATGATATAAAGAACGAACCAAAAACAATACCGTTTTGATTCATTTTTTTTTCATTCGGTTCTATAAAAGAAAGGCCTTGAGAAGTCCTTATTAATATTCGAAACATAAAATAGATATCAAAACAAAAGTGTTTCAATATCACTTGCTTTCGTTCGATTAAACAAAGAAACACAAGTGCAAACAAATCTTACCGGTTATTAGTGAGATCAACGAAAGAAAGGAAGGATTCTATTAGAATCGGACTTTATCAATAACAAGGTCGAATCTTTTGGTGGCTGCGTGTTTTTGGGTTAGAGAAGAAATGGTGTAGTAGGCGGATGAGATAAGGATTAGGGGTACGGGAAATTATTGATGATTGGTGAAGTGAAGGAGGCGCCTGTTTTGGAGAGAGTTTGGATAGGGGCGGATTAATATTAGATTAGGGTTAGGTATATGAGTTTAAAGTGTCTTATATATACCGTATAATTAGGGTAACACTTTAATGTTATAACCGGGGTGATTATTGGATGGATGGATCGAGTTGGACTTTATTGGGGCCTTATTACTCGATTAAGTGGGCTTCTTTGTTAACTCAATGGACTGGGCTGATATGGGATGTTACTTGGGCCGTGTGACATTGGACTTATTGTGTGTAATCTGATTTTCACTACTGGCTTGTTCCGAGTGGACTATTAAAGCAAGGACTGGACCGGACCCTAGGAGCTTATGTTGTACACTAATGGTTCACTCTAATTGATGGGTCTCTAAATTAAAATTGTTATCCTAAAATTTTGTACAAAAATTATTGGATACAATCTTTAATGTTTGGATTAAGTGTGGTAATGTTTGGTAGTCCAAATTTTCACGAGGATACACATGTCACGGCTAGTATTTGGGTTTATGAATGTCATCGGGATTACAGAGTTGCGGATTTGGCGGCGTAGTCCAAATAGAGCCTACCACTTGAGCAAGCATGCAATTTGATATTTACGATATGAGTTATAGCTGTCGAATTACAATTTGTTTAATTGCTATTTGTCAAGTTGCGCTTTGACTTGTTACGACTTGACGGATTACGATTTGACCAGTTACGATATGACGTTGCGAGTTGACACTTGCGATTTGACTTATTGTGACTTGGTTGATTGCAATCTGACTTGTTGCAATTTGACAATCTGTGGCTCGACTTGTTGTGATTTGATCACGTTGTGATTTGACTCCTGTGACTTGTATTCCGAAGATTAATATTGCACTTCACCCTTAACTGTTCGTGTTGATTTCACGGTTTCGCTTGTAGATTTTAGAAAATCCCGCGAAAGATTCGATTTCTCGGTTTAAATCTCAAGAGCTGTAAAATCCCGTGAAATTAATTTTGGACATGTAGGCGGGACTTGGATTTAGACAAAATAAAACTTATGGGGTTTGACTATTTTTTCGGGATAAGTTTGTGCTTCAAGATCAGCAGGAATTGGGAAATTATGGTAACTTGGTTGGTTTGTTAATGCCCGGGTTGGTGTACTTAGTGTCACAAACATCTCGGGGTGGATGGATGCACGATGTTTGTTGACCCTTGCTCAAGCTTATTTAAGGTGATTAGACCTGAATGTTCAAGAAGTGGATATATACAATAAAGGATGGAAGGTTGGGTATATATCACTACCTATATTTAAAGGAGTTACGTTGTTGTGCTCAATATAGGTTCTAAATCACAATTTGCAATTTAAGATGATTAGACTTGGATGTTCACGAAGTGGATATATACAATTAAGGATGGAAGGTTGGGTATATATCACTACCTATATTTAAAGGAGTTACGTTGTTGTGCTCAATATAGGTTCTTAATCATAATTTAGTGCAAGTTTAAGTCGCGGACTTGTTCTTTATCAAGCTTCATCAAGTGATTGTTGTTTCTCAAGCTTATAATGGGATTGTTGTTCAAGATCTTCTCAAGAGGTAGTCAGGCTTAAAGACAAGAGGTGATTTGTTTGGAGACATGTTTTAACCTTTTACTCACTTTAAAGTCATATGCATTTCATCAAGCGGTTTTGGCATATTTCGAGCTTCAATGAATTGTTAATCTACTAAACCATTGATGATGAGGAAAGCAAGGGGTTACTACAAGAGAGTCTTAATCACCATCTTCGTTGCAGTAGTTTCAGTTGTCTCTTTCCATGTTTTGCGCCTGACAAATTCACAAACATCACGGACTCTCAGCTTTGGCAAAAAGGTCATTTCATGTCCTTTTTGAGGGGGAGAATTATCGCAAGTTTCCTAGAAGTTCCGTCTCCAGCGATGTGAATTTTAGCGGTTCCGGTTACAGCGGGTCAGATCGTATCGGTTCAGTCTCCAGCGGTTTGAATCTTAGCAGTGTCGGTTACAGCGGGTCAGATCGTAGCGATTCAGGATTCAGTGGTTCAGTCTACAGCAGTCTGAAACTTACTGTTGTGCAGTTAGTTCTTGAATTTATTTCTCAGATAAATCTCAAGAACCGTAAAATCCTGTACACAGTACGACATCTATTTCACATCCAAGTAGCTGGATCAGACAGCTTTGTTTGATAGGACTGACTATGAGTCATGGGCACTTCTAAGAATTTGCGCATGTTTCTTCTCTTTTTGGCTAGTCAACAGTACAAGATGATCACGAAGTTAATCAGGTATTCTTTATTTGTGATTGAAGTCGAATTTCACGAAGGCGTCTACTTATTTTATCTTGAAGTCGGGGTTGGTTGGATGCATGACCTTCAATGATAACTTGCTCGTTAAAATTTTAAGTTGAAGACTTGGGTTATCTAGTTACCAGCAGTCGGGGTAACTATCACTTAAGAGTCATGGGAGTACTCAGTGTCACACGTCAATGACGATGTCGATAATCGCAAGAGGTGTTAATGTCTCATACTTTGGTTGGGTATGGAGCTCTTAGAGATTTGCTTGGAGCATTAATTCTTAACACCGTTCTTCCAACATTAGTGCAAGCTTAAGTTACAAATTTGGGGTCTTCTACTTAAGTTTTCAGTATTGGTATATCGGGTTCTCTTCATCGAGTGGTCACTAATCTATGTTCAAGGTTGGTTAGTTGGCCAAAGGTTTTAAAAGTTGTGATGTGATCTGTAATTCTCACGAAATATTCTTAACCCAAACTGATGTTCACCAAAACCAAATCAGTCACGCCACATTCAATCTGTTACTGCCTCACGGTTTCTTCTTGATTTTGTAAAATCCCGAGAAAGAACTTATTTCTCGGTTTAAATCATAGATTTGTAAAATCCCGTGATGATGGACTATGCGCTCTTAACCATGATCGGGTTAAAACCATTATCAAAGTTCAGTTAAAGCATCATAAAGGGCTAGATTTGGGCATTAACCACAAGAAGTGACTACGGCGTTAATTCATTATTATTTATTTGAGGCTGAAGTGAAATTTCATGGGTGCGTGTACTTAGTATCTGAAGATATCGGGGAGGTTGGATGAAGATTCTTCGAGATCCTTGTTCGAGCTTTCAATACAATGACAAGGACTTGGATATCTAGTTATTTTTTCTTTCTCCCTATTACAAAATAACTATCACTTTAAGGGGTCACGTTGTAGTGCTCAGTGTCACACGAAGTTGTGGATATCCAAGAGGTGATGTATTTCTTATACTTGATGGTTGGTTGGTTGAAGAGTATAGAGTACTTAGGGATTCGATGTTGCACGAAGTCTCTGCACCGCTCTTTGTCTCGCATTAGCACAAGTTTAAGTCACAAGTTCGGGTTATGTTACTTCAGCTTCAAGTTCATCATATTGGGTTTTCTCCATCAGTGGTCACGACATCAAGCCAACAAAATGATAATGGGGTTGGTAAAGAGTTAGATGAGAGAAGTAGTAAAGAGAGAGATAATGACGTTTGAACACAGCAGTTCAAGCCTCGTTCTTCATCATAATGACGTCTGTACACTTCAGTGCAGGCCTCGTTCTTCATCAGATGACGTCTGTACACTTCAGTGCAGGCCTCGTTCATCAAAGAAAAGAAAAGTGTACGCTTGAGTGCACTTTATCTTCAAAAGAAGAGGAATCTTCTTATTTATGGCCATTCTCATCAACAAGATTCATGCTCTTTCCGTGCTTATTCAGTCTTCAAGTGGATCGGCGCATATTGGAGTATATTGTTATTCACGTATTCAACCAAAAATTGCAGTTGACAGGCATATGCAATTTTTGAGGGGGGGAAAGGGTGAATAAACAACATGTTAGTCCTCAAGAACCGTCAAGCGGAGCCACTTATCGTTGATGGTATTCATATTCACAAGTTCAATCATCAAAAAGTTGCAGTTGCCAGGCATATGCAATTTTTGAGGGGGGGAAAGGGTGAATATTATTCTACATGTTGGTTGATGATTGAGAAATGGTCATACGACTCCTGAATACGTCAGTTCAGGAGTCGTGCAAACCATGGTTCTCCAACACATCTTCTTCCTCTATCAAGGTGTTGAAGAACATGGTCATGGAATGCTAATCGAGTCTCACGGGTTGGTATAATCAGCAACAATGGGTTTCTAGTCAATGCTTCATGTACACTCATTAGGCTACATGTACACATCATGATGATGATTCCGATTAATCGTAACCATCAAGGGGGAGAGAAATGTGTACACCAAGGATGCACAGCAGGTTCACGTGATCGGGCTTAATCATATATTCCGGTGTTGATAACCGCAGAGATGATCAGTGGTTCAACTTGTTACCTTGGTATTTACGTTTCACTGTTACGTCAAGGGCTGATTAATCGTAACCATCAGGGGAGAGAGAATGTGTACATCAAGGACGCACAACAGGTTCACGTGATCAGGGCTTAATATCCAAGGATGGATACATACTATAGATGATCAGTGGTTCAACTTGTTACTTTGGTGTTATACTAAAGACTGAAGAAGGTCGAGTCGTCAGTCTACTCTACATTCTCTGTTGGGAGTTATCTTCTCATGTGTATGCTGCGGGCTGATGGGTTACATGTAAGGTTACTGGAAGGCATTTGGTGAGATAAAGATGATTGGTATTCTGTTCCTCCACATTGGGCAATCTTGAAGAAGGTCGAGTCTACAGTCTTCTCTACATTCAAAAATTGTTGAGCTCTTTTCTTACAACTTGATATTTAACTTAATCCCATGACAGTTCTTGTTTGATGAGTTGTGGAGTTAAGCTAGATTTCAGTTGAGGCTCAACTTAAACTACCGAAAAGTTGCCTAAGGTTTTTGACGGAGTCACTCTAGGACGGGAGTGTTAGAAGATTAAAGACGGCATGCATTTGGTTATCAAAAGACTTCTTCATATTTCGGGCGTTCATCCAAAGTCTTCTTCCTATTATGGGTGTTCGTCAGAGGTTGTCAGATTGGGGGAGAGCACTAATTAGGGGAGAGTGAAAAGCCAGAATCATTCCCTGATTGAAAGTGCTCACATTGCTCTTCAGCAAGTCAAGTGATGAATGCGGTGAAGATTCAGAATGCTGAGGAGTAATGGTTTCTGGTTCGTATCCTTGTACATATATACTTATTCATACATTATACCATCTTGTAAATAGATATATAGAAATCCTGCAAATTGTAAATAGAGAAACGTAAAACTAGAAAAACCATAAAAAATTGAAAAATAGAAAATATCAAAAATAGTTTCACCTAGGCATGTCTTCTGTTTATCGATAACATTTACGGACTTAGAAATGTCATTCAATAATGGCACGGGTCTTTAAATGAAGCTCGAACAGAAGTTAAAATGGAGGATTAAAACATGTCTAAATGGCTTGCTATTACTTTAGATAGCAACCTGCGCTTCAAACTGGGGAAAGCACGTCGCCAAAAAGACGGCTGTTCCTCCAACTGGGTGATGTTCACCTGGGCATGGATTACTTTATATCCATGTTTCTTCGATCTGATGTACGTTTCAGTGCATCATTTCTTGTAAAAGAAGAGAAGTCTTCTTTGTATACAAATAGTTTTCATTCTATGATTCTTCTGAAAATTATTTGTAAGACACTTGGTGATTATGTGTAGCATGAAATTTGTTTATACTTGGATTATGCATAAAATTTGTCACTCAATCAACGACTACAAAACCTCATGACAGTTCTTGTTTGATGAGTTGTGGGGTTAAGCGTGATTTTAGTTGAGGTTCAACTAGAATACGGGTCATTGATTGAGGGGGAGAGTGAATTCAAATTTTATATCATCAAACGGACTTATTGGTTATATCATACTTGCTTGAAATGGTTTTGTAGTTAATGGAGTTTTAGGTGTAGAGGATCTTGCTAAAACTTTATATCAAATGGCCTAATGTGTTGGTTGCTAGAAAGTTTAGGACATTATGTGCAATTTGCTTATAGTTTCCTAGCTTCACATATCTAGTAGGTTCATTTGTGTTACTTTGGAATCCTCGTTTTATCTCCTATATACTTTAAGACTCAAAACCTAAAAGAAGTCAGAAAACCCATTAAGTTTGATGTTCTTGAATGCCCCAATGACATTTGTATGATCTGAATGAATGAGTTTCAAATGTTGTTTGACTTATGTTAATCGATTGCTGCTCAAGAGTTGTCGATATTGTGCTTATGCTATCAGGATTTGCTTAGGTGTATTGTTATCATGCTTGAATCATGTTCCTAAGATCCTGAGTTGAATATTGATATCTGTGTGAATTGCCATGTGCATGATTGGTATTTGCTTTTCTTGCTAGATAGTGGTTTGACGTAGTTCCTGATTGTGGTTTGATTATAAAATGAACTTGGTATTATTATGTGGCAAGCTGCTGAAGGGTAGCTATTAAGGAATAGTGTATCTGTATGTATGCATATCTGTGTTGATATTCTTATGCAGATTCCATAGCCAGAATGAATGTGCCAGTTCCCATTCTAACCATTTGATCAGACGTTCAAACTCTATTGATTGGCTCGAAATTCACCACGACAACAACATCGGCAGCAACAACAACAACAACACCTTCACCTCCACCACCATCATTTTAACAAAGAAGTACTTACTCAGATCTCGTCAAGTGGGGATCGACAATACTTGAGAAGATTTGTTGGTGGATGGATAATCGATGTTGACCACTGACTCACTCAGAAAAGTGGGTGATTACATCATCTGCGCAAAAAGGTCAATATCATTTGTGTCATAATAATCAATTTGTGCAAAATAAGCAGTGAATCTCCCTCTTAGATTAAGGGGGAGCAAAGTATGTTTCATCATCAGAACATGTTAAACCTGACCACATTTTCTCCCATGTTTTTCTAAATTATTTAAATCAATTGGGATCACAAATCTCAAAAGGTTTGAAATTTTTGATCGGGGGAGAGAATGTGATTTAAATATGAAACCTGATGAAAATGTGATGTTTTGGACATAAAAGAAAGCTCTCCCATATGTGCTAAACTCTTTTGTATACCAAGGCACATATTGAGGGGGAGCAAAATGTTTTGGATGTGAAAGTAAGCTCTCCAGTAAGTGCTAAACTCTTTTGTATACCAATGCACTTATTGAGGGGGAGCAAAGGATTTGGCATGCATCTTATGTGAGCAAGGCTCAGACTTCACCAATGAATTGACGAAACATATACTGTCATGAATCGAAAGGACATATCCTGGCCGGGTAATAATTTCAAGCTAGTCTAACTAGTGATGTAAGCGTGTCTCGAAAAGGATGTGTCTGAGTAGAGTGTACCGTTTCGAGAAACTTTCTATGGACTTGACCAGTACGGGTAATAATTTCAAGCTGGTCTAACCAGTGATGTAAGCGTGTCTCGAATCGGTCATGTTCACTGAAAGTGGATCAATTCAAAAAGTGCAAGCTCTACCTAACATGTGCAAATTTATAAAACAATCAACCGAGCACATGTTGAGGGGGAGCATTTGAAAAATATAAAACTCTCAAGTGTTTGCAAAAATGTGTTTCAGAATCATGAACACTTTGAGAGATTTTTCAAAGATTTGGTTTATGGCAATCGTGGAAGTACACCAAAGACCGACCATTTTACTGAATGTATGGAGTTATAAGGATGGTTAGGTTAGGCTTAAGTTCCCACGATCCCGCCAGAGCCGGAGGGATCTACCCAGGGACAATCCACTAGTTAGTGTAGAAGTCCTTTGGTATGATTAAAAAGGAGAAAAGTGAATAAGGGAAAAGTGCCGACTGAGATGGAGCTAGTACTGGAACAAACCCAACAAGGTACTAGTAAGGAAGTCTTGGTAAGCACTGAAGGGGTTGAAGAATGAAAAAGAATTGTAAAGATAAAGGGTGAAAAGTAATAGCCCTCCTTACAACTTAGGCAGAAACCGGGTCAATACATATGCTGTCAGAATCACTTAGTTGATTGCTGGCATTGAAGACAAAGTATCATGGACCCAGTGATACGCTGCACAACCCTCCCTAGCCACTCAAGGTCCCTCAAAGGATTCTTGTTTCAATTGTCACGGAGATCAATACATTTCTATCGTCTCTCTCGCTCCGAGTTAGATGATATTGAAAAGGTGGCAGTTCTCTCCAGCCTCCGCTCACTAAATCAAAACGCACAATAGAGTCTAGAGCCATGAGATGCATAAAAAGATCTCATAGGAACACGAATTATTTCTACACTGGGTGTTCAACATTAAGGACACCAGTTGTAAACTTATGAGTCCTACGCAGATCTTAGCAATCTGCCAGAACATTTATGAGAGAATCTACTAATGTAATTCTCAATGATTGAATGGAAATTCCTGCCAGGGTCAACATCAAGCAGCCCTGAAAGCAGGTCACTTCGGTAATTCCCTGTGGATTACGCTTAGTGATCGCGGCGGTTTCAAACGGTCTACAGTCGTGGAGTGATCTCCAGCGACTCACCTAATCGTTGATGTGCTACGGTTCGATCTTAAAAAGCCCTCTGTGGGTTTTCGATTAGGAACGGTCTTAGTAAGGATTAGAGAGAGTTTTCACACTATGCTGTTAACAATCTCGAAATCCGAACTTGTAAGTACCGGACGTTCTGTTGCTAACTGTCGTATGCAGGAACATCTGGCGGTTGATGCTGATTGCTGTTGCAGCTGGTTGCGGTTGTAGCTGATTGAGGTTGCAGCTGAATGCGGATGTAGCTGGTTGCAGTAAAGATGCCAATCCTCTACCACATGTTCACACTACATCATCATTGTAACTCAAGAATGTCATGATCAACCTAAAAGACCTTTTACACGGCTTCTGCAAACTCTGATGCTAAAGATCATGACACCAAATAGTGTGAGCATGTCGGCTCAAAGAATAACACATCACATGGAAACATACTCCTGAAAGATGACTTGGAAACAAATGTTGGATGATAAAGTCGAAGAATACTCAAAGATCATCCAAGACAAAGAAAGGTCATCACAAGATCACTGCTGAAAACACAAAGATACAAGACTTTGAAGAATCAAAGACTACGAGCTATGAAGACATCTTCAGAAGACAAAATGCTAGAATTCAAGTTATTATTTCCGGGGTGACCTCCCTTAGGGGGAGATTGTTAGGAATATAAATATTCATATGAAGGTTCGGTCACCCCGAGCATCTAATTAGCATTTATATAGCTCGTAGGCTTATATATATTAGTTTAGTATTATTAGTAATATTAGTATTAACTTAGTCGTATTTATATTTGTGGAGTGGGTCGGGGCTTTCCCCACTGTCAGCTCACTCCACAGCCCACTAGGGGCACAAATATGTAGAAGTATAAATACCCCTTCCCACACTTGGGAAGGGTTGGAACTCTTGTCACATTAATCTAATATTCAGGTTTTCACATAGTTCCCTCTCTCTCTAAAACTTCTCTCTACCAACTAACTCAAATGGGTTTCTTGATCTTTCAAGATCCAAGACCACCCGAATAGATCCACACAATCAAGAAGGTTATTTCCTACAATTATTTATGTATAATGATATTTTTTGAAGACTTAATAAGAATAGTGCATAATTGGTTGTTGGTAGAATAATTCTTTAAGTTATTGGTAATGGCATATGAAACAAATCAGTCGAGATGACATTGATATACAAGATATGTTAAACAGATCATTCGGATGGCATTGACATACAAAAGATGTTAAACAGATCAGTCGAGATGACATTGATATATGATAAAAGTTTGGTAGACTTGGTGATCTGTTGTATATTCGTAATTTGGTATGGTTGATGCAAGTTATTATGGTGAAATTTTGGTCTGAAAACTTAAAACCTCAATAACTTCATTTTGGAGCGATTTCAAGCTTCGAAAATTGGGTTGAATGAATAAACTAATTCATTGTGTTCTTCTCCTCGGTCTCACGGTCGTTTTGACAGGTAATTCGCTGAAAACGGAGTTACGGTTCAAAAGTTATGGCCGTTTGAAGTTTTGACGTAAAAAGTCAACTTTGGTCAAACCGCAGAAACCTCTAAACGCAACTTGGTCAAACCGCAGAAACCACAAAACGCAGAGACCTCAAACCGCAGTACCACAAACCGCAGAATATCACAAACCGCAGAAGACTCAAACCGCAATACCATAAACCGCAGAAAACTCAAACCGCATAAACCAAAACGCAGAAATTTCAAACCACAACCTTGGTCAAACCGCAAGACTGGTCAAACCGCAGGACTGGTCAAACCGCAGAAAAGCTAAACCGCAATACCTCAAACCGCAAGAAGTCAAACCGCAGGACAAAACGACAAACCGCAAAGGACAAGAAACCACAAAACGCAACAGCAAACGGACAAGATGTCCTTTTCAGTACTTTTTTGTCCTTTTCCCGTTATGGTTAAAATCCAAAGCGCAGTCAGGCCAAACCGCAGTCAACAATACCCAAACAAACTCAACCGCAGTAAGGCCAAACCGCAGTCAACAATACCCAAACAAACTCAAACCGCAGACAAGAATACTAACCGAGAGACAAACCGCAACTAAGAATACCTTACCGAAACACAAACCGCAATCAAGAAAATTCTTCCAATCTTTCAATAACTAACACCACACGACTGTATGTTGTCAAGAAAGATGCAAGTTGGTTTTGTGAACACAAAAGTACAATGTTTTAACGATTTAGACCACAAACAAAGCTTAAATCGTGATTTGTGTCCTTTTTTCAAGTCGACACAAAACCAACCAAAAATGCCAAAATCACACCACAAATCCGTGAATATACACTTACATGAACCTAACCATGGCTCTTGATACCAATTGTAGCATATTCAATAACATATAACACATATAAGATGTGATCTTGGCCGAAAGTCTAGAGAGAGAAAGGAAGAAGTTGGGAACTAGAGAGAGAAAGTGAATGTATATTAGGTTAAAGTATGAAGAGTTCCAACCCTTCCCACACATGGGAAGGGGTATTTATACTTACTAACTTAAGTGCCCCGAGTGGGCTGTGGAGCGAGTTGACAGTGGGTAAAGACCCGACCCACTCCACGAATACTATAATAACTAAACTAATATTAATAATCATACGAGCTACTTTAATGCCAATGAGTACTCGGGGTGACCGAGTCTTCATATGAATATTTATATTCCTAACACACCTTGTGTGCAACAAATATGACTAAAACGTCATCTTTAACGTGCGATATCTTACTCATATCATATCGAATTTGAGTGATTCAAATTTCTGGGTAAAGAGTGAACCAAAATCTAAAACTTTTGCGTTTTAAGTATTTTATGATTCGGCAATTTTTAAGGTAAAAAATAGGGTCGAAAATAGTAAAAACATCAAGAAAATCATGACCCAATAAATATGTCAAAAAAGAGTTTCAAAATAATTAACAAGATTTATACCAAATTAAATAGAATCAAATTTTAAAAATTGTGGTGAAATTGGTTTTTTCTAAAAGTTTGTCGTTTAAGAGATATGTGCGTTTGAAATTTGAGGTGGAAAAGAAAAAATGGGTCAAACGACCATATTACCCCTAGGCGAATTTTATGTATAATTTAGAGTGAGGGACACGTGTCACACTATGAATGGCTTTCTACACTTTTAAATTTTAACCACTTTGCAATAGATCCCCAACCTATACAAGAGATGTTAAACACGTCAGTCGAGATGATATTGATATACACAAGATATTAAATGTGCTTTATAAAGTTCGACGCTTAAGGGTGAAGAAACAACGTGAAGAACATAAGTATGTTACAGATCATAACATAAGTTGAGTTAATCTTTAGGATCCAACTTAAGTACTTCACGAGGCTTCTTTAACCTATTGTCCCATTTGTACAACCATCATTAGCTTGCAATGATAACGTATAAATAGCTTGTACAGTCTCGGTTTATGACCAGAAGGTACATTGTTTCTTGGTCCAGTGGATACGGAAAATTGTACGAACCATTTTTTGTTATGTAGTTCAAAAGATATTGATTCATACCTGCGCTCTTGATACAATCAATATAATATTGTTCACTCAAACCGAATCTTATACGCAAAAATGAAAACCGCTAACAACGTTCGTTTTAAACGAACGTTATAGTGGTTTAACACCGTTTGATTTAGTTACCTTTTTTTTTTTTTTTTTTTTTTTTTTTTTTTTTTAACACTTGTGATATTATTCTAATTAACATAATAAGTTTTAAGAATATTTTATATATTTTTAATTTATTTATTATAAAATTACTAGTTTAACTTTTTAAATATAAAAAAGTTTAAAAGAATAATAAAGACAACATATAGTACCTTTTACTTTTAATATAATTGTATCATTTTAAAAGAAGAAATTCCACTTTGTTATTATCATCAATATCTACTTTTCACTGTTCACTAACTTTGTTAAATAAACAAGCTTAAAGACTTTACATTTCATGTTTAAATTTTAAAAGGTATAAAAATTTAATTAAAATGTGAATATTTTTTCTTTAGTATGATCTTATATGAAACTTATGAGAATTATATCTTGTCTAAAAAGTATTTGGAGGAAAATCACATGGTGAAATGACATAATTTGTGAATAAAAATTAGTTAAAATCCTTTTCAGGAGTTCATTAAGGCCCATAATGTGAACTCTGACTACTTGTTCGGCTTTTTCATTGGGCCTAGTCGGTTGTTCGAATGGATACAGCATGTAACAATTCGATGAGTCATTCCTTATATAAACCTATCAACATGAAACACCAAGAAAAAAACCTTCAAAATATCGAACTTCACGTATACGAAGGTATCGAATGCCAACGCAAGCCGCCCACCTTTGCCAGAAATTTTACCATTATATGACCCATTATTATTGTCCAAGACGAGTGATTGCTTAAAGTATCTGATAAAAGGATCACGCATGAGTGAACCCACTAGTTCTTGCTGCTCGGGAGTTAAGGATGTATGGAAAATTTATCCAAAGTGCGTTTTTGATGGTTTTATTCTCGTGTCTATTTTGGGTACGATTTTAATGTTACTCGTATTACTTCTACTTGCGGCATTAAGGATAGATCGCTTAAAATCTTCTACGTAAGTTCGATCTCTATATTTGTGTTTTTATAATAATCATAACATCTGACATGGCTTTTAATTATATACTTCGTAAAGTTTTATTAGGACCAACTTCATATACATCTTGAAACAGTGCGACTTATAATTATATATTCGGGTTTTACTTAAAAATAAATTATAAAATTAATCCATGTTCAAATTTATT
Source organism: Artemisia tridentata subsp. tridentata (assembly GCA_021014915.2). Lineage (NCBI taxonomy): Eukaryota > Viridiplantae > Streptophyta > Magnoliopsida > Asterales > Asteraceae > Artemisia > Artemisia tridentata. Next base: position 102,630,673 of record CP139507.1, on the reverse strand, counting down.
TATGTTTAACAGTTTACTGTACAAAATAAATTTAGGGGGTGCCTGGTAAGTACAGGGGAAAGGGAAAGGGAAAGGGTAAGGGAATGCAAAGGAATGGGTGAGGTGGGTAATCATTACCTTACCCCCCCCCCCCCCCAATTTACTCTATAATGGTTGATTACCCACTACTGGGTAATCAATACCTTTGCACACCCCTAACCAAGCACCATTTAACAAGTGATGTGGGCCCTTTTCAATTCCTTACCCATTCCCCACCCCCCTTTACCCCATACCAAGCAGCCCCTTAGGATTTATTTCAAATTTTTTGGTATGCAACGAATCCTTTAGAGCCAAGACCACCGGTTCAATCCACAAAACCATATATTTTTTTGAAGGGCAATTTATTTCTCAACAACCAAACCAAATACAAACAAGGGCATCCACTATATTAACAGATGCTAACATATAGAAGACCTAAGGAAAACAAACATACAAATACAAAGTTGACTACAACAAGTACCACAAATGTTGATTCATGTTATTGCTAAGTGTTCTCACAAATAAGGTGTACTAGGATGTTCTGTTAGAGCTTTGTTTGCAAAGTTATTGACCGGTGAATTTAGAGCACCAATACAATTGCATGAGTGTAAGCATGAAATGCCCAAGCCTGGAGTTAAGTCATCATGAAGAAACCTAAAGATCAGAAGGTTATTGTCGCTATTGGAGAGGTCATGCACTACCACAATCTTTACAAGGTTTTCCTTGTTGTGCAGTGGAATGATGGCAATTGCGTTTGGGAGTGCCAAGTGAAATATAGAATGAGATTATTGAGGATGGTACTATTGGTGTTGCTTCTAAGAACGTTGCTGGAGTGTTTAAGAGGGGTGCTTCATGAGACCCATTCTAGAGCTTGTGGAGGGATAGTGAAGACTGAAGGCAAGTTATTTGGTTTAGTCGGTTATTTGTGATTTCTTCTACGATACATAACATTTTGTGATATATCATCTTTAGCTTTCTATAATTTCTTCGTACACTTGTTTCATACGTTGGGTACAACTAAGCTACTCTGTCATCTAATATATTAGATTATAGAGTAGCTTAATTGGCCAACCCAATATGTGGGCTTAAGGTCTATTAGGGTTATGGTTATGCTACTTTTGTAATCTATATATATAGTGATCAATAATAGAATTATACCTACGGATTTTCAATACTCAACATGGTATCAGAGTGGGTCTGATCTGTCATACTTATTCGGCCACCTTATGCGGTTGCGTTTAGCCTTATAAATTCGTCAAAGTTTGTTCTCCTTAAGTCTATTTTATTTTCTTTCTTCTCACAAGTCGTCCAAATTCGTTATCTGGCTTGATGCCTCAAATGTGTTTTGGACGTATCTCATGCATTAGTTATGTAACGCCCCGTGACCACTTATACCAAAAATTTTGAACTTTATACTTGGGAACGATTGACTCAATTGAACTCATACAAAATTTTCATGTAATGACCATAACTTATAACATCTAACCTTTTTAAATATACTTGCAAGAACATCTACTCAAAGACCCTTCCAAACCTTTCACACAAAATTTTCTAAAAGAACCAGACAACCCTTCTGAGGCCTAGATACGCCGCATCCTTTTTAAGGATACGCCGCATCAAAGCTGAAAGACAATACGCCGTATCAATCTGAAGTGATACGCCGTATTATCCTAAACTTATGATACGCCGCATCTATTACATTAGATACGCCGCATCGACCCACTGAGACCGAAATTTGCAAGAAAATGGCTACGTTGCGCCGCATCCTCACAGGAGATGCGCCGCATCACATGATACGCTGTATCTCATAGGAGATGCGCCGTATCTACCCTGCATCACAGAAATCTGGACAGACCCTACTGATCAAAATATGCACATTCCACAGCCCCGGCTGGAAACCCGACCTCCCGGACTCGAAACTTAACGAAACTTTCCAGAACCCTTTAGTATGTCCGTAAGGTTAATTTCATGCAAAAACATCACTCGTTTGACCACCCGTAATAGTACTTCAAAATTTGACGAGTTATACACTAATACCCAACATAACCCATTACACTACAAGACCATTTACTACTACCAATACACAAATAAATTGACCATAACCATTAACTTGACATATATTTACATTAATGGTACCTTGTCGGGGTACGGGTGTAACAATTCTCCCCTCCTTAAAATGAGAGTTCGTCCCCGAACTCTACTCGGAAAATAAGTGAGGATACTTGCTCCTCATTTTTGCTTCCGTCTCCCATCTAATGCTTGTACCCTTACGATGTCTCCATTGCACTTTTACGAACGGAATCTCCTTATTCCTTAGTTGCCTCACTTTCCTTCCTAGTATAGCCTCCGGTTCATCTTCTTGCGAAAGCAACTCCGGATCAATTTCAATGTCGTCTAAAGTGACTACACTCGTTTCGTCTGCCAAACATTTCCTTAAGTATGACACGTGAAAGGTATTGTGAATACCCCTCATTTCTTCGGGTAATTCCAACACATATGCTACTTCACCTACTCGTTTCAAGATTTTGAAAGGTCCTATAAACCGAGGACTAAGTTTCCCTTTGTTTCTGAACCTAAAAACGCCTTTCCACGGGGAAACCTTTAACATAACTAGATCACCCACCTCGAATTCGATTGGTCTTCTTCGGTTATCGGCATAACTTTTCCACCTATCTTGTGCCGCCTTAAGTCTTGCACGAATCGTCTCTATCTTTTCCGTCGTAGCCAACACTACATCCGTGCTCGCCAATTCCCTCCTTCCGACTTCTTCCCAACACACGGGTGTCCTACACCTCCTACCATAAAGCATTTCATAGGGCGGCATATCTATGCTTGCATGGTAACTATTATTATAGGCGAATTCGACTAACGGTAAATGATCGTCCCAATTGCCTCCAAAATCAATCACACAAGCTCGTAACATATCCTCCAAAGTTTGAATCGTCCTCTCACTTTGCCCATCGGTTTGAGGATGAAAGGCCGTGCTCATATGAAGTTTCGTACCCAATTCTTCTTGGAAATCTTGCCAAAAATTTGAGGTGAAACGCCCGTCTCTATCGGAGACTATAGAAATAGGCACCCCATGACGTGCAATTATCTCGTTAACGTAAATCTTTGCTAGCTTATGAACGGGCATATTTTCTCGGATTGGAATAAAATGAGCACTCTTGGTTAGGCGATCTACTATGACCCAAATCGTGTCATTCTTCTTTTTCGTCCTTGGCAATTTCGTAATGAAGTCCATCGTGATCTTTTCCCACTTCCAAACCGGAATATCCAAAGGTTGAACTTTTCCATACGGTTTTTGATGCTCGTCTTTGACCTTTAAACAAGTCAAACACTTCTCAACATACCTTACACAATCTCTTTTCATACCCGGCCACCAATAGTTCTCTTTCAAATCGCGGTACATCTTTGTAGCACCCGGATGAATAGAATATTTCGACTTGTGTGCTTCCTCTAGAATCAATTCTTTGATGTTGCTACGAAAAGGAATATAAACCCTTCCATACGGAGTCTTAATTCCTCGACTATCTTCTTCGAGATGCGGAATGTGGGAAGTGATACGCTCACCTTCCCTATTTTCTTCCTTCAATGCCTCCTCTTGAGCTAACTTGTTCTTATCAAAAAGGTCGGTGGTGACAACCATTCTCAAGGAATGAATTTTAGTAACCTCATTTTGATCCTTTCGGCTCAACGCATCCGCCACCACATTCGCTTTACCCGGATGGTAGCGAATTTCGCAATCATAATCCTTCAATAAATCTAACCACCTTCGTTGTCTCATGTTGGGATCTTTCTTATCAAGGAAATATTGAAGGCTTCGATGGTCGGTATAAATTACAAACTTGACACCATACAAATAATGCCTCCAAAGTTTTAAAGCAAAAACCACAGCCGCAAACTCAAGATCGTGAGTCGCATAATTTTCTTCATGCTTCTTTAATTGTCTCGATGCGTAGGCAATCACTTTTCCCCTTTGCATAAGAACACATCCAAGACCGGAATAAGACGCATCGCTATAAACCACCATATCTTCGGTCCCCTCCGGCAATACTAGAACCGGTGCTTCACACAATTTCCTCCGTAGAGTACAAAAGGCTTTGTCTTGTTCTTCTCCCCACTCGAAGGTAGCAATCTTCTTAGTAAGTTTCGTTAAAGACGATGAAATTTTGGAGAAGTCTTGAATAAACCTCCTATAATATCCCGCAAGACCAAGGAAACTTCGAATCTCACCAACATTCCTTGGTGCATGCCATTTCATTACGGCTTCTACCTTTGAAGGATCGACTTTGATACCATCGACATTAATAACATGACCAAGGAACTGAACTTCTTGCAACCAAAATTCACATTTTGAGAATTTAGCATACAATCTTTCTTTTCTCAAAGTCTCAAGAATTTCTCGAATATGTAGTTCATGTTCTTCCTTGCTCTTAGAATAGATAAGGATATCATCAATGAACACTATAACAAATTTATCCAACATCGGTCTACATACACGATTCATGAGATCCATGAAAACCGCAGGTGCGTTCGTAAGACCAAATGGCATAACCGTAAACTCGTAATGTCCATATCGGGTCCTAAAGGCCGTCTTAGGAATGTCTTCTTCTCGAACTTTCAATTGATGATAACCCGAACGGAGATCGATCTTGGAAAACCACCGCGCACCTTGAAGTTGATCAAAGAGGTCATCGATTCTTGGTAACGGATACACATTTTTCACCGTGACTTTATTCAACTCGCGGTAGTCAATGCACATCCGCATACTACCATTTTTCTTTTTAACGAACAAGATTAGTGCTCCCCATGGCAAACTACTAGGACGAATGAAACCCTTGTCAAGCAATTCTTGAAGTTGACTCATCAATTCTTTCATTTCAGATGGAGCTAGATGATAGGGAGTTTTAGCAATAGGAGTAGCACCCGGAACAAGATCAATACGAAATTCGACTTGCCTTTCGGGTGGGATACCCGGCAAGTCTTCCGGAAAAACATCACGAAATTCATTCACAACCGGAACATCATCAATATTTTTCTCCCCAAAGCTCGTATCTACCACGTGAGCCATGAAGGCATAACATCCATGCGATAAATATCTCCTAGCCTTCATCACGGTACATAACTTTAGTTCACCTTTTCTTTTATCCCCATAAATAATCATTTCACGACCGCTAGGATTAATAACTCGAATGATCTTTTGGCTACAAAGGATAGCCGCGTTATATTTATCAAGCCAATCCATACCGATAATAATATCAAATTCCCCGAGCATAATAGGAATTAAGTCGATCTTAAAGACACTTTCATCGATCTCTATCTCTACGTCTCGATATACATTAGATACAACAACGATTTTACTATCGGCTATTTCGACTTCTAGGGGTATAGGGAGTTTAGCTAGTGGGGAAGTTATTTGCTTGCTAAAATCATAAGATACGAAAGAAACACTAGCACCCGAATCATACAAAACCCGAGCGGGTATGGAATTTACAAGATGAATACCTGTGATGACATCGGTCCCCGATTTGGCTTCTTCGACACCCATTTGATAGACTCGAGCTGTTGGTTTTGGAACCTCCACTTTCTCTTGCTTGACGGTTCTCAAAGGCTTTGCTTCAATCGCCTTTGTTTTCGGGAAATCCCTCAACCTATGCCCTATCCCGTTACACCCATAGCATACTATCATCGGCTTAGTACAATCTTTGCTTTGATGATCTAAGGCTCCACATTTGTAACAACCCGGCGTATTACGCCTACACTCCCCAAGATGAAACTTGCCACACTTAGAACATGCTACCTTAGTTTTGTTTCCCGCACTCTTCTTGCCATGGTCAAATTTAGCTTTCTTTCCATCCTTATCCGCAAACTCTATCTTCCTTTTTGATTCTTTCGCCTCCTTCTCCTTCCTCCTAAGTAAGTCAGCTTCCCTTACCCTAGCCCTACTCAAAAGATCATCCAACGTAGTACATTTGAATGGTTAAATCACCTCACGAATATCATCCTTGAGCATCCTTTGGAACTTGTCAACCTTAAGCTTGTCATTTCCGAGGTATTCGGGGCAATAAGGAATCATATCATTAAACATCCTCCACATCTCATTTACCGTCTCGTTAGTTTGAGTGAGAGATTGGAATTTCTCTCGAATTTTGTCCACCTCTTCAACCGGAGCATACTCGGCACTAAACAACTCCTTGAATTCTTTCCACGTACAAGTCTCCACCCAAGGTTCACCTTTCTCACACACTTTTCCTTCCCACCAAGTCTTCGCACTATCACGAAGAAAGTTAGTAGCATAGATAACCTTTTTCCTTTCTTCACAACCACTAGTACGAAAAGCGCCTTCCACCGCCGTTATCCACCTATTACTAACAATGGGATCAAGAACACCGGTAAACTGTGGCACATCACAAGCCGTGAAATCCCAGTAAGTAGCTTTGTCATTCTTAGGTTCTTTTGTTGGACCACATGCTTTCTTAAATTCCTTAAACTCTTCCTTCATTAGCTCCTTAAGATTTTGCGTCGTTTGTTGAACATAGTAGGGCATTGCTTGCTTAATAGCCTTACCCACTCTTTTTGCTAACATTATGTCTAGAGCTTTCATTTCATCTCCCGTGAAGCCTCTAAAGTCAAGGCCTCCGGAGTTTGAGGAAGAACTTTCATTATCCTTATTAGCATTTCCCGGATCACTTGCCGAAGTTTCGGCATGCTTGGAAGCCGTGGCTTTCGCGACTTCCTTCGGGTGAGGGGTTTCCATTTCTTCTTACTGAAAATTAGCAATTCACAACATTAAACACAATTATAAATACTTAGCCAATGCATGAATGACATTTCTATCTTATTCTAGCACCCTAGCTTGTCACTCATGTATGATCTAAATGATTTCAATTTCACATATGTCCCGTATTTTCATTACTACGGTGTCCAGGCGTAGTCATGGAAATATTGGACATATGGGTCCTCAAAACCATCCAAACAATACATAAATAACAAACACTAGCTCTAACCGCATCTATCCAAGGCCTAAGTCTAGGAAATCCTAAAATGAAATCCTAAATCTCTTAGACCGAAGCTCTGATACCAAGTTGTAACGCCCCGTGACCACTTATACCAAAAATTTTGAACTTTATACTTGGGAACGATTGACTCAATTGAACTCATACAAATTTTTCATGTAATGACTATAACTTATAACATCTAACCTTTTTAAATATACTTGCAAGAACATCTACTCAAAGACCCTTCCAAACCTTTCACACAAAATTTTCTAAAAGAACCAGACAACCCTTCTGAGGCCTAGATACGCCGCATCCTTTTTAAGGATACGCCGCATCAAAGCTGAAAGACAATACGCCGTATCAATCTGAAGTGATACGCCGTATTATCCTAAACTTATGATACGCCGCATCTATTACATTAGATACGCCGCATCGACCCACTGAGACCGAAATTTGCAAGAAAATGGCTACGTTGCGCCGCATCCCCACAGGAGATGCGCCGCATCACATGATACGCTGTATCTCATAGGAGATGCGCCGTATCTACCCTGCATCACAGAAATCTGGACAGACCCTACTGATCAAAATATGCACATTCCACAGCCCCGGCTGGAAACCCGACCTCCCGGACTCGAAACTTAACGAAACTTTCCAGAACCCTTTAGTATGTCCGTAAGGTTAATTTCATGCAAAAACATCACTCGTTTGACCACCCGTAATAGTACTTCAAAATTTGACGGGTTATACACTAATACCCAACATAACCCATTACACTACAAGACCATTTACTACTACCAATACACAAATAAATTGACCATAACCATTAACTTGACATATATTTACATTAATGGTACCTTGTCGGGGTACGGGTGTAACAAGTTATCCGATTGCTACCATCTCAAAAAGATTATCAATGGAAAAAAAACCCGTGTACTTGATTGTTTCATTCTTTTATAAACTTTTTATCAACACCTTCTCTTTACTCAAACTTTGTTTCCTAAATCTTCCTTTTATTAACATTATGTTTTCAGAATCATCACTTTATTGTTACATTTATTTTTCATATTGCCTTTAAAATATCACTATATAGATTTCAAGTTTCAAGTGTTACATAATCAAGATTCCTCAAGCATCAAGATGTGCAAGAAGCAAATCAAGTTTACGTAGAGGACTTTACCAACAAATTGCATTTAGTTTTAAGTTCTTACTACGATCCAAGCTTTAACGATTTCGTCGCTCGGGAGAGTATTAGATGATAGAGTAGCTTAGTTGGTCCAACCCGAATCCGTGGGCTTAAGGTCCACTAAGGTTATGGTTATGCTACTTTTGTAATCTACATATAGTGATCAATAGTATAATTATACCTACGGGTTTTCAATGTTCAATAATATTAGACCTATCTAAGCCAACCATATTGGATCTTGGCACTTATCACCCCCATTACAACTTGTTGATATTGATGTAGGGTGCTAATATTGATACATAATTCAATTATTAAGCTACGTATGTAATAATACTTCCTCAAGATGAATGACACCCATCGAGTGTTAGAATCTTTAGCAAATAACTCACTTGTATTACTCACACTCGAGCATGTGATGGTTAAAAGACGAGGAATTGTTCTGTATTTATATGTTTATGTCCTATCTTAGTAAATTGTAGAACATTACAAAATTTCCGCTCACATATAAGGATATCTTATAAAGTTGCCACTTTAATACTATGTGCTGAAATTTTGACAACATTATAGAATATTATGCAATAGACAACATATAAGAACATATAGTTCATGAATGATCAAACTATTTGTATAATCAAAAAGCTTTTGAATTAGCAATATATATATATTTTTTATTTGCACCTTATTGACTTTTTTTTTGGGTGCAAAAGGTGAATTCATTATATTAATATCACAAAAGATTACAACTTAACCATAAACTGAGAGAACACACTCAACTCAGTACAAACACCAAAACTAAAGACATTCGTTATCAGACAGACTAGCCTATATATCAGACAACACTACAATGATCAAAGAACAAACTGCACTATAACATAAACCATGCCAGTTTGACTCTACTGAATTCACCTATGAAGCACCTACCATCTAAGTACATTTTCACATCACTTCCCCATCAAGACCATTCATCCAGCACCCACAATGATCAAGACATGTGAAGTGTGTGGCTTCGTTAGGAACCCATAACCCATCTATGCAGGGGCTCTTCCAAACAACCTACATTTCCCTCTCTAACAAAGGCTTTAGTTGTTTAGAAACACTCTCCCTGGATGATGACCAACCAATACCTCCTATGCCAATATATTGAGTGGACCAAGCAGGTTCATCTTTCACTCCTCGCTATTCTACTCATCATACATTGGCCTCCCCGACCATATGCCCTTCACAATGGGATGCTCTACATTATGGTACATTCAAATGAATTAGACCTCTTACCTTAGCATCAAAACCTACCACAGTTCCCTCCCAAGGCCAAACTGGATAGGAGAATGATGTTACAGTAAGTACATTCACACCAAATGAACTCCAAGGTACTAGATACAATCCTATTGTTATGGTTTGCATTATTATTCTCTTTGACTTCAGTAACATAGAGTCAAAGAATAGCAAGAACTGATCCTTATCCAAACACTCCTGTATGCCCAAAGACCTATATTGTATTCATCTGTATGTCCCATTCTTTACTTACTTTTGCTACTGTAGCTGTCTTTTTCACTTTAAGATTGAGTAACTGAAGCTTGATACTTTCCACAATTCCATTTATCAAACTTTGACTATCCCTTTGACTTTGCTTGGATAGTCTTTGGTTCCTCTCATTCCAAATATAGTATGCTGACGTGGCAATTACTATCCTTTCAAGCACACTCTTAATGTTGTTACTACACCTTCCATTAGCTAAATCTACTACCACATTCCTCCATTCCATATCCCATTTTACTCTTTGAACCTTTGTTCTTATCTCTTTCCAAACAGTTTCTGAATAAGAGCATTTGAAGAACAAGTGTTCATGAGAATCATTCATATTTCTGCATAGAGGACATAGAAGATTTGCCTATGAATTCCAAACCATAATCCTATCTTGTGTAGCAAGTCTTCCAAGTAGAGATAGCCATAGAATGAATGCATGTCTTGGATTACATTGTGAGTACCAAACCGCTTTATGCCACTGCACATCAGGTTTAGCTTCTTGAAGGATTTCCCAAACACTCCTTAATGTGAACCTTCCTTTCTTATCATTAGTCCCTTTCCACATAATTGTATCATCTTTCCCTTCCAATAAAACAGGAACACTAATATTTTCAAGACTACTCCATCTGTTATCCCATATCCAATTACCATCAACTATAGCATCAACCACAGTTAACTGTTCAGACAATCTTATTGGTCCATTATCATGCCATTGCGTCATCCTGGATTTTTTTTGCGTATGTCGGGGAAAATGCCTCACCTTTCTACATGCATTTTTAGAAGAATTTCCTCGGGTCTCTATAAAACAGAAGGAAAAGCCCGGGTGGAAGCACAAACTAAAGGAGAGAGGAAAAGTCGAAAGGGGGGAAGAAGTCTAGTGCTAGTTCTTACTGAAACTTCTTTGATTTTATCTCACTTTCATTTTAGAGTGGTTTCTTTGTTCTCTTATTTGGATTGAAAGAAAAAACTTCCTTTTCTTTCTCTTCTTTTTTTTCTTTCGACGAATTTCAGCTATGACCAATGGCCCCCTAGCTGAATAGGCGTAAGAAAGCTACCTGAAAAAAGGCAAGGTGCACCTTGGATTAAACTCGACGAATTGCGTTTTGCCAGATAGATTTTTTTAGAAGGATTCCTCATGTATCATGCCAGACATTAGTTTTCTTTCCATCACCAATTTCATGCCAAACATTCTTCCTTATCTTACTTCTAAGATTCAAAATGGCCTTCCAAGTACCACTATCAGAGTTTTCCTCACTAACCTCCCAAATACTTTTTCCTTTCAATACTAGCAATATATAATTAACATAATAAAAAAGAGGTCTAACTGTATTGATATGAGAAAAAAGTAATTCATTATTCAAATTTTAGCTAGCTTTGTTGTAAAATAAATATTCACTTTATATTTCATCAGTTAAAAGAGATTTTAGTGATAAAAATATTTTATTTGATGATAAATGTATTTAATGTTATTTTTATAAGTTTATGCATGCTAGAAAATATACTCCTTCAGTCTAAGAAAATATATTCTTCCGTTCTAAATTAGATGTCCACCTTTCTATGTTGGGATGTCTTAAACTTATTTACTTGAGAAGTCCTAAAATAAATATTTATTTTGTTTTTCAACAAATTAAAAGTGATTTTAGTTAGTAAATACTCCTTTCATCTTAAAATTATTGTAATGAGAGAGAAATCACAAAGTTTAATAAAAGTGTGTCACTTTAATTTTCAACCACTAAAATGAAATATTACTCTATTAGATTCTTTAGTTTTTACTTAATAACTAAAATGTATAATTATTTTGATATATCCTAAAAAAGAAATATGAACAATAATTTTGAGACGAAGGGGTATATCGATAATTAGAAAAAGAAAAACCGCGTAATTAGGAAAGGAACATCAAAATTTATGACACAAATTTGGAGTATAATTAGAAAAAGACAACCGCGTGGAAAATTATTCGTTTTATTACAATCATACGAAACCCATCCATTTCCATTTCCATTTTATTGACTTTTCAGTCACTCCATTTTATCATCGTCGTCTCCTTCTTCTTCTTCGTCATCATCAAATCAAATAATAATAAAATATCTGAAAATGGGTTCCAGCAGCAGTCGAATCGGGTCGGGTCAACCATCATCAAGAATCAACCGAACTAAACGCAAGTTATCATCTATTCTTTTATGTGGTCATACTTCTGATTCCAACAATTCTCAACCATCTGTACTGGAGGTAGTATATCTTATTATCTTTTATATATAATAGATTTGTTGTGGTATTTTATGTTAACTGTGATTGATGATTTTTTTATTTTTTTTATTTTTTAATAATAAAAAAATTAAGGCTGTTTTGATGTGGGTTTATGTTTTTTAATGTTGGGGGGTGTTTGTTTCGGCTTATATAGCCGGCTTATGTTTCATAAGCTCACTTTTTCTGGCTTATTTTTGAAACTTTTTGGCTTATATAAGCCAAAAAGTTTCAAAATAATAAGCTAGGGTAAAGGAAGATGTTACGATTATTTGACCAATTAGGCTAGATGATATAAGTAATACGGAATTACGGAGTATTGGTTTATTATTTTTAACACTGTTAGAAACTTAGGATTGTGATTTGAAGTTGCAATGTCAATTAATGAGTTCCAAAACGAGCATTTGGCACGTGTTATGGATTATGCTATGTGATAATGAGACACATCGTGATGTTCTTGTTTCTGTTGTTAGATAGGAAGATTACATTTGTAAGTTATGATTAAAATCCAATAGACGAAGTCAATATGAGTATATGACCCATAGTCTTGTAGGTGATGTTGGTGATACATATAAATGTAGAATACGCTCGTAATTGCTTTTGAGCAATAAATGGTAGGTTTTTAGCAATATAGAATTCAGATTACAGTTATAAAGGACTTTGTACGGATACTCGGACATGACATAAAGTTTGGACAGCAGTGAGGGATGACTGGATGAAAAACTTCTGTTTTTTCAGACGAATTAGTATTCAAAAGCAAAAATTTCTTTATAAGAACAGTAGATTATGAAAAGTTCTCAACTAGTGGTGGAAATAATCGTGTGAGGGTCAGACTAGAAACAGTGAGACCATTAGTTCATTAGCTTCGCTTTTTTATTTATCGTTGACTTTTGTGATTCTTCTGACTTCTGTTAGATTGCCATTCCAGTCAAATTAAGGTTGCGATCATCATAATGGTATGGTTGTAATTTGGTTATGACTTCGGCAACATAAGGGTGTGGTTCTAGTATCTATTGTCCTAGAGCATTTACGGTAAGATCCTAGAGCATTTGCGGTAAGATCCTTGATGATTGCTCTACTGTTGTTTACCTTGTGGCTCAAGTTTCTGTTGTTCTGTAATTTTAAGTGAATAGTTTGACTTTTGATATAGAGTACTTGACATCTATATCAAACATTGCTCGCAGTTGGAATCACCGATCAGCTCTGTAGAAAATCTTCCTCCTACTAGTGTCGAATCTACAAGTTCTGCAGGGTTGTCTTCCTCACTCTTTGGTTCTGAACCTGTGTGCACGTCAAGCTCTAAAAAATCTGATGAAGAATCTGAAAGCTGTAATAGTAGTGCAAAGAATGATACTACCGGACATGATTCTGGAAATACTAGTGAGGACAAAGCTAGTACCTCTTATGAAAGTCAACCAATTCAAGAATCAGCCTCTGGAAATTACGGACCAGGTTCCGGTGCTGCGTTTGACACAGAAAGTGTAGTGAATGAACGTGTGCCTGTAAGCTCTTTGGACAATACGACCCAAACAAATATTGATTCTGATGAAAATTCTGGGCAGAATCGTGGTGACATAGTTAGGAGTGCGGATTCTGATGCAAGGGCTTTATTGGTTCTTTCTGATTCTTTTCTAAGCCTTCGGATGTTTGGAAGTGGGTTGACAACTTCTGGTCCGTCTGATGTTGAACCAGATATGATTAGTGGGGGGCGTATACTTATTGTTGATGCTTCTGAATTAAATAGTCGTGAAGCAAGAAGAAACAGTGGGAGATTATTTGGGGCTACTTCATTGAGAAACAGCTCTAGAATGGGAAGTGATTTTCCAGCACTTTTTTTGGCAACTGGTCTCGTTGATGATTTAGGATCCCGTGATCGATGGCTTCTTGATATTAGTGGTCGTGATAGACATGGGGATGGTTTTTTCAGAAGCCACAGTAGAAATGAACGACGAAGGCACTTTAGATCCCAGGTATATTGTTTGTAAACTATGCACACACAAACACAAATACGCAACATTAGATATCTTAAAGGTGGCAGAAGGCGGGTTGGTGGACTGGGTAATGGGACAGAATGCTGTTTTTATGTACAAATTAAACGTGTGTCAACTTGAAACACTTTTTGTCCAAATATTTATTAATAACTAATGTGTCAAATATGATCACAAATCACAGAACATATATTAATTCAAAGAATAGTATGAATTCTCTAAAGAATATGATTTATGAGGTATCGGGCAATTCAAATTACGCTTTGGGTATCTTTCAACACCATGCAATATTATAATATGATCTGCAGAAATTGGTGATATAGTAAAAACTAGTGGATATCTGTTTTCCCATGTAGATGATAGAACCATATGGGTTATAACTTCCAAACAGGGTAAAATTTAAATCTCCACGCATAATTTTCTTTTACGGACATCTCCAATTTCCGTTTCGGGGTAAGGTTATAGTCCATATACTTCTTTATCTATTAGCACACATGATTCCTTTATTTTGTAATTGTTGATGGGCATTTCAGCTATTTAACTTATAGTCCAACGCTAATCTATTTGCCAAGTGATATGTTGCATATATTTTTGGTTCATCATTAAGTAAAGTTTTGCATTACTATGCTTTTCGAATAATTAATATAGTTTGCTCTTAAAGAACAAAATTTCTTAAGATTTCTCATTCCTTTCAAGACTAGATCACTAGAATAATGAATTTAGGTTAGAATGTCAATATTTGGTAAGTTGTCACATCATGGAAAATTAAATATTACTTCTCATCTCTCCTAGTCTACCCGCACTTCCCTAAAACCAAAAAGTAAGTGACAAATAGGTAGCTAACCCAATTTTGTTGTTGAATCTTAAAGCATATAAAGCCAAAAAATCTCTTGTATTATCCGATCACCTACACGGCTATACCCATGGTGAAGATTATTTCGTTTTTTTGATCAAAGAGAAAATTGTGGTTTTATATGTGTAGATGTCAGAAAGAGGAGGTTTCGGTGGTCTTGATGAACCTAGATTATGTGCATCTGGCCTCCACCGTGATGGTTCATGTTCATGTGGTTCATCTTTCATGGGTGAAGATGTTGGACCTCTTGGCAGTATATCACGTGTGGTCTTGCTTGCTCAGGCTCTATCTGAGGTATTCTTCTAATTTGAAAATGAATATTTCTTTTTGGTATACGCTACTAGTAAAAAAGGCTTCATCTTGTCAATGTTTTTGTAATAATACTTCCACACCTTTCGAGTTCCTGAAGTTAGCATTTTTGTGTGTTGCTTAGGTATTAGATGAAATTCACAGGCCGCCTCTCTCACTTTCGATGCCGATGCTTTCACTACCTGCCCCAGAGTCTGTTGTAGATTCGTTTCTCCTCAAAAGTCACAAGAAGATGGAAAACGGGCCAAGTTATGTTCAACAGTAAGTTCTTAACTTGTTAGACAGTTGACATGCTTCAAATATAATCTGTGGTTGTCTATAAAACATGGGTTTCACTCATTTTATAAAGCTATGAAAAATAGCCACTTTCGTCTTTTGGATAGTCAAATTGTCAATAATTTGACACAAATTGCAGGTGCTAATTTTAAAAGTGATTGTTGGACAGGTGCTATATTTGTCTGGTTGATTATGAGGAAGGAGATAAAATTAGGGTACTTCCCTGCCAACATGAATATCATGCCCCTTGTGTCGACAAGTGGCTTAAAGAAGTTAATGGGTAATTCTCTAATCCTTTGTTTGTTTTTGTCTTCTCTGAATTGCGTTAAGTTAATTACTACTATAATTTATAAACTAGTAAGTAGGTGTTTCTTTCTACTTGTGTAAAGCCTTTCTTTGGTATTATCAACGTCTTTAATGGATAAATTGAATTCAACTTCAAACGTGATGGATCTTCACTGACATTGAAACTCAGTGGGCGTTTGGATGTGTGTGCTCAAAATGATTACTGTTACTAAATTATTAGTATATAAGGTCATTCAAATAATTAATTGCTTTAAGTTAATAATAGATAAATAATTTCAAGATTTTCACAATAATCAATTTCTTATGGCAAATTCTGATCCAAGTTTGATAATTTTGACCCTAAATATGCAGAAATAGTACACCCGAACACTAACACCTGATTAATGCAACTTAAATAGTAGCAACTAGTTTAATTACACATCTAATTATCTAAACACCCACTTTACTGATATGACCCCAAAGTTCGATTTTATCTTGTTTGAACAATGGGGACTATCTAATGCAACTTATTGTCTTTTCAGGGTGTGCCCGGTATGTAGGTGCAACGTGTGCGAAGCTCCAGTCTCGAGCTCAGAAGTTCCGGCCTGATGGTTCAATTGTATATACACGTCAACACACAAAACATAGTATGTAAATATTGATGACATAGATAAATCTTGTTTAACTGTGTTATATCCTTAATACTCCGTAGTAGTTATGTTATGAGGAAGTTGAGCTATGAATCTTGACAAAACACCTTGAATGATGCTGTGAAATGATAATAGGTCGTTATGCTTCTTGCAAATACTTTTGCAGTTATATGTCAAGGGCGAGCGTTTTACTATTCTAATGTTGTGCACTTGTGCGTAGTTGATCAAAGGTGCCAAATAACAGTGTTTATCAATGCATAGCGGTGGGGATTTTCGACCTGTTAGTTTACGGCTCTTTGGTTATTTTTTTCTTTAACGGGTCAGTCTAGTCGAAAGTTGTCCAGAATGATTTTAGAAGTGCTTAAAGTCTTTGAACTGTTTACTTCAAAATATTATAAAATGAAATTTCTTCTTTAATTAAACTTGACGGTTTACAAAAGTCAGATTCAAAGACTTGGTTCGCTAAAAAACTTGCGGATTCTAAACTGAATCTGTAATTTTTTCTTTGCATCAAAGGGGCATTAACGATCATCAACACAATGTATGCACTATTCTCCACTCTAAATGGTAGCACGTACAGAAAGTCAGAAATGAAACATATGAATAAAAAAATCTTATTAGTTTTCCATAGACAAACATCATATTATCATTCTTCCTACTAGCAGGAAACAAAATGTAAATGTCCAAAGACAATTGATCACAGAAACAAAATTACAACTTCGCTCTACTGAGCTGCAAGAGATCCCAGATCCACTATAACACCCTTCTTTTTGTTCAATCCCTTTGCCAAGATCTTCAAGAACAAACGTCGAGTTTTTCTTATCGCTGCCAAAGAAAGCACACCAAAAGTAAGGGCCTTTATGTCTTTTAGCACGAATAATCCCAACTCCAACTTCAGTATGTGTCTTGTTTTGTATAACTGAAAGAGTTTTCTTATTGTGGATGAGTACTCGGGAGAAGGCTTCTGGAGGGTCAAGATGCTTTTGTTGACAGCCAATAATGAGTCCCGAGATTGTACCAAATGTAGGAAGCTCAACACCACAATTTGGAGCAAATATTTCAGTGAAGTCGTTTTCTGAAGGCTTACAGTTGACTGTGTTGTTTTGACTGCAGTTGCCTCTGCATGCTTTTATGTATTGCAAGGCTATGCAGCCGAGACCAGGGTTGTTGTTTAGTAGGGGAAGTCTTTTTGATGTTCGGTTCGTATTGATAATGTCAACAAGATCATTTGCTTGATTTCCTGTATTATCAAGAAGCATAACATTAATTGATTAAAAGGGTTAAGTATTCATAGGAAGCTGTCATCCATAAATGCAGACATGGATATCATCCATGATATGAACGCAATTTCCGTTTCCTTAGTTTGTAAAAACCTTTTTGCAGGAAACAAGGTGTTTTCCGCCAACCAAACACACCCTTAGTATTTGCGTTGTTTCTTTCTCAAAATTTATAAATTACTTGTGCAAACAACATTATGTACAACCAATAATTCCATGCTCAATTTCATTCAAAAGAAATCTTTTTACAGAAAAAATAGCCGACTGCCTTACAGTTTTAAATTCAAGATTAACTAGTGTTACAGCTCTAAAGATTATAACTGCCCTCATCATCTGATATGTCAATAATGACTAAATACTCCAGCGGGAGCCTTAGTGGATACCATGAAGGAGGTGCCTTGCTCGAAATTACGAGTTCAGGGATCAAGATGCATTGAGTACTCATCTGCAGACAACTTGTCGCAGATATAACTCTTTTGAGAACATGAAAAACATCTCTAAATGATAGAGTACACCCAAGGCTATCTGTCCCCACTTTAGCCACTACTATCCCAATGACCATCAGTTACTATCGCACGTCTAACGTGATATTTCATAAAGCGAGATGTGTAACCAGTTATACAACTAGGGGCCCCGTACATTACAAACCCTCGTTCGAGCAACAACCGTTCTATTAGTTATCGTATCTATATTGAGAATGCAAACAATATGAGGAATATAGAGTGTAAATAGAACAATGGCCGCTCTACAAAGGCTCGTGATGTCAAGCACCACTAGTCATGTAAATGGTTACTCGCCAAGATTAATAAAAACCATGTAGCCAGAGGATTGTGCAAACATTAAAAACACCTCCTGGTTGAAAACGCCATAATCAAATAATCATTTCTAAAACACGATGTCAAATACCCCTTATCTAAGCTTAGTTGATGGCCATATGAGCTTATGCAAAAACTGAAAAGCCAATAAGCTCAATTTTCAGGGCTTATGAGCTTACCTACTTGAGCTTCTTAACTCAACCAAGCTATAAGCCCAAGTTGATAAGCTCATAAGCCATTAAAATTGAGTTTATTGGCTTTTCCATTTTCACATAAGCTCATAAGCCCATCAAATAAGCGTTTCGACAACATAATAAACATTCCCTATACGAAAAACCACCACCATTAGTCCAATTTCTAGCAGGAGATCTAAAACCTAAAATAGCTAACCTTAAAAGTAAGAAGTGAAATATTTTTTCAAAAATTTTGAACTAGCAAACAAAGATATACAAAACCCATAATCATAAACACAAATAATAGATAAAAAAAAACATGTTTGTTTACCATGATTCTTGGAGGAAACAGCTGCAGCTAGTAGCAGAAAACCTAGAGCAATTATCCACTCAAAACAGCAACTTTTGTTTACCATTTTCAAAATTTCCACCAAATAAGCAAAACCCTGGTCAGGCTAATAGAAAACTAACAATAATGTGGAAGATAATTTAAGAAAAAGGTGTTTTTTACACCTTTTATCCAGTGCAAAATGTGGTATTTTTTCTGAGTTTATATAAAAGGGTAGACATGATTGAAGGTTTTTAGGACAAAAAGGAGAAGATGTGGGTCCCACTTAGTCGTTGTACCATTGTTGGGATTTTGATTTTTGTGTGTTTAGAATTGGTGCGAAATTAATGTCGTTCATTTAATAAGAGTTAAAGATCATACCCAAAAAAAGAAAAATCACACCCGCATAGTGTTGTTTTGTTAAAAGTTTGAGCATGCTATATATTCTTAGAGCAATGCTACATTAACAAAAGTTTTACATGAATCGCTCCGATACAAAATCACACTTTTAGTAACGGGCACACATTAAAAATTAATTGAGACACTTCAATACATGCATTAAATACTTGTATATTATTGACATTTTGCTTTAACTGTTTGTATATTTAGTGTATTAAATTAAACACAGTTATAGTGTGCAAATCATATTTCTTTTTGTGACACGTGCCGGATAGTAGGGGTGTTTATCGGTTCGGTTATCGGGTTGTGCGGTTTATTCGGTTCGGTTAGTTCGGTTAAACTTTTTTCTTGGGTAAAATCGAAAACCGAACCAAATCGAATTCAAATTGGATTAAACCGAACCGAATAACCCGAATTACATAATTTTATTTTATTTATTTATTTAATTATATAGAGTTTTTGTAAAAAAAATCAAGCTTAAAAAATGTTATATTTTTGTTACGAAAGAGTTTTAATTTTTCTTTTTGATTAAAAAAAAAAAAAAAAAAAAGACATATTCATGTGAATTCGATTTTTGGTTCGGTTCGATTTTTATTTGCCAATACTATAAACGAATCGAAACCGAATATTTAATTAGGTTCGGTTCAGTTTTGGTAAATTCAGTTCGGTTAAAAATTCGGTTCGGTTTTTCTCCGTTCAGTTCGTTTTTGGTTTTAAATTTTTGTGGTTGAAACCCGCACACCCTACCGGATAGCATGCCAAACACACCCTAAATGATCTCAAACAACCAAAGTCCACTATTGTAAGATAAGAATACATTCCAAAATAAACGTACAAAATAAACCTTCCGTGACATGCTGGTTGGTCGATATTGAGATAAAAACGCCCGTACAAACCACTATAAATACTACTCACTCCGTCCCAAAATAAGTGTACAGTTTGACTTTTCAGAGTTAAACCGGTTCAACTTTGATCTTAATTTTTTATTTATTATTATTATTATTATTATTATTATTATTATTATTATTATTATTATTATTATTATTATTATTATTATATAATACTTGATAAAAATTACACTTAAAACCGTATCCATTCATATATTTTACATCAATTGTTCTATAACACTAAAGTTGAAGCAGTTTGACTCTGAAAAGTCAAACTGGACACTTATTTTGGGACGGAGGTAATATAAACATAAACAACCTAACCATTCTTAATCATCGATCATAAACCCTAATTGCAGTTAATTGATCTATCCAATGGTTGATCAACAACGCCGTATTCGTAAGAAATCAAAACCGATCTCTGATGACGACAAGCTTAGCATTCTTCCAATGAAGAAACTGAAAAAACAAAGTCCCACATCCACAATATCAGCAAACTCCACAAGTGTAAGTTCTTCTAACTCACTTTTCGTCACATAATAAGTGTCCACAATGAATAATGTGACACATGGTTTTTAGAAAAACACAATTATTGCACTCTCAACTATCACGTAACTTTTATATATTATATCTGTAGTAGGGTTTATGATGATCATACATGAATTTCAAAAACAGGTTGTGACCAAAACTTTAGTAGAAATGGTAATAACACTTGAGGATGAATCCAACCAACCACCCCTTGATTCAAATTAGTTAACAGAGTACAATACACGATGAATGAAACAAAGGTTGAACACCAGCTGTGAACAACCAGTTGAGAACACCAGAACAACAAGACTGGATCAACAAGATCAGTCGAATGATTTACAAGACCAAAGATATGAGCCAACTCTTAGAGAGAGATAATGTATTATCCACCGAAGAATCGAGCCGTTGAGCCATAAGCTGGAAGAGAACTTATATAGCCATCATCTTTGAGAGAAGCCAGCTTCAGACCCTGCACAAAGAAAACATTCCAAACAGAGAACAAAACATAAAGGGTTATATAAAACAAGTTTCTGTAATGACAGAAACAGACCCTGAAAGTTTGATAGGTATTTTAACACCCTCCCTCAAACTTTCACACCAAAAATGTCCAATATACCCAACTGATCACACAAAAACTTATGACTTTTACAGTCTAAAGCTTTTGTCAAAATATCAGCAATCTGCTGAGAAGTGTGAATTTTCTCAGTCTTAATAACACCAGCAGAAACCTTCTCTCTAACAAGATGAACATCAATCTCAAAGTGTTTGGTTTTTTCATGAAAAACAGGATTTCCAGCAATTTGTAATGCTGAACTGTTGTCACAATACAACATCACAGGTAGTAATCCATTAACACCCATATCACTAAGAAGATTGGATAACCAAATAATCTCACAAGTACATGAAGCCATGCTTCTGTACTCAGCCTCAGCTGAAGATCTAGATAAAGTAGATTGTTTCTTACTTTTCCAGGTAACCAAAGAGTCACCCAGAAAAACACAATAGCCAGACACAGATTTCCTGGTAACAGGACATCTTGCCCAGTCAGAGTCAGCATAAGCTCTAAGCTTAAGGTTTCCCTTTTTGTTAATTTGCACACCATTACCAAGTGAGCCTTTCAAGAATCTCAAAACCCTCAATGCAACATTCAAGTGAGACTCAAGGGGAGCATGCATGAACTGACTTAAGCTATGAATAGTATAAGAAATATCTGGTCTGGTATTGGTTAAGTAAATTAACTTGCCAACCAGTTTTTGATAGTTCCCAATATTTTTCAAGGCTTTATCATCAACAGACTCAATGTGATTAAGAGTGGTGTTTTCAGGCAAAGGTGTGTCAACAGGTTTGGCAGCAAGCAAACCATATTCATGCAAGATCTCTAAACAATACTTCCTTTGACTGAGACAAACACCATTATCATTTTCCAAAACTTCAATTCCAAGAAAGTATTTTAACTTCCCTAAATCTTTGATTTGGAATTTTGTTTTCAAAAACACTTTGAACTTCTCAATTTCATTAATATCATTGCCAGTTATGACAATGTCATCAACATAACACAAGTAAGGCCAAAAACACATTCCTAGACCTCTTAGTGAACAAAGAATAATCATATTTAGACTGCACAAAACCATGTTCATTAAGAGTTGAAGTTAATTTTGCATTCCATTGTCTAGGAGCATGTTTAAGGACATACAGGGATTTATTAAGCTTCACAACCTTAGATTTATGATTATCAAAACCAGGGGGCAGAGTCATATACACATCCTCAGTTAAATCACCATATAGAAAAGCATTGCTGACATCTAATTGAAACAGACTCCAATTATTACAAATAGCAACATTAATCATGCATCTAACAGTAGACATTTTAACAACAGGACTGAAAATTTCCATATAATCAAATCCCTCCCTCTGGCTGAAGCCCTTGGCTACAAGCCTAGCTTTATACTTATCAATCTCGTCTGTAGACTTATATTTAATTTTCCACAACCATTTACTGCCAACAGGTTTTCTTCCTTTAGGAAGATCACATTCAGTCCAAGTATTATTTATTTTTAAGTCAGTAATCTCATTATTCATAGCCTGAACCCAATTATTGTCCTTAGCAGCCTCATCATAAGAAGAGGGTTCAACAGATTTGTTTAAAGTAGTGGAGAAACAGTAATTAGCAGGGCTAAGATTGGAATAACAGACATATTTTTCAAGCCCATATTTAACACTACTATTAACAACATAATCATTAAACCTAGCAGGAGCCTTAGTGTTTCTACTAGACCTCCTAAAAGCAGGCTGCTCAGGACTTAGGTTCTTAGTAGGATTGACTTGAGCTGTTTCAGGATTAGAACTGGAAGGGACATTTCCCTCAGACAGAGTGTTATCACCTATTGATGTTACAGTGCCATTAGTCTCACCATCAGTAGAAGTATGTATACTTCTAGGGCATGAAGAGGCACCACCATCATCATTGGGTGTTGTATTATTACCTCTCCTTTCATCATTGGGATTATGATCAAAGTGTTTCTCATTAAAAAAAATTTGATCATTCAATGTAGAATCTGAGTTCTGATTAGTTTGCAGCTTAGAATTCATTTTGAATGGAAAAACAGTTTCATAGAATTAAACATCTCTGGAATAGAAAATCATTTTAGAGTCAATGCTATAAACTTTGTAAGCCTTTTTTGTAGTAGAAAAACTAATTAGAACACATTTTTCAGATCTAGCAGAAAACTTATCAGAATTGTTGAGAATAGAGGAGAAACATAGACAACCAAAACTTCTCAGATGAGACAGTTTTGGTTTTTGACCATACACAAGCTCAAAAGGAGATTTCCCACTCAGAACAGAAGATGGCAACCTGTTAATCAGATAGGCAGCAGTTAAGATGCATTCAGGCCACATACTTAAAGGAATACCACTTTGAAACAACAAACTTCTAGCAACATTTAACAGATGTCTGTGCTTTCTCTCAGCAATACCATTTTGCTGAGGAGTATAAGCACAAGATGTTTGATGAACTATACCCAGGCTTCTAAACAAGTTACTCATTTTGTTATTTATAAATTCAGTGCCATTATCAGATCTCACAGTTTTAATCCCACACTTAAATTGATTGTGAATCAGATTAACATAACTAACAAACAAGTTATAAACTTCATCTTTAGTTTTGACAAGATATATCCAAACAGCCCTGGTATAATCATCCACAATAGTCATAAAATATCTAAATCCTTCTCTGCTAGTGACCTTGTAAGGCCCCCAAAGGTCTATATGCACAAGATCACCAATAGCAGAAGTCTTATGATCACTCAAAGGGAAGGGTTCTCTTGTATGTTTAGCCTTGTGACAGATGTCACAAGGAGACACATGAGAATCCTTGGTGAATTTAAGATCAGGTTGAAGCATACTCACAGCTTGGTCAGAGGGATGACCAAGTCTATTATGCCATAAGGATTTAGAAGCATAACAAGTAACAGATATATTACCTATAGTTTGATTTTTGGAATTAAGAGGAGAGGGAGAATCAAACAAATAGAGACCACCATTTTCATTACCAGTCCCCATGATTTTGTTTTGAGTCAAATCCTAAATGTAACATTTAGATTCATCAAAACCAACAAACATTCTGCTATCCTTGATAAGTTTGTGCACAGACAAAAGACTAACACAATATTCAGGGACAACCAACACATCATACAAGATGACTTTATAAGAAAGTTTTAGATTACCAATATACTTGATTTTTGCAAGAGTACCATTAGGATGTCCCACAGTAAGATTTAAATCAGAAATATCAATAATGCTAAACATATTTAGAGTATTAATAGTCATGTGTTGGTTTGCTCCTGAATCAATAATCCACCCAATACTAACCTTACACAAAGCAGTATTGTTGTTATAAAACTTATGAAAGTTTATATTAAAGAAAACATTATTGTTCATAAAACTGGATATACCTGCCATGTTGGCCTGCATACTGCTGGCAGGCATATCATTGATAAGACTCATTAGTTTCATCATCTGCTCATTAGTAAAGGTCATAGAAGAGCCATTTTCCACAGATGAGGTACTTGAATTAGCATTATAAAAAGATTTGACATTAGTTTGTTTCTGACCAGGATTCTTATTATAACCAGGGGATACCCAACAATATCAAAGCATCTATCAACAGTGTGACCAATTTTACCACAGTTATTACAAAGCAAGTTTGGATTAGGACCCCTGTTATTGCTATTATTATTATTATTCCCAGTATTCACAAACTTCTTATTGTCAGCAACATAACCTTTTTTGTTATCAAATCTCTTATTCCCATTATTAGACCAATTAGTTTTAGAAACAAAACTAGCAATTTGATTTTTAGACTCAGAACCAGAAGAAGAAGAGGCAATGCCTCTGTGAGACTCTTATCTGGAAACAACAACAAAGGCATCTTTAACATCTAGGAGAGTTTCTCTGGAGATAATGCTACTCCTGATAGGCTTATATATATCATTAAGACCCGTAAGAAATTGCATAAGTTTCATGAGTTGATTATGTTTTAAAACATCTTCTCTAGCAGTACAAGTACACTTAGGCAATTTTGTCATAATGTCAAATTCTCTCCATAAGGAGTTAAGCTTATGATAATACTCAGACACAGTTAGTTCTCCTTGTTTAAAGTTATTAATTTTTTGCATAAGACTCAAAATAACAGAACCATCAAGTTTATCATAAGTTTCTTTAAGTTCAGCCCACACCTTAGCAGCATTTTCAGAAAAGATTTGACCAAGATTGTTGACATAAATAATGCCTAAAAACATTATTCATATCTCTATGTTTTAATGATCACAAAATATAAACTCATTAAAACATAAACTTATCAAATAAACAAGTATTTAGTTGTAAATATTCATTTCTACAACTTAATCACTTAAGGTATGAATAAACAAGTGCTTAATGCATTATATGATCAAAGGAACATTTTCTTAATAACTAGATTTTTTATAAAACATCAAAAACATTTTATATATTTTTGAAAAACATTTTTGGTATTAAATAAAAATGTTTAATCTTTTATAAAAATATGAATTCAAATTTTTAACCAAAATCAGTTAAAATGTTCCATAAAAACCTTCCCCACAAAAGGACAAAATTGGCCAACGTTCAGTAGGGGCGGCCCCCTTAATTTTGCTAGGCGGCCCCCTTAATAATTAAGGGGACCGCCCCCGCTCCAGTAGGCCTCCAGCTGTCCAGTTTTTCTCCTATAAATACCAGCCTTCTCCTGGATTTTTACTTACCTTTTGCACACTGAAACTTTCTGTTTTAAATCACATTTCATATCTTCAAAAACCCTTTGATCATATAATCTTAAGCTTTGGTTTCTAAGTGATCCAAGCTTCCTCCATTCAAGTGCAAAAGAAGAATACTCCTTCAACAACTAGAGAAGAAGTATTGCAACTTAGATACCTAAGTTGTTTGTGTCATCATACATTTGTTTATAAGTTGTGTATTGTTGTTAGATAGTTGTGTGTATAATTGTTTGGGATAGGTTAATGTGTAAGTAGAGAAGTTGTGTTGTTAAGGTGTGTAAGTAGTGAAGGTGTGAAGAAGTAGAAGTGTACATAGGTTGTGCTTAGTTGTGAAGTGTCGTGAAGAAGTAGTGAAGAAGTCGTGAAGTAGTCGTGAAGAAGTCGTGAAGAAGTTGTGAAGAAGTCGTGAAGAAGTCGTGAAGTAGTCGTGAAGAATAAGGTGTGATTAAGTCGTGTTTAAGTTGTGAGATTGGTTCTAGCTACGATTAGAACTCGACATCTAGCTTTGTGTCGTTAAGCCGGTGTAAGCTAAAGTTGTGTAAAGGTTTTCTCCGCCATAAGGGAGCTTGTTGACATAGTGAAGAAAACTCTCGAGTTAGGTGCTCGGGGAGTGGAGTAGGGCAAGGAAGGTGTCCTTGTAGCCGAACCACTATAAATCTCTTGTCTCTCGGTTAGATCTTTCCATCTCTAGCTTTCATTTCATTTTATTACCTTACTTGCATTACTTATTTATATTTACTTATATACATATTGTTCATATTGTTCAAGAAGTTGAGATCACATAAATTCGAATCTAAGTTTTAAAAAGTAAACAAAGTTTTCACAATAAAATTTAAAAGGACATAAAACTATTCAACCCCCCTTCTAGTTTTCCACAATTGGTATCAAGAGCCACGTCAAACAAGATTTTTAAAATTAACTGTATTTTAAAACTTGAAACGATCTATGGAATCTTTAAAATATTTAGAAGGGCAATCTATGCAAAGACCACCACTATTTGAAAGTGATGGTTTTCTTTATTGGAAAAATAGATTCGAAACTTATGTGAAATCAAAGGATCTTGATCTTTGGCATGTTATTACCTATGGTGATTTTCCCCCTATTCAATATAATATCCTAACTAAAATAGATGAAATTGTACCTTTTGAAAAACAAAATGATGATTTAAAAAAGAAACTAGCAAAAAATAATGAAGCTAAAATGGTTATTTATAATGCGTTACCACGCAAAGAATATGAAAGAATTTTTATGTGTCAAACCGCAAAAGAGATTTGGGATTCTTTACTAATCACTCACCAAGGTAATAGTCAAGTCAAAGATAATAAAATAGATCTTCTTGTGCAACAATATGAACAATTTACAATTCCTGAAGAGGAATCTATTGATAATGCATTTGCTAAATTTAACACAATCATCACAAGTTTAAAAGCACTTGATGAGACTTTTTCTAGCAAAAATTGTGTAAGGAAATTTCTTAGGGCATTACATCCGAAATGGCGCGCGAAGGTCACGGCGATTGAAGAGTCAAAGAACTTGATGACGTTATCACTTGATGAACTTATTGGCAACTTGAAGGTTCATGAAGAAATTATAAAAAGGGACTCGGAAACGGTCAAGAGCAAGAAAGATCAAATCAAGTCTCTCGCGCTAAAAGCCAAAAAGGAACTCAGTGATGACGATGATTCAAGTGACGATAGTGAAGACGAAGAATATGCAATGGCCGTAAGAGAATTCAAGAAATTCTTCAAGAGACGAGGAAGATTCACGAGACAACCGCGAAATGAAAGAAGATCGCTACAAAGAAATAGAAATGATAACTACGGGAAAAGAAAGTGCTTTAGATGTGGAAGCCAAAACCATCTCATTGGCGAATGTCCAAAGCCACCGGGTTATGATTACGAAAGCGCATTTGTTAGTGGAACATGGAGCGATAGCGACAAAGATGAAGCGGACAAAGCAAAAGACGAAAAGTGCCTTGTAGCTCAAGCCACCGATGAAATATGTCTTGCGATAAATTTGGAGCCCGACGAATGGATTAAAGATAGTGGATGCTCGAAGCACATGACGAGAAACCGGAAGCTATTCTCATCCTACAAGGCATACAACGGAGGTAATGTTATTTTCGGTAGTGATTTTCGTGGAAAAATCATTGGCAAAGGTACGATCTCTCAAGACTCCCTAACTATTGAAAATGTTGAGCATGTAGATAACTTAACATATAACTTGCCTAGTATAGGACAAATATGCGATAATAAGTGTAGGGTTACTTTTACAAGTAAAGATAGCGAAATAGTTAAGGACGGAAAGGTCATAGGTAGAGGAGTTAGGAAATGTGGCGTATATGTTATGAAACTAGGAGATAAACCGGAAGATAAAATATGTCTAGCAACCTTAGATGAAAACTCTACATTGTGGTATAGAAGATTAGGTCACGCAAATATGCAACAAATACAATCCCTAGCCTCTAAAGAATTAGTTAGAAACTTGCCCAACCTAAGATGTGACCAACACTTTTGCGATGCATGTAAAATAGGAAAACAAGCGCATGCTAGTCACAAAGCTAAGAATATAGTCTCCACTACTAGATGCCTAGAATTATTACACATGGACCTTTTTGGTCCAACCGCTGTGCGGAGTTACGGAGGTAATCGTTATACCTTAGTAATTGTAGATGACTATTCACGATACACGTGGACTAGATTTTTAAGTGATAAAACTAAAGCCTTTAATAAGTTTGAAATATTTAGTAAAATGATTCAAAATAAATTAGGATGTTCTATAGTATCAATTAGGACGGACCACGGTCGGGAATTTGATAACGAAGTGCAATTCGGAAATTATTGTGATTTAAATGGGATATCTCACAATTTCTCCGCTCCTCTCACTCCACAATCAAATGGGGTAGTAGAAAGAAAAAATCGAACATTACAAGAAATGAGTAGAACAATGCTAAATGAACAATCTATCCCACAAAAATTTTTGTGCCATGCCGTAGATACATCAACATATATAATAAATAGAGTCTCAATTAGGCGAATTTTAGGAAAAACCCCATATGAGTTATTAAGAGGTAGAAAACCTAATCTAAATTATTTTAGGGTATTCGGGAGCAAATGTTTTGTTCTCAATACAAAAGATTACCTTACTAAGTTTGATCCTAAGTCGTACGAAGGAATCTTTCTAGGGTATTCGCAAAATAGTAAAGCATACATAATACTTAATAAACACACTATGAAAGTAGAGGAGTCCTTAAATGTAACATTTGATGAAACTCCACCACCACCTAAGACATTGCCCCTAGAAGATGATGACCTAGTTGAAGAAGAAGCTATTGAGGTTAGTAAAATTAAACCCTTAGGCGATGATAATGAAGATAAAATATTAGGTGAAAACGAAATAGTAAATGTTAAGGAATCTAAATCACACCCTTTAGACAATATAATAGGAAACCTAAATCAAAGAACCCTTAGATCACAAGCTCAAGATAAAAATAACTTCTTTTGTTTCCTATCAACTATAGAACCTAAAAATATAAATGAGGCATTAAAAGATGAAAGTTAGGTTATGGCTATGCAAGAAGAACTAAATCAATTTAAGACTAATGACGTTTGGGAACTAGTCCCAAATCCCATGAACATGACCATCATAGGAACTAAGTGGGTTTATAGAAATAAGTTAGACGAAAATGGAATAGTTACTAGGAACAAAGCTAGGTTAGTTGCCCAAGGATATAATCAACAAGAAGGAATAGACTATGACGAAACTTATGCCCCCGTAGCCAGATTAGAATCTATAAGAATACTACTTGCCTATGCATGCGCCCTAGATTTTAAGTTATTTCAAATGGACGTGAAAAGTGCATTCCTTAACGGTTTTATCAATGAGGAGGTATACGTGGCACAACCTCCAGGATTCATTGACTTCGCAAAACCTAATTATGTTTATAAACTCAAGAAAGCTTTATATGGACTCAAACAAGCTCCTAAGGCTTGGTATGATCGATTAACGGCATTTCTTATTAAACATGATTATTCCATGGGAATGGTAGATAACACTCTTTTCACGAAAAAGAAAAGCTCAAATCTCATCATTGTCCAAATATATGTCGACGACATTATATTTGGATCGACTTGTCAGGATATGTGTGATGAATTCGCCAAAATCATGCATGATGAGTTTGAGATGAGTATGATGGGTGAACTTAATTTCTTCCTAGGATTACAAATAAAACAATTAGAAGATGGAATATTTTTTAATCAATCTAAGTACATTAAGGAAATGCTTAAGAAATTTGGATTAGAAGACGCTAAGCCCATGAAGACACCAATGTCTACGGAAGTAAAACTCACAAGAGATGAAGAGGGTGAGTCCGTAGAAAACACTAAGTATAGAGGAATGATAGGTAGTTTACTATACTTAACGGCAAGTAGACCGGATATCATGTTTAGTGTCTGCCTTTGTGCTCGCTTTCAAGAGGATCCCAAAACCTCTCACCTAGAAGCGGTTAAGCGTATCTTCCGATACATTAAAGGCACTATACACTTAGGATTATGGTATCCTAAGGGATTGGGCATAGAAACCATCGTCTATGCGGATTCGGATCATGCGGGAGACTACGTGGATAGAAAAAGCACTAGCGGAATTTGCACGTTAATGGGATGTTGTCTAACATCTTGGTTCTCGAAGAAGCAAACCACTCTTGCTATTTCTACCACAGAAGCCGAATATGTAAGCGCTAGAAAGGCATGTCAACAAGCACTATGGATGAAACAAGCTCTCGTAGATTATGGCATTAGGTTAGATGACGTCCCAATTATGTGTGATAATAAAGGTGCTATAGATTTAAGTAAGAATCCCGTTCAACACTCTAGGACTAAACATATAGAAATACGCCACCACTTCCTCCGCGATAACGTTCAAAAAGGAAACATATCTATAGAAAAGGTTGCATCGGAAGATAACTTAGCAGACATATTCACTAAGCCCCTTAAGCGTGAACTCTTTAACCACTTACGTTTAGGCCTAGGAATGATGGAACAAATTGACTGAATTTTCTGCATTTTTGGTAATTTTTTTTTCAGATGGGCGGACCCCTTAATTATTAAGGGGACCGGCTTGTCATTAAGGGGACCGGCCATCTGACTGTAACATTTTTTTTTCTGTTTCCTCCCATCTGAGTCTAGAAATCTGTTTTGCACAAAATAAAAGATTGGGATATTTCTTTGCATAAACATATTTATAAACAAAACCCAATCTATTTTCTACAAATCATTCTCACATCTAGGAAAACACATGAAAACCATTTTTCTTACATTGTTGAATAATGCTAAAAATATTTTTTTTCTCATGCATAAAGATCTCACATGAATTGTCAAAGTATATAATCTAATATATACATCTTTGATATTCATATATTGAGCAAAATCAAATCAAGGAGACCTTGGATTGTTTCTTAGGAAATTTTTGCATTTAGGAGTCAAAACAATCACATCTCCACATTTGTTGCATATAGGCACACACTAGAACAAACCTATTAATCACATCCTCACAATTGTTCCATCACCTATTCCCCATTAGTTTCTAGTGCCTTTGCTCCATTACCCTTGCCTTAGATGATTAATTGCCTTAATTCTCTAAATTGCTAGATATTAATTATTGCTTGCCTATTTATTTATATTATATGCCATACATGCTTAATATGTTTCTCTATTGCCTCAAAGAGTGGGACATGCCTAAAACCAGAAGCTCAAAACATAGCCATCCTCACCTTTTTCTGCAGAAAAAACCCATTTCTGGAACCCAGAAAGGTACCAGATGGGCGGCCCCCTTAATTCATAAGGCGGCCCCCTTAATTATTAAGGGGACCGCCCATAATTAAGGGGACCGGCCATCTGCTGGACGGGTTCACAGAATCTTTTTCTTCTTTTTAGCCTATTTGATTCTATACTTCCCAAAATTCACAAACACATTTTGTCCTAATCACCCAACAAGCCTATCCATTCCTAAACAACACAAATCCTCCACTATAAATAACCCCATATCTCACCACATTCAATCATCCCATCATGTCTTCTCCTATCAACCCAAAACCAAAAACCTCAAAGCTAGCAAGGATGACCTTAAAACCCGGGTGGAAAAGAAAACCTCACCCTCACCACAAGCCCATTACAACTAGACAACCAACACCTCCATCATCATTCATCCCCAACTACTCTCCAAGATCACAACCTCATTCCATTGAACCATTTCACAAACCCTACCATTTTGGCCAAACATCCACATTCATTCCAAACTACTCCCCTAAACCTCAAACCAACTTCAATGGAATCCTTGAAAACCCTCATCACCTTGGTCAAACATCAAACCTTTCACCCCAATACCATCCATTTCCACCAAATAACCAAATCCCCATTCATGAAAGGCAAAAGCTTCATGAAAAGATTAACCAAATCCATGATCTTAATGATCTCCTTGCTATGCACCTCACACAACGCAACAAGGGACAACCTCCATCCTCACCTTACTCAAATTGCCTACCACACTCTCTTAACTTGGATCAAGTTACAAACCACACCCACTATTGCCCTTGTTGCATCTTCCTTCAAAAACAAATCCTCCACTTAAGTGAAGATATTTCTTGGATCGAATATCTACTCACTCGTCCTCATCCCATTCCTCCACTACAACGATATAACCTCAATGGATCCGCTCCATTTCCCTCACCATCACATAACTAAAACCCATCCACATGCTTTCCGCCTCAAAATAAAATCTCTCACCCTTTTGTGTCGCAAGCAAGTCCAATCGCTCTCTTTGGCAATATGAGGACCATTAGTATTTCTAGTTATGTTGTAATCATTATGTTTCAAGTATTTTATGTAATGTAATGATGATTCATATGTTATATATGATCATCTTGAACGCATTAGTTGGTTGTTCTAAATATTTTTTGCTATGTATATGTATCTTGTGTCTCCTAACTTATTTTTGCAGCCAAGATTTCCATAGCTCGTCTCCTTGGTGCCCTCGAACGAGGGGGAGTAAACATCAAGGGGGAGTTCTTGTCCCGACAAATTTAGTTTCTAAAACTTGTCGGCATAACCTTTTTGATTCTACAAAAAGGGAGAGAAGTGAATGTAAACTCACTAAATACTTGTCCAAAAATAAATTTTTGGATTTAATAAGTTTAAGTTTTGTAATCATCAAAAAGGGGGAGATTGTTGACATAAATAATGCCTAAAAACATTATTCATATCTCTATGTTTTAATGATCACAAAATATAAACTCATTAAAACATAAACTTATCAAATAAACAAGTATTTAGTTGTAAATATTCATTTCTACAACTTAATCACTTAAGGTATGAATAAACAAGTGCTTAATGCATTATATGATCAAAGGAACATTTTCTTAATAACTAGATTTTTTATAAAACATCAAAAACATTTTATATATTTTTGAAAAACATTTTGGTATTAAATAAAAATGTTTAATCTTTTATAAAAATATGAATTCAAATTTTTAACCAAAATCAGTTAAAATGTTCCAGAAAAACCTTCCCCACAAAAGGACAAAATTGGCCAACGTTCAGTAGGGGCGGCCCCCTTAATTTTGCTAGGCGGCCCCCTTAATAATTAAGGGGACCGCCCCCGCTCCAGTAGGCCTCCAGCTGTCCAGTTTTTCTCATATAAATACCAGCCTTCTCCTGGATTTTTACTTACCTTTTGCACACTGAAACTTTCTGTTTTAAATCACATTTCATATCTTCAAAAACCCTTTGATCATATAATCTTAAGCTTTGGTTTCTAAGTGATCCAAGCTTCCTCCATTCAAGTGCAAAAGAAGAATATTCCTTCAACAACTAGAGAAGAAGTATTGCAACTTAGATACCTAAGTTGTTTGTGTCATCATACATTTGTTTATAAGTTGTGTATTGTTGTTAGATAGTTGTGTGTATAATTGTTTGGGATATGTTAGTGTGTAAGTAGAGAAGTTGTGTTGTTAAGGTGTGTAAGTAGTGAAGGTGTGAAGAAGTAGAAGTGTACATAGGTTGTGCTTAGTTGTGAAGTGTCGTGAAGAAGTAGTGAAGAAGTCGTGAAGTAGTCGTGAAGAAGTCGTGAAGAAGTTGTGAAGAAGTCGTGAAGAAGTCGTGAAGTAGTCGTGAAGAAGAAGGTGTGATTAAGTCATGTTTAAGTTGTGAGATTGGTTCTAGCTACGATTAGAACTCGACATCTAGCTTTGTGTCGTTAAGCCGGTGTAAGCTAAAGTTGTGTAAAGGTTTTCTCCGCCATAAGGGAGCTTGTTGACATAGTGAAGAAAACTCTCGAGTTAGGTGCTCGGGGAGTGGAGTAGGGCAAGGAAGGTGTCCTTGTAGCCGAACCACTATAAATCTCTTGTCTCTGGGTTAGATCTTTCCATCTCTAGCTTTCATTTCATTTTATTACCTAACTTGCATTAATTATTTATATTTACTTATATACATATTGTTCATATTGTTCAAGAAGTTGAGATCACATAAATTCGAATCTAAGTTTTAAAAAGTAAATAAAGTTTTCACAATAAATTTTAAAAGGACGTAAAACTATTCAACCCCCCTTCTAGTTTTTCACAAAGATATAAATCTTCAGACACAGAATTCAAAATCCAAGACAAAACAATAGAGTTACATCTATCCCACTGATTAGACAGAACATCACTCGAAGCATAAATGGCCTTGATACATGTACCATTAATAAAGCCAGTTTTATTCCTTGTGTTAATAGCCAGTTTCATAGCAGTAGACCAGACCCTATAGTTCTCAGTACCAGTAAGTTTAACAGACCCAATGGAGCTAGTACTGATATCATTAGAATGAAGATGCAAGAGATTACCCAAGTCAAGATTACTAATAAGATCCTCAGGCCTACCACTACCATTAGCAGCCATAAAGAAAGCACACAGAACAAATAATCAACCAGATAATCAGCAAATAAGAGCAGATAAGCACATACAAAGAACAGATAAACAACAAATAACTCCAAACTCCTTCAATCACAGATAACCACCAATCCCAAATCAATCTCCAGAACCTATACTAACCTATCTCCGTCAATCTAAACAGAAATAAAATAAATGAAAATAAACTCACACCCAAGATACAACAAGTATCAAGTTTGAGGACTGGGGTAAACCAGAGCAGGTATTCATACCACTCAGAAGGTGGCAGATCAAGATGTTAGTTTACCCGTTTGCACCCTCACAACTCAAATACTGTTAATCTTAAAGAGGAAGAGAAACCTTACAGTGCTTTTAGGAAGAAGACAGCGGAAAGACCTCACAATACTCTTAATTCACTTAGTTAAGAGATATTGTGAGAGAATCAGGTCCCAATTAGCAACAAAAACCACCCGAATCAGGAACCCCCAATTCAGAAAAATTAGGGTTTTTAGAACCAAACCCTAATTCACCAGAACTTTAACCCAACCAGCAATTAAGCCCACGATGACGTTGAATTAACTATAATACAACCAGAACAATCACCAATTTCAAGATCCCCCAAAATTGATTGAAACCCTAAAGCTTGAAATCACCAATCCGACAGAACCACAGCTCTGGTACCATGTAGAAATGGTAATAACACTTGAGGATGAATCCAACCAACCTCCCCTTGATTCAAATTAGTTAACAGAGTACAATACACAATGAATGAAACAAAGGTTGAACACCAGTTGAGAACACCAGAACAACAAGACTGGATCAACAAGATCAGTCGAATGATTTACAAGACCAAAGATATGAGCCAACTCTTAGAGAGAGATAATGTATTATCCACCGAAGAATCGAGCCGTTGAGCCCTAAGCTGGAAGAGAACTTATATAGCCATCATCTTTGAGAGAAGCCAGCTTCAGACCCTGCACAAAGAAAACATTCCAAACAGAGAACAAAACATAAAGGGTTATATAAAACAAGTTTCTGTACTGACAGAAACAGACCCTGAAAGTTTGATAGGTATTTTAACAAAAACTTTACTAGATGATGCAAACAGTGGTTACAAGAAAGGAAATTTCGTTTGTTCACCATTGTCTCTTGATATCATATTGGGAATGCTGGCTGCCGGAGCCGAAGGTCAAACTTTGAAACAGCTTTTGGAATTTCTTGGACATGAAAGCATCGACAAATTTCTTGCTAAGTCACCAAGTTCCAAACTTTTTAAAAGAAAATTATCGAACCCGAAAACTGGTCTTGAATGCAGTTTAGCAAATGGTGTTTGGGTAGACAAAAAAGTAGAACCTGTTCAATCATTGTTAGGATTCGATATACACTTAAGGTGGTTAAACCTTTATCGCTTTGTGTATGTGATACTTGAGTTAATATGATTAAGTACGCGGAATTTACTTAATCACACTTGGAAGGTAATTTGTTGTATGGAAATGGAACAATGGTGGTCGTTTTGAATTTGATAAAGAACAATTTAGAGTTAACACCAAACGATTAATATTATTGATAATAATACAAAGGTTTGATGTTGTTTGTTGTTGATGCTTATGAAAGTTCTATCAAGTTCTAAGTAAACACTTATTTGAACACTCTTGACTACTAAGCTAAAGATCTTCTTTTATAGAACAAGAAGATCTTTACAATATATTGTTAAGTCACATCAAGTCTAATCGAACTACTTGCTATCTTATCTTATGTGTGTAAGTAACTAAGATACAACATGTATCTATGTTTACAACTTGTTCTGTGAGAATAAGATAAGGACTGAGCACATGGGGTAAGATATTATCTACCGTGTATATTTGACTTTTAGTCAACCAGACTTAATATCTTTGTCAACCAGAATTAACTTTGAACGACCAGACTTAATTCTGTATTCACCAGAATTAACACTAGCAGACTTAATCTTCAACGACCAGACTTAACTAGGTAGCAGACTTAACTATGATTAACACTAGCAGACTTAACCACCAGACTTAATCACTTAGAGAATTTCCCGATACTTAATCTTCAAAATATTTAATTCCCAACAATCCTCCCCTAAACATGTGAATTCTTTCCAACATGTTTTCTGAATTGAATTTCTGATTGTGAGGATCTTTCAAACACTTCTCTGTTCTGAGAGATCAGTAACTCATCTGCTTTCTGTTCTTTGACATTAACAATATCAATACACATCTTCAGTCTTCAAACATTGACCTAAAAGATAGTGCAATTTCCTTGGATGGAGGAATTATAAGAGGCAATGGTGCTGTGTATCTTGGATGCTTGTTTCAACAAGTGAAATCATCTTTCAGCATGCCTTTGCAAGTGATGAACAAACGTAGTGAACTGAAATTGAAACTGAAAGCTCCTAGATAGAACTTTCTCCTTTGAAATGCTTCATCCCTTCTGAATATATAAAATACACCAGAATGGTAAACTTTCTGTTCTTGTCATTTTCAACTTCCATATCATCATCTTGTATGCTCTTGTTTTTTCCTCCCTTTCATTGGTTAATCTTCCTCGAGATATTCCTCCCCTGAGTATAACATTTCCTCCCCAGTGAGTGTCTTTCCTCCCCTGTTTGGAAGATTTCTCACCATCATCACATCATCATCTGATCTATCAATTAGAACTTGTTTTCAGACAATGTTGTACATGAAGCCATCAATTCCTTAAGAGTTTAAGTTTATGCCCTCATCACTTCTAGGTATGTTAACTCCTATGAGAGATGATTCATTGGACATTTGACTCATGATCCATCAATGGATGGTTTTTCTGAATCCTTTGAAAATCCTTGTAAGAAATTATTTGACTTAGCAGTATGTTCATGATTTTAGAATTGAAAAATCATACTGCTTTCAACCATTTTGAAGGGATTAAGTGTATAACAGACACTTAATCAAAATTTTGGTTTAAAGCAACCTCTGGTTGTGTGAGAACCAATGTTTTCAGTTATAAATAACTGTCTGTGTAAAGATAAAACTATTCAAAAGGCTTTCTTGACAGGGTTTTCAGCTCATAGTAATTGTTGCCTCTAACACAAGTGTTAGATTCACTTTTACTAGCTGTTCTTTCTATCAGATGTCCTTAGACTTGCTCATTATATTTAAAAGTATAAAATGATAGAAAGTGAGTTGAATCAGTTACTGTCTGATCAACTAAGTCATCAATTCAATGTGAAATATCATAATCAAGCTTCAAGAAAGAAGTTTTAAGGAGGTTTGAAATTCCCAAACTCTTTCTATCATAAACCTATTATGTTAGCAACTTTGTATAACATTCTGCTGCTTCCATTTCACTTGAAACATCCTTTTTGCTCAAAGTTCATTCCTGAAAATGTTAGTCCAAAACCAAGAAACAATATGCAAAGCATATGTCTTATAGCAGCATTATCATATGACTAACAAAATAAACTTTTGCAATTTACTAGTATCATTACCAGTAATTCTGAAACCTATTCCTTCTTTGATGGTAACATATCCAATGATTTAAAAATGTGATATGTTGTCAGTTATGTGACTTGAACATTCATTATTTGAGTATCCATGATATCATTGTTTAGCATTTGAATGTTCCTGCACATGTATAAAGAAATTAGTTTTCTTTGGGGATCCAAGCCATTGCTGACTTGGATCTGCCTCTTGCATCAATGTAATCAATCCCTTTTAAAATGATTGATGCACCATTGGGTTTAATTGGTCTCCAAACCCAACATGCTGAGGACTTAACAGCATTTGCCTTCTTTTCCCTAGCAGTAAAACCTTTAGGTTTCCAAATTTGTTTTTGAATCACTGCTTTTGATTGAAAAGGCCTTCTAGTAGTTTTTAATGCATATTTAAACGTTGATTTTGCATTTTTAACTGTTGGTTTTGGGTAAACAGACTTAAGTGGTCGAACAGACTTAACTTGTTTTAAGCCAGACTTAATTAAATCTGTTTTGGGTTTAGTTCTATTAACTTTAGAACTAGAGTGAAAGTGAGTTTGAGGAGTTTGCCTTTTGAAATTCACCCTATTGTTTTCATACCCAGATACCCATTGGTTGCAGAAAGCTGTAAGATGGTCAAAACTTCCACAAGTGAAACAAGCTTTGTTGTAAAATCCAAAGTCATCATTTTGGTGAGACTTAAAGGTATTCCATTTTCTATGGTCACCTTTGGGCTTGTTTGTGGACCTATATTGTTCACAATATCTTACTGGTTGCCTAACATGTTTTACATTAGACTTAGGCCTATCAGTATGATTTCTAACCAACTTAGGAACACTTGTTCCTACTTTCTTAACCACTTCAGGTTTAGACATAACCTGTTCTTCTTCATCACTATCAGTTGTACAGTCTTCAACAACTATAGCATCTAATTTCTTAACAAAGGACACCTTGTCCTGATAAAGTAAAGGTTTGTTCAAACTTTCACTTACTTTTTCTATCTTAAGACTCTCAGTAGTCTTAGAACCATATTCCATTATTGGTTCTTGAAACTCAGGTAAGCCTGAATTTTTTAGGTCAATCCCTGGGGGTTTAGGGATACCTCTGTATGGAGGTGGGACACTCTTATATCCTAACCCTGACTTGGCTCTATTAATCACTTGACATTCTATCATGTTGGTGACACCTCTAGACGCATGTTCTAGTGTCTGTGTAGTCAAATGAATGTTTCCATTTTCCTTTTTGACCTTATCAAAAGCCTCTCTTAAAAGCTTAATTTCAGCATCTTTAAAGAATATGTCCTGTCTTAGGAGAGCTTTGTCATCAGAAAAAGCTAATTCATTTTCCTTATAGTGTATGATTTGTTTCTCTAGAGTCTCTAATCCACACTTATAGTTTATAAAGTTTTGAAAAGTGCTGCTTAGCTCTTTCTTTTGATCATCATAATGTTTCATTAAAGTTTGTAGTTCTTTATGTGCAGTACAAGTATTAGAACAAACTTTATGATTTTGTACCTCAGTTGCAGAAAAAGCCATAAGTGCCATCTGAGTAGGAGTTTCTTCTTCATCTACCATGAAGCTCCAATCAAAACCTAAACCATCAATAGCTACCATAGCTTTTGGCTCAGAAACCTCCCTTGTTTTGGATGTGCTTCCAAAACCTTTGTTCTTGCTATCCTGCTGCCTTGGCCTTCTACATTCTCTTGAGAAGTGACCCATCATGTGACAGTTATAGCACTCTATCTTTGACTTATCAAAACCAGCAGTATCAGTGTTGCTGATTAAGAGCTTCTTCCCCGTCCTTTGATAGAACTTCTTGGCTCTCATGCTAAGAAGAGAAATTTGCCATTTTAGATCCATTTCCTCCAGATCATCATCATTGATCTCTTGGAGGTCTTCATAGGTGAGCATGGACCCATTATTTTGACTTGTAAGAAATGCACAACAAGTCTTTTCATCTAAAATACCC
This sequence comes from Artemisia tridentata subsp. tridentata, assembly GCA_021014915.2. Classification (NCBI taxonomy): domain Eukaryota; kingdom Viridiplantae; phylum Streptophyta; class Magnoliopsida; order Asterales; family Asteraceae; genus Artemisia; species Artemisia tridentata. The sequence continues at coordinate 102,590,293 of CP139507.1, read as the reverse complement.
ATGGTAATGCTTGATGAACTAGCAGCACCAACACCATCAACAACTTTCACCTCTTCAACTGATTTTGAGGTACTAGGAGATGACATAAATGCCTTGTTCCCAGTATTAGAACTAGTACCTCCATTCTTCTTCAAATCTTGCTCCACAATCTTGAAGTTGCTATACAAGTCCATCAGTTCCATGGTGTCTAGGTCTGGCTTGTTCTTCCAGACAACAACATGCATAGCCCACTCTTCTGGTAAGTTTCTCAGAAATTTTGAGTTCAAATCTTCTTGAGGCATTTCAACCCCAAGAATAGCAAGTTGGCTCACAATATTCTGAAGCCTATTAAACATATGGTCAAGAGATTCATTGTATGTAGAGGAGAAGTTTTCAAACTGCTGCTTGAGCAGTGTCTTGTGGGTTTTCTTGGTGGCTTCATTCCCACCATATCTGGCAATAATAGCTTCAAATAATGACTTGGCATCTTTGAACTTGCTGAAGTTTAGAAGTTGATCATTGGGAATGGTCATCATCAGCATGCTTCTTGCCTTTAAGTCATTTTTCTTCTTTATTCTTTCTTCTGCAGATGTTGGCTTTGTCTGCAGAGTTGACACCACTTTTTCGTCCACTGTTGATGTAGTGGTGGTAGGCTGGTAAGAGTCTCCATCTTCAATGATTTCCCAAAGTGCATAATCTTGCACTTGGAAATATTGCTCTATCCTCAGCCTCCACATCTCAAACTCATTCTGTTTGAGCATGGGAATTTTCGCAGCAACATTTGTCTGAATAGATTCAACGTCCATTTCTTCTTCTTCTTCTAAATCAAATATCAGCCTGTGCGCTCTGATACCACTTGTTAGGATTCGATATACACTTAAGGTGGTTAAACCTTTATCGCTTTGTGTATGTGATACTTGAGTTAATATGATTAAGTACGCGGAATTTACTTAATCACACTTAGAAGGTAATTTGTTGTATGGAAATGGAACAATGGTGGTCGTTTTGAATTTGATAAAGAACAATTTAGAGTTAACACCAAACGATTAATATTATTGATAATGATACAAAGGTTTGATGTTGTTTGTTGTTGATGCTTATGAAAGTTCTATCAAGTTCTAAGTAAACACTTATTTGAACACTCTTGACTACTAAGCTAAAGATCTTCTTTTATAGAACAAGAAGATCTTTACAATATATTGTTAAGTCACATCAAGTCTAATCGAACTACTTGCTATCTTATCTTATGTGTGTAAGTAACTAAGATACAACATGTATCTATGTTTACAACTTGTTCTGTGAGAATAAGATAAGGACTGAGCACATGGGGTAAGATATTATCTACCGTGTATATTTGACTTTTAGTCAACCAGACTTAATATCTTTGTCAACCAGAATTAACTTTGAACGACCAGACTTAATTCTGTATTCACCAGAATTAACACTAGCAGACTTAATCTTCAACGACCAGACTTAACCAGGTAGCAGACTTAACTATGATTAACACTAGCAGACTTAACCACCAGACTTAATCACTTAGAGAATTTCCCGATACTTAATCTTCAGAATATTTAATTCCAAACAATCATCATACCAGAAGGTTCTGAAAACTGTTTACAAAACAGAAGCTAGTTCTGTCGACTTTGGAAACAAGGTAAATTTATACAGTATATAACTATTAAACTTTTCTTTCTTTTAATTTAAATAGGTTAAATTTAGTGGTATCAATAAAATTTGGTTTATGCGTGAAGCGTGATGAAGTAGTTGACGAAATAAATTCATGGGTGCACAAGGAAACTAAGGGTTTGATCCTCTTCATTGTTGAAAAGAGTGAGTTGGATCGAGAAAGTGTATTGCTCATCGTGAATACCATGTATTTTAAAGGAACATGGTCTGACCCATTTAACGCAGATGAGACAATAGAGAAAAAGTTCCATCTCATACACGGGGAGTAGGTTTCAGTCCCTTTCATGACTACTGATGAAAGATTCGACTATGGTTCATTTGAGGGCTACAGGATGATCAAACTTCCATATAAAAGTGATAAAGGCAAATCAAATAAGTTCTCAATGTATATCTTTCTCCCACATGAGAAAGATGGGTTGAAGAAGCTGCTTCAAATTTTCCATTCTAATGATGCTTTATTTCATGGAGAATTTGACCTTAAAATGCAGAGTTTTGATGAGCTATGGATACCCAAGTTCAAGATATCTTGTAAATTTGAAGTTGAAGATGTTATGAAACAAATGGGATTAACATTGCCTTTTAAAGAAACGAATAAAGAACTTAGCGGGATAGTAGAGCCAGGCGTTATGCTTTATGTGTCGAAAATGCTTCAGAAATCTTTTTTTGAAATTGATGAAAAATGAACAGAAGCTGCTGCTTGTAGTGCTATGCAAATGTTACCATGCTGTGCTAAACAAAAGTATAAACCTCCACCACCACCAAGTTTTGTCGCTGACCATCCGTTCATGTTCATGATAAGAGAAGACTCTTCTCAAGCTGTTCTAATCGTCGGAGTTGTGCTCAACCCTCTAGATAATAACTAGATGTTTTGGATCTATAGTCATACTGATCCATCCGTTAATTCCAATGAAATGAATGTCTATATTCTAATTTCTTTAATTATATTTGAAGACTTTGTTTTCCTATTGGATACCATATGCTGAAGCCATTCTTGAACCATATTTTTTCGTGTATTCGTGATTTGAAACACTGATTCTTGTGTTCTTCTTTGTTCTCAATCTCATGATTCCATGAGAAGTATCGAAATTTTTGGTTGTTTCTAGTTAAATCTTATGCCATTGATAATAAAAAGGGCCGGTTACAATTGTGTATGCTTTACCAGCCGAAGCCGTTATTGTTAAACATCAAGAACATAAACATGGCACATCTGACTGGTTCACCATTATAGGTGGGCGAGATTGATTTTAGAAGCATCATAATTTGGTATCTTATGGGTTGACAGACGTTTTAATTTTTGCGCATTTTTTTTTCCCCTAATTTAACGCTATAAGTGCATACCTTTTGCCATTTCGAAAAAGAAATGCACACCTTTTTGTCAATTTTAAGTAACCACTGTTAATTAATATTTTAAGGGCCGTTTGGTTATCTGCTACGAGTATATGATTGAAAAAGAAACATATTTTAAGGGGTAGTTTGGTTTGTTTGTAGGAATCACAATAGGTATCGAATTTGGTACAAGGTAGAATGACAATGGATATGAAAAAGTGTATAATTTTGTAGTGGAAAAGAGAGGGGTTGATTTCATACACACAAATTACTGACTAATGAATCTATCACTATTATATACATATTTCATTCCCGGCCTACTAAATCCATAATACCAAACGGACCCACCCTAATGTTTAAGAAAGGTGGTCATGAAAGGTCGATGATCATGTCTACTTTAATGACTTTATACTTTCGGTAGCCCAGCCGACTCCCAACTTGGAATTTTATTAGCTACAAAACAACTCACATTTACATTGACTAATTATTACTTATTACCCTAATAAAAATACTAAAATTTCTGCATCTTATAAACAAGATCCACTTACAGTTTTGATTCTACTTCAAATCATCTACCTTGTTTATCAGGTTTGATCTGCTTATCACTTATGATCATTATTTTGTTTTTATTATGTTGTTTTTATCTAATGAAACCTTAACTTATTACTACTATGTTTTCTTTTATGGTTTGAATTTGGTCATGATCACTAGTTTGACTTGTTTTATTTTCATTTTCTTCTGATCTGTATAAATTTTATCATTTTGTTTAAGTTTATTTATGGGCTTATGGCTTATGTTTCATAAGCCCCATTTTTTTTTTTGGCTTATTTTGGGACGTATGATCTTATATAAGTTTATTACTTGTATGTCAGTAACAAACTTATATATGGCCACAATTTTTCAAAATAAGGCGAAAAAGTTGAGTTTATGAAATATAAGCCGAAAACAGATAAGCTAATAACAAACACCCCCTAAGTTTTTTTAGTTGAATATATATCCGCTGAAAATTGATAAATTTGCAATCAAATTGAAGTAAAGGCTAGAACACATGAATTTGACTCCAAAAGTCAAACTTTCATGCTTGTTGATACTTAAGAGGTTAAAATCGGCGGGGAAACCCTGACCCGTGCACCCCTTCTACCCTTTTCCAAGGACCTAGACCCAGGAAATGAGCACCAGTTCCAGTGACCTTGTTTAGTTTAGTTCTGGGTACTGAACGACCCTTCTGAGGAAACCCTGACCCGTGCACACCTTCTGGGTACTGATTAACTGAATTTGCTGTTCTCTTTCAAGAATTATTTTAATTGTTTATTTAGTTAAGTGGGTGTTTGGATTTGTCTTTCAAAAGTGGTTGTTGCAACTATCACTATCAAAGGGCTTAAAGTTAGGTATACTTGCTTAGTTTTAATTCATCTACACTTGTCTTATAGCTACTCTGAAGCTATTTATTGCGACTATAAATGATTAAAAAAAAAAATCATATAGATTAATCTGGTAACCCAAAACACGCACAGTCAAATCAGCTTAAACTTACGCCCAGTCACTCCCTCAAGCTAATAGAGCTTGTTGAATACGTCTTTCTTGATTGTCGGCGGTTTATTAACTGTTGTGTTTTTGCTTGAACTTGTTTTTATCAGGATTAGTGACGGTTTTTTAGTTGGAAATTAGCGTATGCGAAAATGAGTCCGAAGAATAACTTGTCCTCTCAGTCTCCCAATTATTTCCAAAACCTTTTGAAGGCGTTAGAGTATGCGGTTTCTGAATGGCTATTAATGTTTTTGTTGTTTATCGATGCGTGTTTTACATACTTGATTTCAAAATTTGCATCTTACTCTCGACTTCAAAGTCCATGTATACTTTGCTCGAGACATGATCATGTTCTAGCTAAGAATAAAACAGGAGTTTACTGGGATTCAATCTGTGATCATCACAAGTCTGAGATATCTTCTGTAGTTCTTTGCAATGTTCATGATAAGCGTGTATCAAGAGACTCTGCAAAGAACGTGCTTCCTGCTAGTTCAAATGGTGGGCCCAATAAGGATGAAAAGAACATTTTTGTGGACGAGTCTCTTGAGTCGTATGGGTCTTGTAATGTTGGAAAGAATCACGATGCTCCTTCGTCGGAGTTTGAATACCAGGATGTTAATGGAAATTTTGATAATGGAAGTGCCCGTGCTTTTGTTCCCGAGGTTCATTTGAACTCTGATTCGCATTTTGAAGTTCGGGATATTCAGAATGATACTGCAACTGCTGCAACATGTGAAATAGAGGAACTAAAATGGCGGGATGATGCATATAAGGAAAATACGTCTCACGTAACAGAACTACTCTCCATTGATGAGGTTCCATCATCTGATAATGTGGAAACTCCTGCTGATACGTCTCTCGAGACAAGTGAGTTCTTTCTCCTTTTCAGAGGTGTTTGGATTAGTGTTTTAGAAGTAATCATCTTATTACTAGTGTCTGGTGTTGGGGTAACCTATGTCCATGTATGTTTATGGGTCCAATATTCACTTTCAGACAAGATCTTAAGAAAACAATTTTCAGAGGGTGAATCACTAAAGTACCCTTACTTTACCTGTTATTAGTCAGAATGTTTTCAAACAATTAACTAGAAAAGCAGTTTCAAATCCCACATGCAAACACCCCGTGATTTACATTATAGCATTCGTATACCTAGAGTTTTGTAGCCAAGCAGTATCTACACTGTTCTACACACCATATGTATTAACCAAGTCTCCTGAACAAGGGCATATGGGTTCAAGTCCCGCTGTTGCATAATGCCTGTATTTGACCATTTACAAAGGGAGGTCATATGTGCACAGCAATAACTTGTTTGCATACAATAATATATTATTTTGTTTTTTTTTAAAATATTACTATCACACGACAGCATAAGATAAAAAGTGCTTAAAATTTGTCAAACGAAATTTTATTGTTGTGTACCAATCACCTTTCTCCAGAAAAGTATCTACTTTTCTTGTAAAAATAATAGAAGCGGCAAAACTAACAGGTTGGGCAGGTTGGGTAACCTGTATCGTTTGACCCAAAATGTTTTTGACCTCCTTTTCAGAGTTCTGTAAATAAATAACGCATCAAACCTGATTACGTAAAACTACATTGTGGTCTATGTTTAACGTGTTTGGCCCGTTCCTATTTTTAGCTAAACTAATTTTGACTTGACGCGTTTGCCAAAAAACATTACCCAGACCGGCTCATATATAAGTTGATGGGTAAAAATTCCCAGCCAGTAAGTATGTAAAATGGAAATTGAATTTGATTCTACTAGTAAATGTCAACCTCTTGATCATAAACTAAACTGATTACTTAAATTTGTCTATCTGTAGGTTATCATCCAAGAACAGATGAAGCGATCAAAAACCCTGTTATAGAAACTGACGTATCTGCGACTACTAATGGCCACCAAGTGTTGAACCATCTGGAACTTGGTGATGCATATAAGCTTGCTATAAGCAGTAAAGCAAGACAACTCTCCGGGAAGTATCTAGACCAGAAATCCTTCAAAGAATCTTCAACAAGAGTCAGTGAAGACTTAAAGAATTTATTGTCACACAGATCTAACGACAATCTTATAAGCCCAAAACTATCTTTTAACAGTGATGAGTTCATGGGTATGCAATTCTTTCAAAGAAAATTTTCTTTGGAAAGAAACGAGTCTAATATTTCGATAGATGGAAGTGTTGTGAGTGAGATTGATGGAGAAAGTGTGGTTGATAGATTGAGACGGCAAGTTGAACACGATAAGAAACTAATGGGTATTTTGTATAAAGAACTGGAAGAAGAAAGAAACGCATCGGCTGTGGCTACGAATCAAGCAATGGCTATGATTACTAGACTACAAGAAGAAAAATCTGCACTATATACAGAAGCATTACAGGCTATAAGGATGCTGGAAGAACAAGCTGAGTATGATAACGAAGCTTTGCAAAAAGCGAATGATCTTATTGAACAAAAGGATAAACAGATTCAAGATTTGGAAGAGCTTCTTAGAAATACATCCCAAGATAATAGAGAGATGAACCCACAAATCGATACTTGAAGGTAACCTTTGTTATCTTTTTGGTATTACGTGTGAAACAACTAGTAAAGTCTGTTCCTTGTGACCCAAAAGTCACAAAATTCGAGTCCAAACCCTTTACAAAGCCGGGTTGACACATGATGGATTAATACATGGATTGTACAGTTTTCTATGAGGTAATGTAAGGTTTGCTTACATATTATAGGTATATGCCGAAGTGACCATAGGTTTATATTGTTTTGGGTGTTTATTTGATTATTTTTATTGTTATGTGGTCAATAATATTTGAAGAAATTTATAGAAGACAATTATGGTTCAAGATGTATACACTACTGTATGATTTGCTTAGTGAAGTTGAACAAGTGTTGAACAGATAACCTTGTAAAACCTATATCAAATAAGACCAAAATCCGTAAGCTGATTAAGTTGCATAAAATGCAGTATTTTGCTGTCAGTTTTGTAAAGAACTTCCGAGTTTTGCTTAATCTGAGACAGTGACACTCTAACTTGAGAATTTTGCCTTCTATCAAATAATGTAACTTGTAATGGAAAAAAAGAAACATGCTGATATCATACAAATACATTAAACTATAGATTGTCTTATTTTAAGCTTAAACATTCTGATTAAAATTCAAAATCTCACTGTACTTTTCACCTACATTTTTCGTAGTTCATTCAGATAAAGTCATTTGGTTTAGCTGAGTTGATCAGCATTAATTGTTATAAAATACCACCTAAACCCTGATCAACTGTCAGCGCAACACATTACATTATGCCTGTTGCAAATGGATAAACTATGATCATCAAAGAGAGCAATCACGGTCTTTCAGTATATATATAGAAGAATGCTTATACTTGTAGACTAGTTTCGAGGAGAAGTTTGAAAAGTCATGAAAAGCAATTTGAAGCCTTGATTCATGTTTTGTTTTTCGAAACTTTTTTCGTAAAAATGTTTCTTTAGTTGATTAGAAACAAATTTATGATTCAAAGTTTTGAGGGTGCGTTTAGTTGGTGAAAAAATCCCATTTTTCTAGGAATTTTTTCATGTGAAAATGAAAAAACTGAAAATCCGTTTAGTCACATTTTTTTGAACAATTTTCAAAAAAAAAAAAATGAAAAATCTCATTTTCTAAATTTTAACTAAGAAATTGAAAAGCCTATTCTACAATTGTCACTTTTTTCTTTCTCATTTGTTTTCTCAACTCAAAAAAAAAAAAAATATACATACACCATTCTACCCCTAATCTCTAATGTCATCCTCCACCGCCCACCGTCGCCGCCACCGTCACAATTTGAGGTAATCTTCTTATCATTTTTAAAAAAGAAAAATATAACTCCAACTAAACGGGTTTTCAAAATTCTCAACTCTTCTCTAGAGAAGAAAAATTATTCCATTCTCAAAGAATTTAGAAACGGAAAAAGAGGAAAAATTTTCTACAACGCACCTTAACCTTTGATTCTTATTATTTGCAATTAAAAATGAATCTAAACTAAAATGGTTATTGTTAATCATCTGTTTATATTGAATCAACAAAAACATAGTTCTACGCATAAAACTATTAATCAACGCGACTAAATGCATTTCTCACGTAAATTTCACAATTACTCATCTTAAGAATTTGTCACTCGATCTTGATTCATACTTGTATCTATTTGGAAGCTAGTGAAATAAATGGAACATATTACATTGCTTCCATGGGTCCATGCATTACATTTTGACTTAACTTTCTTCGAATAAAAACTAGATATCGGAGTTTCTTAAAAGTTAAAACTTAAAACACCAGATTTTGGGAGTTTATTTTCTATCAAAACGGGATGTAGATCTCACCGTAAAATATATACCAAAATACTTCTTTTATCCTAGCCGTGGTGTTTCAACTTTGGTGACCATTTCAACGGCGTTCAAGCCTATCGCAACACAAGTTAAAATATCTTAATGCCCTACTTAAAGAGACTACAAAGAATTTTGAGCCTAAGAAACTCCACTGTTTAGTTAATATAGTCGAGAGATGAACCAACTTAGCTAGGAACAAAAGAGAATTTGTGAAAACGGGAGCTCAACAAAAAATTTAGGTCAAGTTGTGACAGGTTAAGTCTAGATTATCTATCTTTTAACGTTTGTGAGTAAATCGTATCTAAGAGACATCAAATATACAAGCTCAACATTCCTTTGCTTTGTAAATGATCAACAACAAAATCCAGATTAATGCCCAAAAACTACAACAAGCTCAGGTTCTTTAATACTAGTATCTAACTAAAAAAGAACTCAGCAAGGGATACCTAAGCCTCGACAATTACCAACTTCCGCTTCTCACCAAAACAATAGTAATCAAAAGAGAGTTGACGTATGATGTACTTAAAACTCAAAAAGTCGCATCTCAACCATCCCCTCATTTCTCTTAGGGGAATACCAAGCCACCACTTTACCGGATCCTAGGTACCTCAACGAGTAATTCAAGCTATATATTACATCCTCTATATGTGGACCACGCCCTCCACTTGATGAACCGAGTGAAACCCTTGAATTTACCCTGAAAACAAGAGGCCCTGCAACCTGCAAGCACAAATGTAAACAAAATCTGAAAAGGGCTACTTTTTAATCAGAATTTAATTTGGTATTCTCATAACACTAATATGTTATTTGTAATATGAGAGCATATGAGGCTGATAAAACATTCCCAAATAATTTCAATTCACATGCACTTTGAAGATGAAACTTGATACATTTGACCTCAGAAAGTCAAACGGAGGCTTTTTGCAAACAGAAATGTGAACAAATGCTCATAAGGGGTAATCTGATCCATATTTGATGGGGGGGTTTAGGGTTTTATCATAGTCTCGGATACTAACACTTTTGATTGTACTAAATGATATAGATTTTAATGCCGTTGATAATTTACTCGCAAATATGATCGGAATGCGTGCCTTTTTTTGCAATGAAAACTAATTCATTGACTCAAAAGTCATATGAGAGCATTTTACAGATACTGATTTGATGCGGGTTTTCTCAGAAACTTAGTAATAACACTTACGTTCGTACTAAAAATTGTGTCCAAACTTCAAGAATCATAATGTAGAGAAGGCCCAAATATTAAAATAGGGTCCTAATCCTAAATTTCAAAGTTCGATTAGAGTTCCCTCACAAACTTAGTACCAACTTACATTTCCTGTTTATTTTATGTACGCAATTGCCATTTGTGTTTAACAGCTGATACAAAGTACGTTACACTAGATATTTTTACTAAGATAATTACGAGTTTTTCATGGTTTAAATACGCAAAAGTTTGTAGCATAATTGGTCAAATTGAGTACCTGTTGCTGTAAGATCAGATTTAGTTGTGGTGAAACCGCAGAAGACTTTAAACTATCTGAAAATCCCTTCACTAAAGATGAAGCCGAGGGCACATCCAAACGAGCATCGAAACGAGTGAGGTCGCCATACGGCTTTCTGAATTTCCCATGCTGTATAGCAAAGCAAAGTGAGCCAAATAAATCAGCACCAACCAGACTTCTTGCGGAGTTCTTACTAAGCCATGCCTCACAAGTGCCACCTACCATTAAAATTTGAGGGTCAATGTTGCGTTGAAACGCCAATAAATACCATCTGATCAAACTAGAGGGGCATATTTCAACCCATTTGCTTATCAACAGGTCAATTTGTGTTTTCTTTATCAGTGTAGCTTGAATTAAAATAAAATAAAAACCGCTAAGAAGAAAATGGGCCAAACTGGTTGATAGTCACCCAAACCAGTATTTTTGATGCATAAAACCTCCTAAATCATTTCATTAAGAAACAACTATATCAATAGTAAAAAAATACAAATTTGTAGCCATATTTGACACACTGATCGAATGTTAAATAAAATCTTAAGTTTGTGACAAAAAGTGCTTTGGGTCAAGTCAACAGTTTGATCCACTCCCAACTTGCCCGCTTTGCCAAACAAAATGAAAACCACAAAAAACATAAGATTAAACAATAGTGTAAAAATCAAGATAATGTTTCTGTTAACTAAAGTAGAAAATTTTACCAAAAATCCCGGATATTGCAGCATGTGGTTCCTTCATACGTATATCATAAGCCACGTTCCGAAAATTACCCCTTTTTGTCTTTACTATAGCTAGATCCTCTTTCGTTTCTGGTATTCTCCAAAGATCTTTACTTTTTTCATACGAAAAGGCAGTTTTTGCACAAATTCCCGGGGTCAAAGAAGCTGGAGGTTGACTATCAGCAGAGTCAAATGCTGTAGCAGAACCACCATTTCTATGTAAGCCAAATCGATACCGTAAACCTGACTCAGAGACAAGAGATGAACAGCCCAATGATATTGACTGAGGCAATTCCCAGTATTTGCCATTGCGGTCCACAAAAAGCTCAGGCCAAGCAGCTTCCAAGGTGACATCATGTTCAGGAAGCTGAGCTACGATTACAGAAGTTGGTGTTAATTAAATACACAAAAACGTGGATATTGATTTTAATTCAAAGTAATAACTTAGATAGTAAATAAAGTAATTAAAACAGCATCTCCTTTTAAAGAGCAAAGTAAAAAGATTTGAAATTTGATTCATCTGGTAGCATCTTCCTATCTTTTAAGAACAGGTATAACGAACCCACACGAAAAATGGCGAACAGGTTTCAGACCCAAGACTTTCTAGGAATATGGTGTCAGCATTCAAAGTTGTAGGGAAAAATAGCACTTTGTTAAAGGATGACAATGAGGATGTTTGGAAGTGAACCGATCATAACGATTTGATCATAGTTTTATTCGTTTGTACGAATATTCCCGTTTGGTTCTTAATTTGTAACTTTACGAGTAAGCAGTCTATCTCCATCTTGTTGAGATTTGTCCATTCAAGGGCTATAGTCAGAATAAATGGTAAATGGAAATTTATAGTTTGTTAAGTGTGCTGAATAGAAAATTGTCTTTGCAGCAGATGCTTATACTCATCAAGAAGTATTCTGGAAAATATGACAGATTGATGGAAAAGCAAACCCTTAAGGATTAATGAAATAAGTGTCTGTTTAATTAAGAAACAAACAGTTCCATATTACTTAGCAAGACCCTATTCAGCCTATCTCCCTATCAAGACCGTTAAACAAAAAAGACATAAGCGAACCAAAGATGACAATTTAATTATCATCATACAAACAAAATCCAGAAAAGTAAAGATGTTAAACAATCAAAACCGAAGAAGCTAACACTTTATGCCCTTAAACAAAGTTCATTTCCCCCTCGGTGTTCATGCATGCTTTCTTCTCCTTTTTTGGGTAACCATGGTTTCAGACCTTTTGGCCGGCTAATCTACGGGGTTTGAGCCCACCACCACACAGACTCAAACTGGGTAAAGCCCTCCCCTTTTTTGGGAAGCCTGGCGGGCCACATCGGGTTGTTTTCAACAACCATGAATTAGTCACAAGCCTTTTTACTACTAGGCCGCCCCTGAATGGTTTCATGCATGCTTTGCTTACACCTAGACTATATGGATACTCATATTAACGCAGTCGAATTGCTTGCTTGATATCTATCTATGAAGGTTAATGAAACTCACCAAGATTTATTGACATTCATATCAAAAGATGGTAATTCTAACTACTACCCAACGTCTCATATATAATCCCCTAAGTTCCACCTTTATCAATTATTGTTTAAATATACAATTACTAGACTTTTAGTTCTTATCTTACATACATCAACAAAATTTACTTTCTTAAAGCCCTATCAAAAAATTTTACTAGCGAGATCTCACATCATTAGACAATAATATATAATTGATATTTCACACGGTTGCGAAAAGTACCATATATGATTGATGATAAGACGCTTTTTTAAGATATGCAAGTGTGACAAGCATTAAAGTTCAATGATTAATTTTCTCTATTTGCCTGTAAATACAGCTCGATTTAGTCTTAAAGAAGATAAAAATAAAATGTAGACTTGCCTTGTGAAGGAGAACAGCCTTGGTACGTCGATTCTTATTTTGACCATCTTTTTCTACGTTTAGCAATACTGAAGTGGCCTCGCTTAAATCCAGTTGAGAGTTTAAGCCAATTGAATAAAATGACTTGTCAAGGAACTTCTTTACAACACGTTTAAATCTAGGCACCTTTGATTCCGTTTGAAAAGCTTCTGCTTTAAGGGATGATAATAACTTTAGTGGACGTATCTGTCCAACAAGTCCAAGCCACCTGCATTTGATATAAATAACCATAAATATCAGAGTATAAAACTTTGAAAACTGTAGGTTTGGGTAACATGGAAGCATAAAAATTGCATGATTACTTCCAATTATAGACATATGCATGCATGTAAATATATTTGAAAATGAAAATAGATTCAAAACCTATGTATCTAAAGAGACTTGAGGTCACAACATAAGGGTTGCGGAGAAGCAACTAATACGATTGGCTCCGCTTCAAGCTATACTAATTCACCTTACATAACAATATGCTAGAGCAAAAAGGACACAAAGTTCTACGAATCCCAAACTTAAGTCACGTGGAACAATTTTCAAATAAAAGTTATAAAAACATCTTATTTGATGTATTAACAAAATGGAAGCAAACTTTTATACATTGACTTTCATAAGTCAAAATACAAAATACTAATAAACCGAATTAACATTAATCCATTTAACACGATACACAAAAGTGACAAAACTACTAATACTATAAACTCCATAAAACACGATATACAATCACCCTAATCAAAATCTAAAAAATAACCTAAACCCACACCAAATCAACAAAAACCACCCAAAGGGTATCTATAAAACCCAAAACCCATCTCAAAAAAAAAAAAAAAAAAAAAAAAAATAAAAAAAAAAAAATTTACCAGTTTTCAGTAGGCTGCTTCAACCAAAAAGACTGCAAATTCAAAGAACCCGACCCATTTTGAGAAGATAAAGGCGGAGCATAAGAAGGGATTAAACCCAAAGGAAACCCACGTCCCAAAAGTGATAACTGTTGCATTCTGAGAAGCTTTCCGGTGTAAGCTCCGTCGACCGGAGCTGGGTCGCCGGGGATGGAGCGTGCACTGCCGTAAAGGGTTTGTGGGGTGGCTATGCTTACATCGTAAAATGATGTGTCCATTGATGTTCTTAGATTAGCCATTTTTAGTTTTTTCTTATCTGTTACTGTGTGTGAGTTTAGGTGTGGGTTTTTGTTTTGGGGGAAATGAAATGAGCGGGTGTTTGTTTCGGCGTATAGCCGGATTACTAGTTATTTGGTTTTTGGCTTATTTTCATAAGCTCCTGATTTATTTAGAAACTTTTCAGCATATTTAAGTTTAGGGGTGTTTGTTTAAGGGTGCATTTGGTTTGGCGGTATGGGTATATAGGAATGGGGTTATGCGTTTCATAGTGATTAAAGTGTTTGTTTAGTGGGCCCAGAAATAAACGGGTATATCATAGACTCATTACTCACCAATTTGATGTCTATAAAATCCATTCCGTAGGCCCTCTCTTTTTCACTACAAAATTCAAATATCTATGCATTTTTTCATATCATATTTTGTCATCCAATCATAAACAATCGTAATCATACACTTTTTCATATCCATTGTCATTCTACCTCATACCAAATCCGATACCCATTGTGATTTTTAGCAACTAACCAAACGCCCCCCTAAGTTTATATGTGGCTTATGAGCTTATATTTTTGTATGCTTTTTGGCTTATATTTCATAAGCTTTAATTTTCCGTCTTATTTTGTGACTTGTGGGTTTATATAAGTTTATTATGATATGATAATCTTATATAAGTTCATAAGTCTTAAAATAAGCTAAAAAAATGAGGCTTATGAAATACAAGCCAAAATCAAATAAGCTCATAGGCCAATATATAAGCTTAGACAAACCACCCCTTATCATAACATAAGAAACTTATACGAAGCATGTGCTAAAAAGATTCAAAATAAGCCAGAAAAAAGTAAGCTTATGGAAACATAAGCCCAAAATCAAATAAACCATATGAAACGCCCGAAAAAAATTATTTTCTTATTTTTTTATAAACCTGAGGTTATACGTCGTATAGGCACTATGATGTACCAAACTTCAAATTTCCAGAAATGATACTTCTACTTATTGAAAATACATACTAAATATCATGTTTATACAAAAGTTTCATAAACACTAAATACAAGAAGTGCGGGTGTTAACCCAGACACCCTTTTTTGACCCAAAGAAACATAACCTGGTTCATAAACATACTAATTTGACCCATAAACTTAACTAAACAAGTTCTGGACTCAAAAAACTACTAATACGACATGTTTGGGGCATTAACAAGCTGTTATCAGAGAGGTAAAATGAGAATGCTCGTCACCTATTTCCCGAGCATTACTGTTCCCCCAAATACCCTTTTTCATCTACAAGCCCCAAGCCACATCATATATCTACAAAAAGGGAAACTGACAACAGCTAGTCACATTGACTTAGTGAGTAAATGGTAATGTACTTTAACATAAGATAAACATTCCATAATCGCTATATTGTTCATCTTTGGTAAATCCTTTAACATAGTATAACTGGCTATCTTCGGTGTTCACTTCACATTCATACCCGACAATTACCCGGTTCTCATATCATGTTTATACCCGGTTAGCATCCGGTTCTCATATCATATATACCCTCTTGCACGGATGCAATCCGAGTTTGCTTTTAAGTGCATAGAGCATGATTCCACACAGGTTTGAGAACATTAAACACATATTCTACACAGGACATGAGTGCATGTAGGAAGGGGTCCATATATGACATGAGTACTTACATTTGACACTACCATCATGAATCTTACTCCATTGACATGAACATATCTAGTCCTCGTAACATCATCATACTCAATCATTATGTAACATCATTATATTTAATCGTTGTAACATTATCATCCTCAATCATCGTAACATTATCATACTTAATCATTGTAACATTATCATACCCGGTTAGTTTCGATATTAATTGTCATATCATGACAACACTATTAAATGTGTAAATCCTACCCGTTACTTACCTTAAACTTGGTTTAGGCGTTTCTCTTCCTCTCCGCGATCACCTAAACACATGATAATCATACTAACATCATTAGAATTCACTAATTCATCAAATACTCATGAGCTTCATCTTTAACTATCAAACTTGGTCTCTTTACTCATTATGTCAAACACTCATTTAGTCATTATCAACTAGTCATTAACTATAATCACTTCATCATTTACCCATTCCATAATTCTTACAAATTTCATAACATAACTTCTACTAATCCATATTAACAATTATTCAATCATAACATAAGTATCTTTAGCATAAACACATACTAACCATGACTAAGATCATCATATATGCTTATTATACACATAAACTATCATTACTTAACCATAAGAACATCATAAAACATCATTTAATCTAAACTCCCAAATCATCTATGTAATAATTAACTTACATCAATTTCATTACTTACCTTAAGATGAAGAACTACTTTACAATACTTGAAACCCCTTGGTAGCTTTCTCCAAATAATTCATAAACCCTCTTGGATTAACCTCCTGGTGAAGTTTTCTTCCTCATGAGATTATCTCTCAATTTCCATCCAAAATTACATACACATAACACGTTAGATGACACGTGTGGCAAGAGAGAGTACTCCTGCACTTTTGGGGTTAATAAGCCTTAAGGGCAATTCTACAATTTTACACCTTAACTTTTACTTTGCACCGTTAGTCCCTGTCGTTAATTCCATTACATGGGAGGTTATTTTCCAGTTAATAACGAGTCATTATTCCATTAAATACTAGCTAAATTACTTTTTTTTTCTATAAAAAAATTCCATAAATACTATTAAAATATCTATTATTAAACTTTAAATTTTGGGTGTTACACCCCTCCCCCCCCCCCCCCCCCCCCCCCCCCCCGCGGCCCGAAATGAGATGATGGTTTTGTTTGGTAGTAGAGAGGAAAAGGGTTTTGTGAGTTATTATGTTTTTAATGTTTTAAGGAAAATTGTTAAGTGCTGTATGCGCGGCGGTGAAAATAACAATCGCAATCGCGGTTAATAGTAGCAGTTTGTAGTATTTGTAAGTTGTAAGAGTAAGTAGTGTTACATGATTATGAAAATTTGATGATTTTTCGAAATTCTACTTTGGGCGTTATGAAATATTGAAAAATGATTTGATCAATATTTGTAGTGATTTAGTATTATTTACGGATTATATTAGATTACGATACGAGTCTAGCCTCATAAGTCTTTTAAGAGACTTATGAAGCTAAACGAAAAAATTTAAATAAAATATACTCCATAATAGTGATTGGCATGCTTAACTCATACGTCTAATTATATGCTTAACAAGAGGAAAAAGACACCAACCAAAATCAATATTTGAGAAGATGAGAAGAAAATGGCACAAACCTGTTGGAATGTGAGAGTTGGATTAGCCTAATACGACTATAGGTGTGTGAGCCTATCGGGGCACACACGTATACACGAAGAACACGTTTATTATATATATATATATATATATATATATATATATATATATATATATATATATATATATATATATATATATATATATATATATATATGTTTTATATTTATTAAATGTATAATATGTTTCACAAAATATAAAAGAGAGGGACTTGGATGTCGGAAAACGAAACTCCCAGACTTCCCTCCAAAGTGGCCAGTTATGGAAGGATCTAGGAGGGGTGCTATGTGTCGGTTTTGGCTAACTAAAGGAGGTGAAAACAATGACTTGTTGGACAAGTTGGGGTGCTATATAAACACCCCTTGGCCTCATTGTTTACACGACACATTCACAAAACCTAATAGCAATTTCATCAACGAACCAGAAAAGAATTATAGTCTTTCTGCCTACTATTGTTGACTTTTCTAAAGGCAATAACAATAAACCAATAAACCAATAGTTGTTCGTTTTTTGTTTATTTACTTCGACGCAAGTAACAAGTGTCTAGCTTGTTTTTCGTTTGATCATTCGTGAAGCAAGGACTAGCATACTAACGTGCTTCGTTTGACGTGTATTGTGTGCATTCATTAGAGGTGATTGTTTTAATCACTAAGTTTCATTTGCTGTTGCTTCGAGGGTTAGTTTTTCTTATTTCCCTTTTACCTTAATTTGTTTATTATATGTGTTAATCATAACTGCTAAACTAGATCCATTATCCGTTGCGTACTCATAGTGTTAATGGTTAACATGTTATTTAAATCCCAACAGTGGCATCACGAGTCAACTCGTTTGATGGTTATGGGTTACACGATTTAATAAACACGCGAAAAGGCTGCATGAAATCTAACTTAGTTATTCGTTTTATTTTTTGTTTTGGCAACTATCATGCAATACTTGTCATTAATTAATAAAAAATACATAGAAGCTAATGAATTAAAATTAATGGTTAATTAGATACATAAAATAGCATATTAAAAGTTAATTAGTTTGCCATGATTATTTTATGTGTGTATTCCGGCTATAAGACCTACGCAATCATTTTTTTTATGATGCATGTAGCGATCTAGGCACTTGATGAAAGCCTAGTGAGGGTCTTATGGTTCTCCATTTGGGGAAGACTCGCTAGAGGACTCGGATTTTATGTGTTTAATTAATGTCTTTGTTTATGTATTTGACTCCTTATTTGCATAATTATTACATGTTTTACACACCTAATTGCATGCAATATGGAATAATACATATCGAAATCATGACATTAATATGGTCTTAATTTACACGCCTAAATACCATGCTCAATTGTGACCTGCTATTTGATTCGTGGAAAATTGGTTTTTGTAAAATTAAGTGACCTAAATATATTGAAACAAGTTTTTCATGAAATTAAAAACTGGATGCTATGGACACTTGGGAAGTACGACTCACCCACTAGAACAAACTATAAGGGGGTATAAGGCGGTGCGCACAGTCACACCTAAAGGATTTTCGGTCATATGCTTCGCGCTGACCTGGTCCTCCGCTTCCTTGCGAGTTCGATTGGAGCTACCGTGAACCATGATGATCACTACAGTGTCATTACTAAAAGTTTTTAAAATAAGTGTCACAAAGTTGTTTTGCATGCTTCTTTGTACACGATTTTACCACATTTATGTGTATACCCTATGTGTAAATTTTAAGTCTATGCCAGCCAACCAAGAACACGTGCTTTTGGCTTGACCTCTTTGGTCAGACCTTAGGGCCATTCCAAACCCATGGCGAATTTTGTTCATTGGTCAGACTTTTGGCAATTTTTGCATGTTCTTGCTTGGTCGACTTATTTCGAGTATGCTTGGTCAGACCTTGGACCCGAGGCATAAGATGAGACTAAACATGCTCATGACATTATTACTTGTTTACTAATGTCTTGATCAGTCTCATAAATCTAAGAGTTGCATTTTATGCAATTAACGCTCGTCGCTTACCTCTTGCCCTACTTGTTTACACATTGGTCAGACCTTTGGTAATAAGTGGGAGGTCAAGTTGGATCTTAGTCTTAATTAGTAATTAATTGGGTAGTTAATTCTATTAAGAATTTAATTATTGAAAATACTAATTATTTGAACTTTTAATTGTAGATGACTACTTCAGTCGGAAACAATTCGGTACTCAGGAGTTTCTTTGAGAAACAAAAACTCACTGGACCTAACTTCATTGACTGGTATCGCCAGCTTCGCATTATCCTGTCAGCTGAAGATAAAGAAAATTACTTGGAGCATCCTATTCCTGCTGCACCTGTTGCAACTCCTGGACACCCAGTCCCTCCTGAGGCTTTGGCAGCTCACACTGCTTGGGTCAAGGGATCAAAGGACATTGCTGCATTCATGCTTATGACCATGGACTTAGAAATCCAACGAAATCTAACTCACCTTGGTGCATATGACATGCTATAGGAGTTGAAAAGTATGTTTGCTCAATAGGCAGAACATGAACTTCTTCAAACCGCGAGGGAATTTCACTCGTGCAAGCAAGAAGAAGGTCAATCTGTAAGCTCATATGTTCTAAAGATGAAGAGCTACATTGACAACTTGGAGCGTCTCTGTCATCCCGTCACTTTGAACCTTGGAGTAAGCCTAATCTTGATTGGACTCTCTAAAGAGTATGACAGCTTTGTGCAGAACTATAATATGCACAGCATGGGGAAGACTGTGAATGAATTACATGCTATGCTTAAACAACATGAGAAAACGCTACCCAAGAAAGATACTGCACCTGCAATTCATGCTATACATGCAGGAAAGGTCCAGAAAAATCAAGGTAAAAAACCGTTCAAGGCTGCTAAGGGGAATCAAGGGAACGGAAAGTATAAGTTGGCTTATGCTCCAGAGCATAAACCATCTTATGCTTCCAAGCCCAAGAAACCTCCACCACCCAAAAAGGATAATCCTGTAAAGGACGCGACCTATCACCAATGTGGTGAAACAGGTCATTGGAGAAGGAACTGTCCCGTGTATCTCGCCGAGTTGCTGAAAAAGAAGAAGCTATCTCAAGGAGCTAGCACTTCAGGTATTTTCACCATAGAACTCTATTCTTTTCCTAGTACATCTTGGGTTTATGACACGGGTTGTGGTACTCACATCTGTAATACTACTCAGGGTCTTAGGGGAAGTAGGAAGCTGAAGCCAGGAGCTTTAAGTCTGTACATGGGCAATGGTCAACGTGCAGGAGTTGAAGCTATTGGAAGTTATCATTTATGTCTCCCTAGTGGATTAGTAGTTGTTTTGAACAATTGTCATTATGCTCCCTCTATTACTAGAGGAATTATTTCAGTTTCACGTTTGTTTGACGATGGTTTTATTAACCGCTTTGAATTGAATAATACAATTTCAGTTTCTAGGAATAATGTTGTTTATTTTAGTGCTATCCCAAGGGATGGTATTTTTGAAATTGACATGTCTTGTTCTAAAACAAATGATAGTTCTATGTTTGTTGTTAGCAATAAAAGAGCCAATCTCACTTTGGACTCTACTCTCTTGTGGCATTGTCGTCTTGGACACATTAGCAAGAAACACATGGAGAAGTTGCAACATGATGGACTTCTCAACTCAACTGACATCAAGTCATTTGAAAAGTGTGTTTCATGCATGTCTGGTAAGATGGCAAGAAAACCCTATTCACATCAAGTGGAAAGGGCTAAGGATCTACTTGGACTAATACACACTGATGTATGTGGCCCATTTAGAACTGTGTCAAGACAAGGAGCAAGCTACTTCGTCACTTTTACTGATGACTATAGTCGGTATGGTTATGTTTACCTACTGAAACATAAACATGAAGTGTTTGAAACATTTAAAGTGTTTCAAAAGGAAGTAGAAAACCAACTTGGGAAGACCATTAAGTCACTACGTTCTGATCGTGGAGGTGAATATATGAGTCAAGAGTTTTTGGATCATCTTAAGGAGCATGGGATTATTCCCCATCGCACTCCTCTTTATACGCCCCAACATAATGGTGTGCCTGAGAGGAGAAATCGAACACTGCTAGGCATGGTTCGCTCCATGATGAGTCAAACTACTCTTCCAAAGTCCTTTTGGGATTATGCCCTTGAGTCTGCTGCACGCATTCTCAACATGGTTCCAACTAAGAAGGTTGATAAGACACCATACGAGGTATGGCATGGGAAAGCCCCTAAGTTGTCTTACTTAAAAGTCTGGGGTTGTGAGGCACTTGTTAAGCGTGATACACTTACCAAACCTGACAAACTGGAACCCAGATCTATTAAGTGTATCTTCGTAGGATACCCAAAGGAAACAATGGGATATTCTTTCTACCTTCCATCCGAGAACAAAGTAATTGTTGCTCGAATGCTGAATTCTTTGAGAAAAATCTCTTGGATCATGAAGCAAGTGGGAGTCTAGAAGATCTTGAAATTATTCAAGAAGAAGATACAAATCCTTCTGTAGACACTAGCTTAGGTCATGATGAGGATGATCAAAAAATTGATGAACCTCAAAGTGATATCAATCCCATTCGTAAGTCCACTAGGACACGCCGTGTCCCAGATCGAATGTGTTTATATGTCGATGCTGAGGAGCATGAGTTGGGGGATCTTGGTGAACCCAATAACTATAAAGCTGCATTGATGGATCCTGAATCCAAGAAATGGCTTGATGCGATGAATGTGGAAATGCAATCCATGAAAGACAACGAAGTCTGGGACTTAGTTGATCTTCCTCCTAACGGTAAAACCGTTGGTAGCAAATGGCTCTTCAAAAAGAAGACTGACATGGATGGTGCAGTACACACCTTTAAAGCTCGTCTCGTAGCAAAGGGCTTCACTCAAACCTACGGGGTTGATTATGAAGAGACCTTTTCTCCTGTTGCAGACATTAGAGCTATAAGGATTCTCATAGCCATAGCTGCATTCTATGACTATGAGATTTGGCAAATGGATGTCAAAACCGCCTTCCTCAATGGACATCTTTCCGAAGAAGTCTATATGGTGCAACCTGAAGGTTTTGTTAATCCAAAATATCCTAACCGAGTATGCAAGCTCAAGCGTTCCATTTATGGACTTAAGCAAGCATCTAGGCAATGGAATAAACGTTTTGATGATGAGATTAAGAAATTCGGTTTCACTCAGAATCAAGATGAGCCATGTGTATATCAGAAAGCTAGTGGGAGTTATGCCACTTTCCTAATTCTATATGTTGATGACATATTACTCATGGGAAACAACATTCCAATGTTACAAGATGTAAAATCCTATCTTGGAAAATGTTTTGCCATGAAAGATCTAGGAGAAGCTGCATATATTCTTGGAATCAAGATCTATAGAGATAGATCAAGACGGTTAATTGGTTTGTGTCAAAGTGCTTACATTGAGAAAATCTTGAAAAGATATTTCATGGAGAATTCCAAACGAGGAACTATCCCAATGCAAGATGAGCCTAAATTGAGTAAATCACAAGGTGCTGAGACACCTGCTGAAAAAGAGCGCATGCAAAGAGTTCCCTATGCCTCGGCTATAGGATCAATTATGTATGCTGTGAGATGTACTCGTCCTGATGTTTCGTTTGCTCAGAATATGACAAGCCGTTTTCAACAGAATCCAGGTGAACTTCACTTGACTGCTGTTAAGAATATTCTTAAGTATTTACGCAATACTAAGGATATGTTTCTGGTTTACGGAGGTGATATGAAACGAGAGCTCAGGGTTTCTTGCTACACTGATGCTGGATATCTAACAGATGTTGATGACCTGAAATCTCAGACTGGATATGTATTCGTTTTAAATGGAGGTGCTGTTGACTGGAAAAGCACAAAGCAGAGTATTTCTGAAACTTCATCTACAGAAGCTGAGTATATAGCTGTGTATGATGCATCTAAAGAGGCTGTGTGGATTCAAAAATTCATTTATGGGCTTGGCATTGTTCCCACAATTGAAGAACCCATAAATATGTATTGTGATAATACTGGAGCCATTACTATAGCTAATGAAAGTGGAATCACCAAGGGTGCTAGACATTACCGCACAAAAGTTCATTATCTTCGAGAAACCATTGAGATGGGTGACGTGAAAATATTAAAAGTTCACACAGATGACAATCTAGCTGATCCCTTTACGAAGGCTTTAGCATATCCTAAGCATTCTAAATTGACTAGGAATATTGGTTTGATACCAGCTAGTAGTCTCATGTAAATCTGTGTGTTAATTAGTATTTGAATAATTTGGAATTATAAGACAGTTTTATTTTCTGATAAATAAATATACGAGGTATTTGTTATTTTGTTCATATAACCTGTTATTCCATATTTGCATGTTTAATCCATGAAATGATTTATCATTTTAAATATGTCCATTGTCGGTTAACAATATGGGAATATTGTTATGCAAGGCAAATGTGAGTATTGGTTATATTCTATGAGAATGTGGATTGTTCCAGCCAAACTCATATGTATTCACAAGGGATGCATATTGGATACCCCGACTTTCAAACATTTACTTTTGGATCCCTGTCATGAGTAAAATGTTGAAATGGTTTGTTAAGTCATCCTTAGACTTGAGATACAAGCAAGTTCTGTTATGTGTGGATATCACTTTTGTAATTATATGCCAAACGTTGTCCTGAATAAGGTAGTTATAAAAGCTATATTTCGGAGTGATGTGAAGCAGCATCCACAACACTTGTAGTCAATAAAGGATTTGTTACTCAACTTGATATGTGCAGAAAGATACCATGGGCCCTCTCCAGAATTAGTCAGAAAATTGTTCGGCCGAACCCAAAGGGTAATGCAAGATGATTCTTGATTACATTTGGTATATCTAATTAAATTCTATAACGAGAATCAAAATGGTTAAACTATATGGAATGAGTTAGGATCCATATCCATGGTTTAACGGTATCTATAGCAAAGGATGATGAAAGCAAGACATAAATGACCATGCTACTAAGAATGATTTATGAAACTATATCTCAAACACCTTTAGTTTAAATAGCGAGTGAGAGCGTTGCTAAACGTTTCCGTCGTTGGTATTTGTGCTATCTGCTACTCCAACTCCCAAGTGGGAGCTGTTGGAATGTGAGAGTTGGATTAGCCTAATACGACTATATGTGTGTGAGCCTATCGGGGCACACACATATACACGAAGAACATGTTTATTATATATATATATATATATATATATATATATATATATATATATATATATATATATATATATATATATATATATATATATATATATATATATATATATATATATATATATATATATATATGTTGATCCCAGTTGAGCTTTACGATCTTATTAACTACCTTAGATAAATCTAAAGTAATCGGTATAGAAACTGATCTTAGGTTGTATATCAAATATTATGCGGAAACTAATATTTGATCTTAAGAAGAAAACACAAACAAGTTATCAAACAACACTTCAATATATTAATACGATTGCTCTGAATAGCAATAGGGTTACAAGAAACCTTGAAGTGAAAACAATAATACGTATGCTAAGATGAATAATCAATCGACATCTAACTCTAACCCTAGAACCTCCTTTTATAGCATAAGGAGTCCTAGTCGGTTTACAAAACTTCCTATACAAGAAAAATATTCATACGTATCTTTTCTATACTTATCTTAACATACATTACACAAATAATAAACAGCAGAGTAATCCTTCTAGCAGCAGAGTCTTCGTAAGCTAGCATTAGAGTTACAATGTGCCTATTATACCTAAACAGCAGAGTTACCAAAACAGCAGAGTTCTTGTGCTAATCAGCAGAGTTACATAACTATTCGGCAGAGTTGTAATTCTCCAATCAGCAGCATTTCAGACCCAACAATCCTCCCCTAAACTTGATATTTTTCTCCAAAAATCATCAAGTTTCCTTAATCCCAGATAACCACCAGGAGGATGCTTCCAAACACCTTACTGTTTTGAAACTTGTGATACCAGCAACTGTTTGTATTTCTCAATCAGTTCTGTTGCTTGATGATCTGCATCACATGGTCTTTGAAGTGTTAACTTACCAGGTTGCATCATATCATTGAGAACATCAACATTGTTGTAGAAAGGATAATCTTTTTCCACCAACATGTAAACACCAAGTCCATCATCTCCAATCAGTTCATGTACTCCACATGACTGATATAAGTGCCACTTAACAACTTTCTTTGACCTTCTTAATTTTATCCATTCAGTATACATTGCATCAGGCTCAAACATGTTACTTAGCCAAAGATAATGTACTCTTTCAGGTACTGACTCTGGTTTCTTGTCACCATATCTTTCTTTGTAAAGTTCCCAGAGTTTTACAATATCCTCTCTATCCATGCACTCCAACATCTTATCAAATCTAACATATTTTTCACATTTCAAATTTGATCTCATTACCTCCCATGAAGCATCACAGACATCAAACACATCAGCAGTATAAGATATAATTGGATACTTTATGGATAAGGGGACTGCATTGATTATCTCAGGTTCTGGTTGTGATTTAGGTACTGGTTGTGGTTCAGGTTCAGGTTGAACTTTTCTTTTCTTTCTAGTATCCATCTTTCTTCTTATACCAGTCCTCTTATAACCAATGACTTCCTTAACTTCTTTCCTTTCAACCTCCATAGTTTGCTTATCATCTTGATTCTCCAAAATACATTCACTTCCAGATGCTTTCATACTGTCAGATCCTCCATCTTCTGGCTTACTCTTCTTTTCAGAAACCTTTCTAGGATTAAGCCTAGCATATGTTTCATAAAATTCCTTTTCAATGAAATGACCTGACTTCCCTTTGAAATCCTTCATCTGATAGCCTCTAGCATTCTTCAAATAATATTTCATGTCATTCACCAATGCACTTCTTGAAGTTGACTTTCCCTTGTAACCATGCTTCTGTGCTTCTGTTATTCTCTTAATTAGCTCTTCCCATTTAGCTAATCCATTCTTCTTGAGAATAAACTCAGCAAGCTCTTTTGTCTTTTCATTGCTATTCAACTGCTCATCATGTGATATACAGAAAGCTTCTCCTCTAACAATCATATCAGAGTCAACAAAATACTGTAGTTGTGCATCAAACTCTTCTTGATTAACCTTTTTAAATGAAGAACTTTCCATAAGTTCAAGCTGATCTCTTGCTTCTTCAGCTGCAACTCTTCTAGCATAATCTTCATCCTGAGCAATTTGATCTTGTTCATCAGTCAACTTTTGTTTTCTTTTAGACTTATCAGCAGATTCAGCAACAGGTTGTTGTTTTTGTGATGGTGTGGATGTTGTAGTTTCTTTGTGCATATTTAGCAACACTTGAGCTAAGGTCACCTGATCATCATCTGAATCAGCAGAATCAGTTACTCCAGCAGAGTCTTTTACACCTGCACTCTGCTCAGTCTTTTCAGCAGAAACCTTCAACCCATCAGCAGAGTTATCTACACCAGCAACTTCATCAGCAGAGTGTTCTGCACCAGCAGAGTCACCCTTTTTACCAACAACAGAGTCTTTTACAACTTCCTTTTCTACCTCCCCTGAACCTATCACATCCTCCACATCCTCTTGATCCTTATCATTCACAACAGCCTCTTGATCATTCCTCCCCTTTTTGGAAGCATCCTCTTCCAAACTTGGTTTGGACCTCTTCTTGAGCCTCCCCTCAAGGTGTGTAACCCTTAGTTTAAGCCTCCTAATTTCAGCACCTTGAGTAGCTCTGACTGTCTTTAACTCTTTTCTCAGATCAAGCACCTCCTTTGACAAATTGGTACAATTTTCCGTCAATTCTTTCAATTGTTTCATTATATCCTCACAACTTCGGTCTGTGTAACCTGACCCGAGAGGTTGATCATTGGAATTGTCATTTTGTACAGGTATGTTAGCCGTCAAATCATCAGTTTCAAGTTCAATTCTAGCATCAACACTTCGACCTGTGTGACCTGGTCCGAGAGGTGTATCATTTGCAATGTCCATATGTACATAAGTGTCCATCAATTCAATATGTTCATCTCTGTCCTCATCACTTCGAGATGTGTTACCTTCTCTGAGAGGTGAATCTTTGGACATAAACTCAGTCTCATCCCTAGGATGAACATCTGAGCCCCCCATAAAATCCATTTGGCTGGGGTTACCACCAGTTGTGTCAGGTTCCTGAGAACCTTCTACAAATGATGTTGCCATGGTTGAGGTCTTAATTATGTTGACACTGTCCTGTTCAACTACTAAGTTGGAAACAGTAGTGCCAGCCTCTTCCATCATGGTACCACCACCACCTGTACCAGCCTCATCTGCTACCATACTAACATTGGCCTGAGGGTGCACAATGTTCTCATTTTGTGAATTCCTAGGTGATTGGATAGGTTGTGGTTCAGTAGAAGATGATTCATTTAAACTTGTTGATGAGGATGTGTGATGGGAAGCTGTTGGTGTTCCAGCCTCTTCATCCTCATGTACTTCAGCCACTACACTCAAGATATGCTCAGTTAGGGGAGTAATAACACCAGAAAATCCTTTCCCATCCTTCTTCAAAAATGCAAACATCTTGATGGCCATTCTACTACAGGGCTCAATTTGTGAATGCCTCAAAGGTTCCCTTAGCTGTTTATTTATTATAAGTTGTAGAAACCTAGGGTATAAGTAAAACTTCTTCTTAACAAATTTCTTCAGCCCTTCAAATATCATAACAGAAAAATCATAGGGCTGCCCTGTAGCTAAACATACGAAAGCCATTGCCTGAGATGCATTAAACTCACTCCACCCACCTATCTTAGGAAACAAGCAATGTTGTAGAGTATGCAGTAAAAACTTCCAATGGGGACACATACGACCTTTCAAAAATGTCCCACTATTCTCAGGTCTCTCATAACCAAAAGACTCAAGTTCAGCCATCACAACTTCTGGGGTTATAGTAGGGGGTGTTGGAGTACCTGACAATTTCAAACTTCTCTTAATTGTGGTTTCACTAACTACAATGTCCTCCCTATCCACACTACCTATTAGTCGTTCCTCACCATCTAAGACATCCAATCTAACGGTTGACCAAAATTGTCGCATATGAGATTTGTAAATTGTAGGGGCAACTGTTAATGCATACCTCAACTTAGACGAACCCAGAAAATCCATTACCTCGTAAAATCCATCCGCTGCATTAACCTTACTGAGAAACGCTATCTCATTGTGTTCTTCTGGAAATGTTCGTCGAGCCATTGAATTTGGGGGTTTGGGGTGAAATGATATGAATTGTTGTGGTTGAGTGATAACTGAGTGTAAGTTTGGAGCAATTAGAACGTAATGAGATCAATTGGGTAAAAGATACCTTTTTGATTCAATTAGGGTTAAGAACGCGCCAAAATATTTCAGTTTAACCCTTCAACTTTCAAACTCATCAGCAGAGTTATGAAAGTGTTGACCGAAAGTCAACATTCCCAAAATCGTTAAAAATCACCTCCTTAAATATCATACCAACCTCACAATCAACTCCATAAATCCTTAATTACAAAAGCAAATCCCCAATTCCAAACCCTAACTCAACAACAAGCCAACATGAGTTCCTCAAAAATGCCTATCATTGAAATTTCTTCGGATTCATCCTCTGATGACTCAAGTGGTTGGGCGAATTACTTTCCAAAGAACGCATCCACCTCACAAAACAAAGGAAAAGCGATCAAAGAAGAATCATCCTCCGATTCACTCCCCTCAACACCATCGTCTTTTGATGAGTCAAGCGATGACGAAACAGCTGATTGGCCTGGAAAACAGCAAGGTTGGCCAAAACATATGACATACTACCAAGGTGCTTGGGAAACCATCCCTTCAAAACATCCACTATCTGCTGAACTTCAGAAACAACTGGAGAAAGCCGCAGCCGACTTTGCAAAAAGTGTCCACATTCCTCAGCCAAAACCAAGTCCAGTTGAGAAGAAACCCGCTGTGCCAAGGAAGAACAACCAGCAGAAGAAAGCGGCTTCATCCACTAGTCAGCAACAAAATCCACCTCCTCGTCCAGTAGTCATTGCACTCCCCTGCCCAAGGGTATATGAAGCCATGGGCACAAGGGGACCACGAAGCAAAGTCATGCCTGATTTTGCTAAAATGTAGGATGTGTATCTTTGTAGCTTGATGTCGTTTGATCTGTCTTTTGAATAGCTTGAATGTATGGAAACATTATGTACTGAAGCCTTTATGATCAATGAATTTCCTCTGTTAATGTTTTACTTGATTGTGTATGTTTATATATCTGCAAAAGGTTAGTAGCAAACAACAAACACAAACAAGAATATTCCATAATAACAGCAGAGTAGCATAGCAACAATCCAACTAAACAGCAGACTTTAACTAAACACAAGATAATGACAAATCAACAGCACAAATCCTTACAAAATTTTACAAAAACATACAAAGATAAGATGTTGAATGATTTTAAAGATTGATCATGCCAATACTAGCAACTAGAAACTGAAATCTACTTATGTCAAAACATTTTGTAAGTAAATCAGCAACATTGTTGTCAGTATGAATTTTAACCACTTGAATTAACTTTTTCTCATAACAATCTCTAATAAAATGATGTCTTATCTCTATGTGTTTTGTTTTAGAATGAAAAACAGGATTTTTGATAATACACATTGTGCTGTTGTTGTCAATGAAAATTTTTGTGTTCATGAAATTGTACCCATAATCCAGCAATTGATTCTGAACCCAGAGCACTTGTCCACAGCAGCTAGAAGCAGCAACATATTCTGCTTCAGTTGTTGAATTGGCTACCACTGTTTGTTTCTTACATTGCCAAGAGATAAGCCTATGACCAAGATACTGACAGCCTCCTGTAGTTGATTTTCTATCCATAGTAGCTCCAGCATAGTCACTATCTGAGTATGCTATTAAGTCAAATGGTGAATTATTAGGATACCAAAGACCAAGTTTTGGTTGACCCTTTAGGTACCTAAAAATTCTTTTGACTACTTCCAAGTGTGAGACCTTTGGAGACACTTGGAATCTAGCACAGGCACACACAGAAAACATAATATCTGGCCTTGAAGCAGTCAGATACATCAATGAGCCAATCATGGATCTATACAGATGTACATCAACCTCTACTCCATCTTCATCCTTGAGCAAAGGTTTATTTTTATCCATAGGTGTTTTGGCTGCCTTCACATCCTGGAATCCAAATTTCTTCAACATATCAGCCACATACTTGTCTTGGCTAATAAAAATTCCATCTTTCATCTGCTTGACTTGAAGTCCCAAAAAGAAAGTCAACTCTCCCATAGAACTCATCTCAAACCTACTGTGCATTAGCTTCTCAAATCCTTCACATAACACCTTATTTGTAGACCCAAAAATGATATCATCTACATAAACTTGAACAAGTAGGATATCCTTTTTGTCTTTCTTAATAAACAATGTTTTATCAATGGTTCCTCTGCTAAAACCATTATTCAACAAATACTGAGATAAGGTGTCATACCAAGCTCTAGGAGCTTGATGTAGTCCATACAGTGCCTTCTTCACCTTGTAGACCCTATCAGGATACTTAGGATCTTCAAACCCAGGTGGTTGCATCACATAAACCTCTTCAGGTATCTTTCCATATAGAAAAGCACTTTTCACATCCATTTGATACACAGGAAAATTCTTGTATGAGGCATATGCCAAGAAAAGTCTGATGGCCTCCAATCTTGCAACTGGAGCAAAGACCTCATCATAGTCTATACCTTCTTCCTGAGTGTATCCCTGAGCCACCAATCTAGCCTTGTTTCTGACAACAATCCCTCTTTCATCTCTCTTGCATCTGAACACCCATTTTGTACCAATTGCCCTTTTTCCATTTGGTAAATCAACCAATGTCCAGACCTCCTGAAGCTTGAACTGCAGTAACTCCTCTTGCATAGCTTCAACCCAACTTTCATCCTTCATAGCCTTGTGAATGGTCTTGGGTTCTTCCTGAGATAAGAAACAGGCAAACATGCAATTTTGTAGATCCTTGTGGCTATTTCTCTTCTTAAATGTCTGAGCAAATAATCCCTGATCAAGCAAATCACTCAACCCCTTTGATTTACTTCTTGTCTGTACAGCAGAGTGAACATCACCAATTATTTGCTCCTTTGGGTGAATCTTGTGGATTCTTGTTGTTGGTGTGGGACTAACAGGTATATCAGTCTCCAAGTTGGATAAATCAGCTTCAGCACCAAAAACATCAACAACTTCATCATCAGTATCCACATATACTTCTTCCAATTCGGGCATATCATCAGAAGAATCATCATCAGAATCACCATCTTTATCAGTAGAGTCATTGAGTTCAGCAGCAGAGTTACCAAGCTGAACAGCAGAGTGTTTTGCCTTAACAGCAGAGTGCTTTGGCTTAACAGCAGAGTGTTTAGACTTGGCAGCAGAGTTAAGAGAACTGCTGCTCGGTTTATTCCCTTGAATTCCATCAACTTGTGACTCTACATTTCTTTCCTTATCATCATAAGCAGGTTCAACATCACCTTCTGCATCAACCTTTGGTATTTCCTTAGGTACAGCATCACCATCTGAACTCTTTCCTTCTTTAACTGTTGGTGAGAAATACTGATCAAACTTCCACTTTTCAATCAACACAAACTCCTCTGCAGATCCATCCTTCTTTGCTTGTGTACCTGCATTAGGGTTAGTTTGTGTACCTGCAGACATGTTAGTAGTACCTGCAACAACTGGTTGATAATTCATACTTTTGGTTAAAGAATCAATATCAAACATCCAGTCAGGTCCCTTTCCATCAACATTAGGTGTGGTTTCTCTAATAGTCACATGTAAATTTTCAACTACATGCCCAGTTCTTTGATTAAAAACTCTAAAAGCCTTACTTTCAGTAGAGTAACCAACAAAGAAACCTATGTCTGCTTTCTCACTAAACTTTCCTAAGTGATCAATGGTGTTCAATATAGTAACAGGACACCCAAATGGTCTTAAGAAACCTATCATAGGTTTTCTACCATGCAATAACTCATAGGGGGTCTTGTTATGAGGCTTAACTATCTTAGTCCTGTTCTGCACATAACAAGCAGTGTTGACTGCTTCAGCCCAAAAGATAGTGGGTAACTTAGACTCTGACAACATAGTTCTAGCAGCTTCAATTAATGTCCTATTCCTTCTCTCAGCCACACCATTTTGCTGAGGAGTTCTAGCTACACTAAATTGTCTAGTTATACCCTTTTCCTCACAGAACTGATTCATCACCTTGTTCTTAAATTCAGTTCCATTATCACATCTGATGACTTTGACCTTATGATTAAATAGGTTTTCTATCCTGGTAATAAAAGCCTTAAGAATGCCTGCAGTCTCATCCTTAGAAGCTAAAAAGAATACCCAAGTGAACCTACTATAGTCATCAGTGACCACTAAACCATACATCTTTTTATTTAAACTATTCACATATGTAGGTCCAAATAAGTCCATGTGTAACATAAACAAAGGTTCAGTTATAGAATTCACCAATTTGGACTTACAGGAAGCTCTATGTTGCTTTCCCATTTGGCAAGCAACACAAACTTCAGGATTCTCAAAGACCTTTGAAGGCAATCCTCTGACCAAGTTCCCTTTCACCAACTTGTTCATTGCCTTGTAGTTCAGATGTCCAAGCCTTCTGTGCCATAGTTTGGATTCATCAACAGTGGCTTTGGCAAACAGACAAGTCAAATCTCTTTTGGGAATAATATTCTTTATATCCACACTGTATATATTGTCATGTCTAGGGACTTTAAGAAGAACCAATTTATCATCAGGAATCTTATAGTCAGGAGACAAAACAAGACACTCAGTGTCGGTAAAAAGAACAAAATTTTTCCTGTCACACATTTGTGAGACACTAAAAAGATTAAACTTGAGACCATTCACCAAATACACTTTCTCAAAATCCAACTTTCCAGTTCGGATGATGCCTTGACCAACTATTTTACCTCCTTTAGGATCATTCCCAAAGGCCACATAACCACCATCCAAAGCTTCAAAATTCTCCAAATTGCTTTGGTCTCCAGTCATATGTGAAGAGCATCCACTATCAAAAATGCATTTGTCCTTTAGCTCCTTTTGTAGATTGCCCTGCACAAAAAGTAAGAGAATTAGTTTCTCTTGGGGACCCAAGCCATTACTGACTTGGATCTACCTTGTGCATCAAAGTAGTCAAATTTCTTCAACTGCATTGGTGCACTGCTGTGTCTGAGAACATGATCTAAAACTTTAACTTTTGGTTTCCAGACCCAGCAAGCTGAGGCTTTAACAGCATAAAAATGGTTGCCCACAACAGTATCAGTCACAACTTTAGGCAAAACAGCAGAGTCTGCCTGAACAGCAGAGTTTGCTGGAACAGCAGGGTTTGACTGAACAGCAGAGTCATCTACATTCTTCTTTATGGGCACATTTGGGGCAATAGGAGAGATAACTCTAGAAGTACCATCTCTCATCAGAACTTCCCTAGGAACCATGTTTCTTTTGGGATGTGGGTGAGTCTTTCTACCAAAGTTTCTATGGTTCACCCTTGTATATTGGTTCCACACTGGTTTTTGATAGTAATAACACTCATCTTGCAAATGTTCAAAACTACCACAACTATAACATGCCTTTTTGAATAATTGAAAATCAGTCCCTAATTTATGTGAAACTAGGTTGTTCCAATTTCTCTGGTTACCCCTAGGCAAGTTATTAGTTCTCTTAGGATATACTCTAGGTGTATTATCAAACTCAGCCATCTTCCTAGAGATACCTTTACCTAGCTTAGGCTTAACAAACTCAACCTTTTTAGTTCTAGGTACTTGTGATTCAACAACAGCAGGAATTTCTTCCTTATTGTTCTTAGAGGTTGAATCAGATTCTACAATCCCATCATCACTATCAGACTCCCAATCTTCAATCAGGGGTGGTTGCTCATACATCTTTAATTCAACCTTAGGTGACTCTATGTTAGTTTCACTAGTTTCTTCTACAGGTTTACTAGTTTCACCTACAGGTTTAGCCCTAGACTCAGATATGAAAGTCAATGTCCTAGTAGGAGGGGCATGAGCACTAAGTTTCTTAGGGTGAGCGACAGCATTGTACCCTAGTCCACTACCTGAATCAGCAAAGTGCCTACCTATTGGTTTACTAAGAATGTCAGTAGCAAATTGTTGTTTTTCTATCCTAACAACATATTTTTCAGTCTCATTCTTAGCTAAATCTCTAGCCTGTTCAGCCTCCTCTACTTTTCCCATAAGTACCTTAATCTCATCTTCTTTCTTAATCAGCTCATTTTTAAGAATAGTAATTTGATCAAGATATTCAATTTCAGCCTTTTTATAGAATTCCAATTTCTCTTCTAAATTCTTTAAACCATATTCATAACTGAGATTGTCTAACTTAAGTATTTCATTTTCCTTTTTAAGATTTCCATTGCTAGACTTAAGTTCATCAATTTTATCAGAACATGATTTAAAAGAACATGATGATTCATTGGATACCTCAGAGTCTGATCCAGAAGAAGAAGAAGAATAGGCCATAAGTGCAAAGTGTTGAACTTGAGATTCCTCTTCAGCTGCCAAAGCATAGTTAGGACCATCTTCAGCATGCTCACTCCAATCAAACTCTCCAAACCCATCACATGACACCATAGCAGCAGCAGCAGCATCAGGACTTGACTCTTCAACAGTAATCTTCTTGGTATCTGCAATGTTTCTTTTGGGTGCTTTGCATTCCCTTGCAAAGTGTCCCTTCTTTCTACAATTGAAACATTCAGCCTTTGACTTGTCAAATCCCACATTCTTGTTTCTTCTGAACTTCATCTCTTTACCAGTTCTCTTAAGAAACCTCCTTGCCCTCATAGTTAGCATTGCATACTGCCAATGCATATCCATTTCTTCAACATCATCAGGATCAAGTTCATCCAGATCTTGAGGCATGACTGTAGTACTAGTAGTAAGTTCAGCCAAATAAGCACAAATAGCAGCATCACTGATGGTGTTGGGGTTAGCAGAGTCAGCAGCAGAGACATGTAAACCAACAGCAGGAGCAAAAGTACCACCAGCAGAGTGCTCTTGATGACTACCAGAAGTCTTGTTGCTTGAGGAGACAAAGGCAAGATTATTAGTGGTAGAGGATGAGCTTGAGAATCCTTTAACTTCTGATTCATACACCTTTAAGTTGTTGTATAGATCATCCAATGTCATAGTATCAAAATCTTCCTTGTGCCTCCAAACCACTGTATGAGTGTTCCACTCAGAAGATAGACTTCTCAAAAACTTTAGATTGACATCTTCTTGAGATGGTTCAATCTTTAACAGTGCCATCTGACTGGTTAACTTATGAAGTCGATCATAAGTTCCCTCAATGTTCTCAGAACTCATAGCAGAAAAAGTCTCAAACTGATGCTTAAGGAGATTCTTTCTTGATTTCTTGGTAGCTTCATTCCCACCAAATCGAAGTTCAATAGCTTCCCACAACTCCTTAGCAGACTCAATATGATTAAAACTCAATTGATAATCATTAGGTATTCCCATCATGAGAATACTGTGAGCCTTAACCTCCAATCTTCTCTGAGCTTTCTCCTCACTAGTCTTGAGAGTCAAGACTGATCCAGTAGCAGTCTTGGTTTGCACCTTATCACCATCAAGAACAACTTCCCAGAGAGAGTAATCAACCATTCGCATGTATTGTTGCATCCTCATCTTCCAGATCTCATACTCTCCAGTCTTGAGCATGGGAACTCTTGAAGCAGTAACCATGTGTGTTGAATCGGAATCCATTGCTTGCTTTGATGATTAAACAGATCTTGTTTTCAGTAGTTCTTCTTGGTACCAGTTTCTAGATCACAAGCTCTGATACCACTTGTTGATCCCAGTTGAGCTTTACGATCTTATTAACTACCTTAGATAAATCTAAAGTAATCGGTATAGAAACTGATCTTAGGTTGTATATCAAATATTATGCGGAAACTAATATTTGATCTTAAGAAGAAAACACAAACAAGTTATCAAACAACACTTCAATATATTAATACGATTGCTCTGAATAGCAATAGGGTTACAAGAAACCTTGAAGTGAAAACAATAATACGTATGCTAAGATGAATAATCAATCGACATCTAACTCTAACCCTAGAACCTCCTTTTATAGCATAAGGAGTCCTAGTCGGTTTACAAAACTTCCTATACAAGAAAAATATTCATACGTATCTTTTCTATACTTATCTTAACATACATTACACAAATAATAAACAGCAGAGTAATCCTTCTAGCAGCAGAGTCTTCGTAAGCTAGCATTAGAGTTACAATGTGCCTATTATACCTAAACAGCAGAGTTACCAAAACAGCAGAGTTCTTGTGCTAATCAGCAGAGTTACATAACTATTCGGCAGAGTTGTAATTCTCCAATCAGCAGCATTTCAGACCCAACAATATATATATATATATATATATATATATATATATATATATATATTATATATATATATATATATATATATATATATATATATATATATATATATATTTGTTTTATATTTATTTAATGTATAATATGTTTCACGAAATATAAAAGAGAGGGACTTGGATGTCGGAAAACGAAACTCCTGGACTTCCCTCCAAAGTGGCCAGTTATGGAAGGATCTAGGAGGGGTGCTATGTGTCAGTTTTGGCTAACTAAAGTAGGTCAAAACAATGACTTGTTGGATAAGTTGGGGTGCTATATAAACACCCCTTGGCCTCATTGTTTACACGACACATTCACAAAACCTAATAGCAATTTCATCAACGAACTGGAAAAGAATTATAGTCTTTCTGCCTACTATTGTTGACTTTTTTAAAGCAATAACAGTAAACAAATAAACCAATAGTTGTTCGTTTTTTGTTTATTTACTTCGACGCAAGTAACAAGTGTCTAGCTTATTTTTCGTTTGATCATTCGTGAACAAGGACTAGCATCCTAACGTGCTTTGTTTAACGTGTAATGGAGATATATAGGACTTGCTAATATTTTGTTGCAACCCGACATGCGTTTAGGCTACGGTATATGGTATCAAGACAATAACAACAAAATAGTTGTGAGTTAAAGTCTAAGTGGATAGAAATGTTATAAGAGTGACTGGGTATTTGTTGATTCAATAAATTAAAAATGTCTTTGCATATACAATATTATATTGCAGGATAGGATTTACAGATTTGGCCATGAATTGAAAATGATGATAACATAGTCCGAAGATTTGATCCCTTAGTTTGATAAAAGAATGCTATAAAAATCTCACTTATAAATAATTATCTTTCAAAAGAATTTGCATAGTTTGTTTCTTTTCATTTTCAGGGCTTCCTTTTATTTAGATAATTTTCGAGCCTCTCAACACTAAGAGTCGACCTTATTTTCATTTATTTCTACCAACAACGCTCTCAGTAGAGCAGGTGCACACATCGAAAGGTTGAGGTGTTAATGATATCAAAATGCTTGAGTTAGAGAAACAAGCATGAAATAAAGTGGTATTCAATACATAACTTGGAGTTAGAGATACAATATATAGACACTACATTTACACTTTAGCTACCTATAGAACATAACTTATACAATAAGACATCATAAGTTAACTTAGTCTAACATCCCCCCGCAAGCTGAACGGTGGAGGACAAATGTTAAGCATCTGACGAAGCATAGTAAATTGATGAGACGGAAGACTTTTCGTAAATATGTCAGCCACCTGAAGCTTGGTTGGAACAAAGCGTGTGACAAGTTTTCCAGCGGTAACCAACTCACGTAAAAAATGATAATCAAGATCAATATGTTTCGCCCTTTTGTGAGAAACCGGATTTTGTGTGAGAAAGATAGCACTTTGATTATCACAAAGAATAGTAGGCCTGTCAGGTGGTAAAGCATGAAGTTCCTAAAGAAGATGTGTCTACCATACAATTTCTGCAGCAGTATTTGCTATGGCACGATACTCTGATTCACAACTGGATCTGGCGACTGTTGGTTGTTTCTTAGCACTCCAAGATGTGAGATTACCCCCAAAGAATATAGAATAACCATAAGTAGAACGACGTGTTTCAAAGCAACGAGCCCAATCAGCATCAAAATATCCAACTAAAGTTGTGCGAGTCGGACGAGTGTAGTGAAGACTATAGGCAAGCATCCATTTTAAATATATAAGAGTGCGTTTAATTTCCTGAAAGTGATCAACTGTCAGAGACTGCAAGAAATGACTTACTTGATTTACTGCATAAGAGATGTCTAGTCTGGTAATGGTCAAGTATTGTAGAGCACCAACAATAGATCTATAATGAGTAGCATCTGGATATGGATCACCTGTAGAAACAAAAGAAACATTAGTGCTTAAAGGTGTTGGGGCAGGTTTGGCCTCCAACATTTTGGCACGAGCAAGAATATCCTTAGTATACTTAGACTGATTCAAGAATAAACCACTTTTTGTGTAGGTAACCTCAAACCCTAGAAAATAGTTAAGTTTCCCTAGATCTTTGATGGAAAATTCAGTATTGAGACATGAAATGAAGGTTCGAAGACAAGTTGGTTGATTTCCAGTGAGTATAAGATCATCCACATAAACAAGAAGATACATGAGACAAGAGTTATTGTTGTAAACAAACAGAGAAGGGTCCGAACGACTGCAAAAAAAACCATAATTAGTTAAGAACACACTCAAGCGATGAAACCAAGCTCTAGGAGCTTGCTTGAGACCATAAATAGCTTTGTTCAACTTGCATACGTAAGATGGAAAACGTGTATCAATAAAACCCTTTGGTTGTTCCATATAAACATTTCTCACTGAGATTTCCATGGAGAAAAGCATTATTGACATCCAACTGATGCAATGGTCAGCCATTATTCACAGCAAGAGCAAGAACAGTGTGATCCGTGGTCGCCTTGACAACCGGACTAAATGTATGAAAATAATCAAGACCAGGAATTTGAGTGAAACTTTGTGCCACAAGACGAGCCTTGTGACGTTCAACCAAACCATCGGAATGAAATTTAGTCCGGAAAATCCATTTGGACCCTACAACATTAGCATCAGAAGGCCGCGGGACGAGGGTCCATGTGTTATTTTTAACCAAGGCATCAAACTCAACATTCATTGCACAAACCCAGTTTTCTTGTTTGGCAGCGGATTGAAAGGTCGGTGGATCGGTGGAGGCAAAAAGAGCACGATGAAGCGGAATATGATGAGTGTGAGTCAAGTCTAACTGATGACGTGGTTTAAAAATCCCATCCTTTGCATGAGTAATCATCGGATGTATAGATAAATTAGGAGGCGGAGGAGGTGCTATGGGGCTGGCCGGGTCAGAAGTATGCGAGTAGGTGGAGGGGGTCGATGGAGTTGGTATGGTCGGCTGAGAGGATGGTGTAGTTGGGGATACGGGATATGTCGGAGTAGGCAGTGGTGTAGGCGGTGGTGTAGGTGATGGTGTAGTGGAATGAGTCAAAACTGGAGTGAAGTGGTTTGATAAAGGAGTGGAGTGTAAAGGTTGTTGTGAGGGAAAAAATGGAATTGTAACCGGCTGAGAGATGGTTGGTATGGATTTAGGAGGCGAAGAGTTGGATGGAATGTCAAAAGAATTCAAGTACTCACATGAAGGATCAATAAATGTAATAATATCAAGTTCTTGAATTGATGTGGGTGACGCGTTACATAAGTTCGAGAAGTAGAAGGGTCTAGGCATTTAAAACCTTTGTATTTAAAGCAATACCCAAGAAATATAAACGGAATACTGCGTGAAGCAAGCTTGTTGGCGGCATAATCACATAGACACGGAAAGACCCGACAACCAAATGAGTGAAAAATAGAATAGTCAGGTGACCGATTATAGATGAGCTCAAATGGAGATTTACCATCAAGAATGGTAGATAGTAAACGATTAATGATGTACACCGCGGAGGAGAACGCATCAACCCAAAATTTTGTGGGAAGTTTAGCATGAAACAACATTGCCAATCCTTTTTCAACAATGTGGAGATGTTTGCGCTCTACTCGTCCATTTTGTTGCGGAGTATAAGGACAAGACATGCGGTGAAATGTGCCATTTTGTTCAAAAAGTTGACGGACTCTATGATTAGTAAATTCCGTATCACAGTCGCTTTGAAAAATCTTAATTTTTGTGGAAAATTGATTTTGAACAAAGGGCATAAAAATAGATAAGACATTAATAAACTCATATTTTGCTTTTAATGGATATAACCACGTAAAGCGAGAAAAGTCATCCACAAACGCCACATAATATAAATAATTGCCAACATATTTAATTGGGGAAGGACCCTACAAATCACAATGTATCAATTCAAGAGGAAAAGACGAACATTTATTATTCAAAACAAAAGGAAACCGTTTTGATTTGGCAAGTTCACACGGGGCACAAACACCCGGTTTAGGTAACACAGAAGTGAAAGAAATTAAACCATTATTTTTCAACATATTGATAATATCAAAACCAACATGTCCTAAACGAGAATGCCATGATTCAAAAGAGGTCGTAGGGCATTTTGAGGAAGCAACAAAACTTTGAGGGGTGTTGTGGAGAATATAAAGTCCATCTTCACGATGCCCTCGGGCCAGAAATTTCTTGTTGTGTCGGTCCTGAATAAAAAAACGTGGATTAGAAAACACAACATCAACAGGATTGTCCTCAGTAAGTTTACTAATGGACAAAAGATTTTTCGTTAGATTAGGAACAACCAAGACATTTTTAAGATCAAGAGAACCAAGAAGTTTCGTGTTACCGATATGAGTGATGGGTAACGACTGACCATTTCCAAAGAAAACACGCGGATTACCTTTAGTAGGAGTGGAACCAGGAAGAGAGTTATTGTTAGGAACCATATGATCAGACGTACCCGTGTCGCTCGTCCAATCAGGAATTGAGCATTGCGCCTAAAAAGCATGTGCTAGTTGCGCCTCAGACATGTTTCCTGAATTAGCAAAAGATTGCAATTGATAACATTGAGTGGCATAGTGCTCTTGTTTTCGGCACAATTGACATGTAGGAGCACGTTTAGGAAGATTTGCCCAATTTCCATCAAACCGGTTGGGCCTGTTTTGAGTGGGCCGATTGGGCCTATAGCCACGGCCTTGACCACGAAATGGCCTTGGCTGAGAATTCTGCACCGAGAAAGCCACAGGAGGAGATGAAGGGCCATGTAATGCTTTTACAAAAAGTTCACGACTTTCTGCTTTTGCCAAAAGATCCGTAAGATTCGGGATAGGGCGCACCGTCCTAATATGCGTAGAAAACCCCTCAAAAGTAAGACCGAGACCACATAAAAACCAGTGCAGTTGATCCATTGGATCAACCGGATGTCCAACAGCCTGAAGTTGATCACACACGGCTTTGAAAACACGACCATTTTCAGAAACCGACTTGTCCTCTTTTTTAATGGAACGAAGATTATCTCTTAAGTTTTGCACACGCTCGATGGACGTATTGCAAAACGCATTCTCAAGTGCGACCCAAATTTCACGGGCCGTAGGTAAGCCCACGGTTACAGACAAGGCTTCTTCAGTCAGAGAGGCATTTAATAAGATGATGGCTTGTTGTTCATTACGAATCCATGTGAGATACTCAGGATTGGGAGTTTCTTTGGCATCAACAGTAATAGTAGGAGAGGGAGCTGTGCGAGTCCCATCAATGTGGGATTGAACTTGTTGATAAGCAAGTAATGGAAGCATTTGAACTCTCCAATAGATGTAATTAGTAGAGTTCAATTTGATAGCAATCATTGGAGCAAGTCAATTCATAGGAGAAGGAGAATTGGATGAAGAAGCCATGAATCAAGGATGAATAATCGATCGGAATATGAGCAGAAAGAAAGGAAAAGAATCGGGCATAAGAAGATTGATTGGAGGGGAAGGGAGAGAGGTATACCCAATAGTTCTTAGAATCAGGTACTTTATACTTCAAATCTATATTTGACACTTGTTCAAAAAAAATAATAGTAATAAGTTGACAAGTATATGCTTTTATGTTGTTTATGTGTGGTAAATAGGGGTGAGATTGGTATCCTGATAGTAATTAGAAGTCACGAATAGTACGCTTTTAGATCGATTAAATTGGAGTGTATACCAATTAACGACCGGATAAAATCTAATTGATTCAAGTTTGTGAATGATTTTATGTTTGCAGAAAAACGTGATCAAAATATGGTTGATCAGCCTTCTCTTTTCTCTATTCGAAATAGAGAATATATAAGACGGTTTATAGGGGCGGTTATTAGGGCCTAATAACTGTAAAACAGTTATACTCAACACTAGCAGCAGAATCTGCACTAGCAGCAGGAACCGTTGCACTAGCAGCAGGAACCATCAGCAGGAACCAAGCATTAGCAGCAGAAACGAGCATCAACTTTATATGTTTTATTTGGTAGAAAAAACAAATTCTAATGAATTTTTAACATAGCAATGTTATACCAAATAAAAATTTTCCAGCTAGGGGCGCTGCCCCTTGGACCCTGCTTCTCTCAGGGGCGTTGCCCCCGAACCCCCACAAAGGGGGCTACGCCCCCTTGAAACCCCCGTTAGTCCCGTTAATATCCAAATAAGTGTCGACCCTTATTTGCATATTAAACTCAATCTATTTTTCACTAAAATACCAACATTTTATAATCTTAAAACACAAATAAGTTATTGTAATTTGACTTATTTAAAATGCATAGGAACAGTGACCGACTTAGATGACTATTCTACCCGAATTTTTTTATCTAACGAGAGTATTCCCGATGTCTAGAATAAGTTTTACAAGATGTCTCATTAAAACAAAATTTATAACTAATTTTATCATTTTGACTATGTTATCTTTTGTTGGATGTAAGCTAGTTCAAATCTGCATAACGCTATTTAATTAGTAGTAGCATGTAAATCCGATTACATGCAGTATTAACTTTTCACATATATGAGACTGGTTAATGGTTTTTTTAACCATATACATCTGTCGTAACAACTAACAACCTTGTTCAATGAGGTAATATTACATTATCGTATCCAATAGTTCTTAAGTACGTATACCCAACAAAAAACTTAGGAAACATAATAACGTAGGTGGTTTAGCTTTGTTGCTATAGTTTATTCCAATCTTATTATTACAAGAGGAAAAAAAAAAAATCTCTAGCAGGCCTCACTACAAAAAAGGGAAAGCTTTGGGTCGACAATGTCGACCCAAATATTGAAGTGGGGTCGAGACAAACGATTTGGGT
Organism: Artemisia tridentata subsp. tridentata; assembly: GCA_021014915.2. NCBI lineage: Eukaryota > Viridiplantae > Streptophyta > Magnoliopsida > Asterales > Asteraceae > Artemisia > Artemisia tridentata. The sequence continues at coordinate 102,546,658 of CP139507.1, read as the reverse complement.
CGACAATCTCGACCCTTTTTAGTCGTACCATTTTTATTGTCCCTAAATGATTTGTCTCGACATATTTTCAAAGGATTGGTACACCACTACAAGGGGACCCACATAACAGTCAAACCTTTAAATTACAAATTGGGTCGACACAATTTTGCAAATTTGGTACGATATTATCGTACCAAATCGTTTTACCTTTTTTTTATTTTCCGTAAATCATTTATTTATATACGCAAAATTGTTTTCAGAAATTCAGTTTGGTACGACATTTTCGTACCAAACATTTATTTATTTTCGTTAAATCATTTATTTATATACGTAAAATTGTTTTCAGAAATTCAGTTTGGTACGACATTGTTGTTGGGAATTAAATATTCTGAAGTTTAAGTATCGGGAAAATCTCTTAAGTGATTAAATCTGGTAGCAGTAGAGTTAAGTCTGGTGAGTTCCAAAGTTAAGTCTGCTGGTTAAAGTCTGGTCGTTGAAGTTAAATCTGGTGGTTATGTCAAGTGTTAATTCTGGTGACTATCAGAGTTAATTCTGGTTGATGAAGATATTAAGTCTGGTTGACTAAAAGTCAATAATACACGGTAGATAATATCTTACCCCATGTGCTCAGTCTTTATCTTATTCTCTTAGTTAACAAGTTGTGTACACAGATACATGTTGTATCCTATGTACTGACACAAATAAGATAAGCTAGCAAGTTGTTTTGACAAGACTTAACATTAATGTAAAGATCTTTCTTATGTTATAAAAGAAAGATCTTAGTCTAGAGATAAATGTGTGTTAAACTTATAGTGAAAAATATATCTCTCAAGAACATAGAACAAAAACAATATCACAAGTTAGAAACTTAAGATTCAAGGTTGTAACCCTAGTGATATTTCAAGATCACTCGTATTATTATCATTAATAATATTGAATCGTTTGGTGTTAATCTTTCATTGTTCCTTGTTCAATAACAAACACAACCATTCCATTTCCACATCACAAATAACCTTCTAAGTGTGATTAAGTAGATTTCGCATTCTTAATCATATTAACTCAATATATCTTACACACAAAGAATAAAAGGTTTAACCACCTTAACCGTGTGTCTAATCCTAAAAAGTGGTATTAGAGCAAGGCTGATATTATTGATTTAGAAGAAGAAGCTTGAGAAATGGATGTTCAGGATACTGCTACAAATGTTGCTGCAAAGTTGCCCATGATCAAACAAAATGAGTTTGAGTTATGGAGGTTGAGAATTGAGCAATATTTTATGGTCCAAGATTATGCTCTCTGGGATATCATTATATATGGTGATTCTTTTTCACTAGGCTATTCAGATGCTATCATTGATGGCAAATCAGTAAGACAAAGAAATACTGGACCAGTTTCAAATGAAGAAAGGATACAGAAGAGAAATGATCAAAAAGCAAGAAACTTGTTGCTTATGACCATTCCTGGTGAACAGATGCTATCCTTTAGCAAGTATCCAGATGCAAAAACTCTTTTTGAAGAGATTTGTGCATGGTTTGGTGGTAATGAAACCACCAAGAAAACATAAAAGACATTGCTGAAACAACAATTTGAAAATTTTAGTTCAAATAGCAATGAATCTCTTGATAAGTTGTTTTCTAGATTACACAAGCTTGTCAGTCAGCTAAGTGTATTGAGTGTTGAGATAGCAAAGGAAGATCTCAACATGAAGTTTTTAAGAAGTCTACCTGATGAGTTCCATACTCATGTGGTTGTCTGGATGAACAAGCCAGATATTGAAACCATGAAACTCAATGATTTGTTCAATAACTTCAAAATTGTTGAACAAAGTCTAAAGAAGAATGGAATCTATAATACTAGCTCTGGGAATGTGGCACTCTTGTCATCTCCTAGTATTAGTAAGTCAGAAGAGGTAGATGAAGCTGAAGGTGTTTCTATTGCTACATATGGTGGTCCTTCTACTAATTCACAGAAGAATGTTGCAGGACTTGGAGATCCGGCATTCTATGTATTCATGTCTAGTCAAACTAGTGGTTCTTCTCTAACTCATGAAGATCTTGATCAGTTGGATGATAATGATTTGGAAGAGATGGACATCAAATGGCAGGTTGCTTTGCTTAGCATGAGGGCTAAGAAGTTCTGGTAGAGAACTGGTAAGCATATTACCATTGATGGTAATGAAACTGCTGGGTTTGATAAGAAGAAAGTAGAGTGTTTCAACTGTCATAGGTTAGGACACTTTGCTAAAGAATGCAGAAACCCAAGGAAGCAGGATAATAGAAGCACATGGTATAGGCAAGAGAAGAAGAAGGAAGTCACAGTTGAAGAACCAAGGGCTATGCTAGGCATAGATGGGGTTAACTATGACTGGAGCTTCATGGCTGATGAAGAGGAAGCACCAACAAATGCTGCTCTTGTGGCCACTGAGACTGCTCTAATGGCCTTCTCTGATTCAGAGGTAAATTCCATAACCAAATGTTCTGAATCATGTTCTGCTCTTAAAGATAATGAAGAACTTAAAAGAAAAGCTGTTAGTAGGCGAGAAGAACTAATTACTGCCTTAGCTAATTTAAGTAATCATAAAAGAGCTATAGGTGCGCTTGAAAAACAAATTGCACACTTTCAAGACAATGAATCTAGGTTTACTGATGACTTAAATGCTTTAAAAAGAGGAATAACATTTAGAGATGAATTACTTACTGGTCAAAGTAAACAGTTAGCTGAAGCCAATAATAAAACTGAAAATGTTAAGATAACTATAGATGCTTTAGCTCATGCCTTAGAAGGAATGAATAAGATTTGGGAAGCTCAAGTAATTGATAAAGCTAAGTCAGGTTTAGGATACAAATCTGTTCCTCCACCATATAAAGGTGTTCATTCACCTCCAGGTGTTGACCTAGCACACACAGGCTTTGCTGAGTTTCAAGAACCAATAATGGAATATGGTTCTAAGTCTACTGAGGGTCCTAAGATAGAAAAATTAAGTGAAAGTTTAGATAAAACTTTACTTTATCAGGACAAGGTGTCCTTTGTTAAGAAAGAAGATGCTATAGTTGTTGAAGATTGCACAACTGATAGTGATGAAGAAGAACAGGTTATGTCTAAACCTGAAGTGGTTAAGAAAGTAGGAACAAGTGTTCCTAAGATAGTCAAACACAATATTGATAGGCCTAAATCAAACATTAAGCATGTTAGGCAACCAGTTAGATATTGTGAGCAATATAGAACCACCAACAAGCCCAGAGGTAACCAAAGGAATTGGAACAACCTCAAGTCTAACCAATTAGGTGATGACTTTGCTTTTTATAACAAAGCTTGTTACACATGTGGTAGTTTTGACCATCTTGCAGCTTTCTGCAACCATTGGGTATCTGGGTATGAAAACAATAGAGTGAACCACAAAAGGCAAACACCTAAATCTCATTTTCACTCTAGTTCTAAGGTTAAAAGAACTAAACCCACAACAGTCTCTGTTAAGTCTGGCTTCAATAAAGTTAATTCTGCTAGACCATATATGACTGTTTACCCAAAATCAACAGCTAAGGGTGCAAAAACATCTTACAAACATGCACCAAAGTCTGTTCAAAGGCCCATTCAAACAAAAGCAGTGGTCCAAAAACAAGTTTGGAAACAAAAGGGGACAACTACAAAGTCAGCAGTTAATTCTGCTAAGCCAACATTTAATTCTGGTAGGCAAGTAGTTAAGTCTGCTGCTTGGGCAAAGAGGGCAAATGCTGTTAAGGCCTCAGCATGTTGGATTCTTAAATCCAATGTTGCATCAACTATCCTTAAAAGATTGAATTACATTGATGCAAGAGGCAGATCCAAGTCAGTAATGGCTTGGGTCCCCAAAAGAAACTAATACTCTCATTTATGTGCAGGAACATTCAATTGATCAACAAGAGGATCAAGGATACTCAGATAGTGGATGTTCAAGGCACATGACAGGCAACAAGTCTTATCTCTCAGATTTTCAATCAATAGATGGAGGCTATGTTACCTTTGGAGGAGGTGTTGGTGGCAAAATTTCCGGTAAAGGTACCATTAAAACTGGAAATTTAGATTTTGAAGATGTGTTCTATGTAAAAGAGCTAAATTATAATCTTTTTAGTGTCTCACAAATGTGTGACAAAAAGAACAATGTTCTTTTCTGTGAGACTGAATGTCTTGTACTTTCTCCTGATTTTAAGATGCCTGATGAAAGTCAAGTACTTCTTAAAATTCCTAGAAAAGGCAATATGTACAGTGTAGACATGAAGAACATTGTTCCTAAAAAGAATTTAACTTGTCTTGTTGCAAAGGCCACATTGGATGAATCAATGAAATGGCATAGAAGGCTTGGTCATATTAATTTCAAAACCATAAATAAAATTGTTAAGAATTAAGCTTAAGCAGTTAAGACTGTTGGAGGTAACAGTTAGAACTGTTGAAGGAAGAAGTTAAGACTGCTGAAGGAGTATTGAAGACAAGAGCAGTTAAGACTGCTGAGTATAGAAGTTCAGACGGTTTATGATTTATTGTAAAGTAGATAATTATGAAAAATATATTGTGTATATCGTATAAGAATAGATTGATAGTTATCTTGTACAGGAATCCTTAGTCTATAAAAGGATTGCCTAGGTTAAGGTTTATAAAAGAGACAAAAAAAAAAAAAAAAAAAAAAAAAAAAACGATACAGAGAAGATATATACGTATTAGAAAGATTCAAGGTTGTAAACCCTAGTGATAGGAAGATCACTCGTATTATTTGCTAATAATATTGAATCGTTGGAAGTTATTTATTCTGTGTTCTTTGTTTATTCAATTCATACAAAACATACAAGATCTTCTAAGTACTAGCTAGTAAATTCCGCGTGCTAGACTAAGTATAATTCTTCGTATCACATCTAACACAAGGAGTGTGTGTAGATCCGGTCAAGTGGTATCAGAGACAGGTTGCTGATACATAGATTTAGAAGATCCGAGAAGAACAAAGATGGACATGGAAACAACACCATCCACAACTAACATTGCTGCTAAGCTTCCTATGCTTAAACCTAATGAGTTCGATATGTGGAGACTTCGAATTGAGCAGTTTTTTCAAGTGCAAGACTATGCACTATGGGAGATCATTGAAGATGGAAACTCGTTTACCCCTGTTGTAACAACAATTGTTGTTGAAGGTAAATCCAAGACTACAGTGCAGACAAAGCCGACTACTAATGAAGAGAAGGCAAGATACAAGAATGATATCAAGGTTAGGAGTTTGCTTCTGATGACTATTCCCAATGATCAGTTGCTGAATTTTAGTAAGTTCAAGTGTGCTAAATCTCTTTTCGAAGCTATTGTTGCAAGATATGGTGGGAATGAAGCCACCAAGAAAACTCAGAAGACTCTTCTCAAGCATCAGTTGGAGAACTTTACTGCAACAAGTAATGAGTCGTTGGATCATATGTTCAATAGGCTTCAAAAGTTGGTGAGTCAACTGGCTGTTTTAGGGATTGAGATCCCTCAGGAAGATCTCAACTCAAAGTTTCTGAGAAGTCTACCTTCTGAATGGGCTATGCATGTGGTAGTATGGAAAAACAAGCCTGATATAGATTCCATGAGCTTAATGGATCTATATAGCAACTTCAAGATAATTGAACATGAGATTAAGAAGTCTGCTGGATCAAGTTCAAGCTCAAGCTCAGGGAATTTGGCCTTTGTATCAACTCCCAGTTCCTCAAATCCAGATGATGAAGTGCAAGTTGCTGGAGCAGTTGGAATTGCTAGTGCAAATCTTGGTACTGCTAGCACCTCGAGCAGTACTAGTGGACTTTTAAATGATGATGTTTATTGTGCTTTTCTGACTACTCAGCACAATGGAAGTATGTTGACTCATTCAGATCTTCAAGAGATTGATGAAGATGATATTGAAGAGATGGATATTAAGTGGCAGCTCTCTCTTCTCAGTTTAAGAGCTAGAAGATTCTTGAAGAAGACTGGCAAGAAGATTGTCATAAACAGTAATGATGTTGCAGGGTATGACAAATCCAAGATTGAGTGCTACAATTGCCACAAGAAAGGTCATTACTCAAGGGAGTGCAGATTGCCTAGTCAACAAGATGGAAAAAGCAGAGCATATGGAAACAAGTCAAGAGTTGTGGAGGTTACTGATTCAAGCTCAAAAGCCATGGTTGCTATTGATGGCTTAGGATTTGACTGGAGCTATATTGCAGAGGAGGAAGCAGAAGCATCTACAGAAGTTGCTCTCATGGCATTTTCTGATTCTGAGGTACAAGTTTCAAAATGTTCTAAATCTTGTGAAGCTTTAAAAGAATTAGAAACACTTAAAACAAAATATGAGAGTCAGTGGAAAGAATTAAGAGAAACTGCTTTTAGCTTAGCAAATCATAAGAGAGCTTTAGCTGTGTTAGAGGAGAAAATTATTCATTATCAAAACAATGAGTCTAAGTTTTCTGATGATATGATTATTGTTAAGAGAGACTTAATGTTTAGAGAGAATGAAATCACTGTTTTAAAACATGAGCTAGAACAGGTTAAGAAGGCTAAGGAGAACATTCAGATGAGTGTAGATACACTTGAATACACATCACAAGGTGTTAAAAAGATAATTGAGAGTCAGATTCAGAATAAAGCTAAGTCAGGCCTAGGATATAAGTCAGTTCCACCTCCTTATAGAGGAATTCCATCACCTAAAGGTATAGACTTAGAACACACAGGACTGCCTGAATTTCAATTACCTGAACTTAACTATGGTCCTCAACCTAAGAAGGATGTAGTTGATAAACCTGTGTTTGTAAGTGCAAGTGATAAATCACTATCTGAGGACAAGGTGTCTTCTGATAGGTCCTCACCTAAGGACTCAGATGCTCCAACAATTGAGGAATGGACTTCTGATGATGAGGATGATCAGGCTGTGGTTAAGCCTGTTAGTGCAAATGTGGAGGAACCAAAAGTTCCAAAGATGGTTAAACCTGAGACTGTTAGGCCTAGTTCTAATGCCAAACCTTTTAGACCAACAGTTAGGTATGCAGAGATGTATAGAACCACAAACAAGCCAAGAGGTAACCAGTGGAATTGGAATGACCTCAAATCCCACCAATTAGGAAAGGATTTTGTTTGCTATAGGAAAGCTTGTTACTCTTGTGGTAGTTTTGATCATCTTGCAGATTATTGTGATAAATGGGTATCTGGATATACTAATCATAGGTTGAGCATTGCAAAACCTCAATCTTTTCCTAGGAATGATAGGAGGATACCTAGATCAGTTCTTTTAAGGTCTGGACCTAGAGCAGTTCCAACTGCTAGACCAGCAGTTCCAACTGCTAGACTAACAGTTCCAACTGTCAGACCTATGAGACCAATTCACCCAAGGCCACCAGTTCAAAATCAAATAAATGTTTTTAAACCATCTTATACAACTGGTAAAAGAACTTTTTATGAGAAAGCAGTGGTGAAAAACCAAGTTTGGAAACCTAAGGTAACAACTGCCAAGCCAGTAGTTCCAACTGCTAGCAGGGTAATTGGTACTGGTGTGAATAAAAACACTGCTAAAGGAAACATGGGAAGTGGAGTGAATGCTTTAGCATGTTGGGTATGGAGACTAATTCAACCCAATGGTGCTATGATTGTTTTGAAAAGAATAAATTATGTTGATGCTAGAGGAAAGCCTAAGTCTGATTTGGCTTGGGTTCCACAAGGAAATTAATTTTTCTTGTTATATGCATTGTTAGTCATGTGCTTGTATTTGGAATTCTTGTTTTTGGACTAACAATTGCAAGATTGGAGAGTAAACACCAAGGAATTATGAATGCTTGATGTTTTGGACTTAATGGTGTTCTGGAGATTAGTATGTGATCCTTGCATACAACAAATGGTAATTGGTTCACCATGTCTTATCCACATAAGAACCAACTAGTCCAGAGCAAACGGTTTCTGGTAAAGACTAATCAAATCCGTTTATGGTTGACAATTTACCAAAAATTGTATGGTTATCAGCTCACCATATCTAAATGTGAAGAGTTGGCTAGTCCAAAGCAAACGGCTATTGGTAAAGACATATCAAATCCGTTGATAGCTGATAGTTTGCTAAAAACTATGTATGAGCCATGTTATTTTAAAATTTTTAATTCACAACATTGAGACGGCTCAATAAAATTTTTAAACAGTTGAGACGGTTAGTACAAAATATTGGTACGGTTCAACTAGCCGTTATGACTGACGTGTCGGTAATTAATTTTGGAGTAAAAACTAGCCGTTGGCGGTTTGTTGAGATTTTTACTGGTTGAATTACGGATTTCAAGGGATCCTCTTATAGATATTTTTAACTTTTATTTTATTATATTCTTATACTAAAATAAATAGTTACCATATTTCTTAAGTCGGTCAACTTGTAACCCTAACTCTCACCATAAACTCTCAATATTACTTTCATCTTCTATCTTTTCACTCACCATTATTACTATTCACGGCTGTTAACTAACATTTTTTACTAAGAATGGCAAGTTTGGATTTTGCTAAGCGTCACAATCAGGTTGCGTTTTTAGAGAAAACAGAGAAAGGAGATGGGCCAAAATTTTATGAGGTTGTGGACTTTCTCAACCACTCTCACATAAGGTATGCTCTAACTGTTTCTCCTACTCTTTATGTTTCGCACATCACACAGTTCTGGCAGAATTCATCTATCTTGACACGTGGTGATGGAAACTTAGAAATTCATACTAAAGTAGATGGCATTAAATTTGTCGTTACCGAGTCTATACTTAGGAGACATCTTAAATTAAATGACTCAGATGGTATCGACACCATGCTAAATACTGAAATTTGGGAAGAACTTGAAAAAATGGGGTATAATACATCTGAACATAAATTGACTTTTCAAAAGGCATGTTTTTCACCCCAATGGAGATTTTTGATACATACTCTTTTATTATGTTTAAGTAATAAAAAGACTGCTTGGGAACAATTCAGTAGCAATATTGCTATTGCTCTCATTTGCTTGTCTACAAACAGAGTTTTTAACTGGTCAAAATATATTTTTGAGGGTATGGCATCAAATGTTGATAGTAAAACAAAGTTTTTAATGTATCCCAGGTTTGTTCAAACAATTTTGAATAAAAAGAAAAACCTGCTTACAGAACCAACTGAAATTTTTCCTACGCCTAGTCTACAATCAAAGGTTTTTCAAAATATGACTATGGCTAGTAAACTTTTTCAAGGGGAACCAGTTCCATTATTTCCTCAAATGATTCAAACTGAGTTGGGTGAAGGTTCAGCAGTTCCAACTGATCCCCATCACACATCCACTCAAGACTTTGAAACAACCCAACAACCACCTATCACTTATAGGAGAAGGTCTAAACCTAGTCTAACTAGGGTTGTGACTGAATCCTTGCCCAAAGATTCACCTCTCATAGCGGGTAATACAACTAGAAGTGATGAGGGTAGTTCTTCACAAACTGAATTGACGGCTTTATGTACCAAGTTAGTAGCCCAGGTTGACAATTTGAAGAAGGAGCTAAAGCAAACCAAGGAGGAATTTAAAGCTCACAGGGAGACTTTTGCCAAAGTTTATACAAAGCTCACAAAAAGGGTGAAGAAACTTGAAGAACAGTTGAACAAGAGTAAGAGGGCAAGAGTGATCGTGGATGATGATTCTAATGATGATGATTCAGATGGTTCGGACGGGGATGATGAAAATTCTTCCAAACAGGGGAGGAAGTTTGGTAAAAAAAGGAAATTTGAAGATAGATCAGGATCTCAGGGGAGGTATGAAGAAGGTTCTGAACAAGAAAAAGGATATGATAGAGGTTCAGGTTCTGGTAATATTCATGAAGATTTAGCTGAAGCAGTTGCAAATGAAGAAGCAGTTCAAACTGTTGAGACAGAAAAAGAGACAGAGCAAGTAGCAGTTCAAACTGCTGAGTCAGAACAACAAGCAGTTCCAACTGAAGAAACTTCTGCTGAACAAGAATATGAAAGGAGAAGAGCAAATAAAGGAAAGAAACCTATGACATCTGAAGAAGTGGTTGCTGTTCAAGAACTTGAAAGACTTAAAAGGTTGAAGCCAAAAACTAAAGAACAGATTGATCATGATGCAGAGATTGCAAGGCTAATGTTAGAAGAAGATTTGGCTGATAAGGAAGCTGAAAAGGAAGCTAAACAAGCCCAGATGGATCATGATGAAGAATTTGCAAGGAAATTAGCTGCTGATGACATAAGGAATATTGCTGAATTCATGGGAAGGAAAAGATCAAATGAAGTAGATGAAGAAGAATTCAATGATCAGTTGCAATATTTTCTAGATTCTGATGTAATGGTAAGAACACAAGCTTCAATGGTTCTTAGGGATCAAGAGTTAAATGAAGATGAGAAGACAGAGGAGCTTAAGGAATTTATACTCAAGAAGAATGGAGTTACAAAATGGGATGATCTGATTTATAGAATAAGAGAAAGTCAGAAGTCAGGTTACAAGACTAAGTTACCAACAAAGAGGGAACTTGTTGAGGATATGAAGCATTATTTGAAGAACTCAGCAAATTACTCAATGAAAGATTTCAAGGGAAAGTCTTATGCTATTATTGAAAAAGAATTCTGTGAAACTTATGCTATTTTGAATTCTCCAAAAAGAAGTGTCAAAACAGGTAAGAAGAGGGAAGCAGAATCAATAGAATAAGAAGTTGCTAAGAAACAAAAGTGTGATGAAGAAGGATTAACTGATGAGAAGATTAAAAGCATGATGGTGATTATTCCAGAGTATTCTTACATTAAACCTTTGCAGGTCAAACATCCAATAATTGACTGGGAAGTGTTTACTGATGGTAGAATGAAGGGTTGGAAGATTATCAGGTTAGGAGATATTTCTGAAAGATATAAGTTGTTTGAAGATTTGCTTAAAGGATTTGACAGAGAAGATCTAAATCAACTTTGGAGTTTAGTAAAAGAGAAGTTCAGAGATATTGATCCAGTTGAAGATAAAGACAAAGAACTATGGGTACAATTGAAGAGATTGTATGAACCAGATGGTGGAGAATCGATTTGGAGATTTCAAGCTCAAGTCAAGGATATCTATTGGAAGTTATTTGGTACATGTGGAGTACACAAAGTATCTACAAAGGATGGAGTAGAGATATATATGCTGGTTGAAAAGAATTATCCACTCAGACCAGGTGTGTTGACTATGCTGGTATTTGCAAAACTGGAAGCTAATGAAGAGTCTGAGATGGCTAATATGCTGGTAACGAAGATATTCAACCTTGCACAAGAAATAAAAGCTAGATCTAAGAGATTTGCTTGATGGGTATTTGAAAGAATTTTCAGCATTAAGAAGAAGAAGCTTAATTTGAAGAAACTTAATGATTGGGAGGAAATCATAAGTTTAGGGGAGGATTGTTAGGAATTAAGCTTAAGCAGTTAAGACTGTTGGAGGTAACAGTTAGAACTGTTGAAGGAAGAAGTTAAGATTGCTGAAGGAGTATTGAAGACAAGAGCAGTTAAGACTGCTGAGTATAGAAGTTCAGACGGTTTATGATTTATTGTAAAGTAGATAATTATGGAAAATATATTGTGTATATCGTATAAGAATAGATTGATAGTTATCTTATACAGGAATCCTTAGTCTATAAAAGGATTTCCTAGGTTAAGGTTTATAAAAGAGACAAAAAAAAAAAAAAAAAAAAAAACGATACAGAGAAGATATATACGTATTAGAAAGATTCAAGGTTGTAAACCCTAGTGATAGGAAGATCACTCGTATTATTTGCTAATAATATTGAATCGTTGGAAGTTATTTATTCTGTGTTCTTTGTTTATTCAATTCATACAAAACATACAAGATCTTCTAAGTACTAGCTAGTAAATTCCGCGTGCTAGACTAAGTATAATTCTTCGTATCACATCTAACACAAGGAGTGTGTGTAGATCCGGTCAATTTCAAAACCATAAATAAAATTGTTAAGAATGGTTTGGTAAGAGGTTTACCTCATAAAAGATTTGAAAATGATCAAACATGCATTGCTTGTCTTAAAGGCAAACAACACAAAGCCACTTGTAAGCCCAAGATTTTTAACTCTATCAATCAATCATTGTTTATGCTGCATATGGACTTATTTGGACCTGTTTCAGTAAGTAGTATAATGCATAAGAGATATTGTCTTGTTATAATTGATGACTATACCAGATTTACATGGGTTTTCTTTCTATCTACTAAGGATGAGACTACAAGCATCCTTAAGACTTTCATTACACAGATAGAAAACCATGTAGACAAGAAAGTGAAGGTCATTAGATGTGATAATGGGACAGAGTTTAAGAATAGAGTTATGGATGATTTCTGCAAACAAAAAGGTATTAGAAGAGAATTTAGTGTTGCTAGAACACCACAACAGAATGGTGTTGTTGAGAGAAAGAATAGAACACTAATTGAAGCTGCTAGAACAATGTTAGCTGATTCTAAGCTACCTATAACTTTTTGGGCTGAAGCAGTTAGCACTGCTTGCTATGTTCAAAATAGAGTTTTAGTTATCCAGCCTCACAATAAGACATCATATGAACTTTTTAGAGGAAGAACTCCTGCAATAGGATTTCTTAGACCTTTTGGATGTCATGTGACAATTCTCAATACCTTAGACCATTTAGGAAAATTCGATGGTAAAGCAGATGAAGGTTTCTTTGTTGGATATTCTCTTAATAGCAAATCATTTAGAGTATACAACACAAGAACTAAGATTGTAGAAGAAAACCTACATGTGGAGTTTTTAGAGGACAAATCCAATGTAGAAGGTCAAGGACCAAAAAGGCTATTTGATCTTGAATTTCTAACCAAATCAATGAATTATGTGCCTGTTGTTGAAGAAACTAATAATTTTTCAGGTTCACAAGCAACAGATGAGGCAAGGTTAGAAAAGGAGACAAACCAAGATCATGTTTGGATGCCAATATGGTCAAGTACAAGTGTGGAATCAACTTCAACAACTGATGAATCTTCTTCTGGCAAAGCTAAAGAAGGTGTTGAAGATGAAAGGAAAGAAGGTGGATCTCAGGAACAACAGATGCGGTGCGATGTGTCGTTGCGGTTTAGCAGTATTAATGCCTACTCAAGTTTTAAATTTATATTTAGCCGACTTATCAATAACACACACACTTAACGAGCAGTGTACCCGGTCAGTATGAATATAATGGTAAGTAGAGTGTCGATCACTAAGAGTGGAACGTATTATCTAGTTATTCTAATCAGTATTTTAATATTCTGAGTTAGCTATACAACCTAATCTAACGCAAGGGGGTTCAGCCTGAGAGACTGGCACGATTGGTTGCAATTAAGTAATAAACTAAACTAATAGGCACGAATCAGCAAGTAGCACACACGTACACAGATAAATACTTGAGATAATAAGAAGACCTGTCCTGATAGATAAGTAGTTTGTCACTTGTTTTATTGCTAGTTTTATATGAAGTGTATAGTTCGATGCAACGCACCGAGATTAAGTCCTTTCTCGTTGGTTCTAATCTTATCGGCGAGTAAACCCTTAATGATTACTTATGACTATCCTATTTATCTTTCTTCCTACTTTTCTACAGACGATAGAATGCATAGGCGATCTAATAAATAGGCGAGGGCAGAGGCATGGCGACCCGATCAACGCTCAGCTAGACACAGAGGTTATCAATGCACTAATAAAAGTCACCAAAGACATCAACATATAAACTTTAATTAATGGGAAAGCAGTTTTAAGGGAGTGCAATCTTTTCGTTGTCACATTACACAAGCCACCAATCCTGATGAATTAAAGTTTACTAACACAATAAAACAAAACTACTTAATGAATTAAATACATGCAGGACCTTCTTACAGCTCTTGTATCTTCGTTCAAGATGTGTCTTGTGCTGCTGCCTTGACTGAATTCGTCCTAGGGTTTCTGTACTTCGGTCTTCTGTCGAACTTCGGAACTTTTAATTCGTCTGGTCTTTGGGGTATTTATAGTTTCTGTCTGAGGGTAAGATGCTTCGCATCTAGTAAGTAGATGCGGCGCATTGACTTAACTTCGCGTGGGGTCCAAGATTAATATATTCAGGAATATTCGTACACCGCCAGAAGATGCGGCGTATCTTCATAAATAGATGCGGCGCATGTCCTCTTGTATCTTGGATCGTATCTGGTGAAATCTTGATAGTGATGCGCCGTATGTAATAAGCAAGATGCGGCGCATCTGGAGCAGAATGTCTTGATCTTGTACATTTCGGTAGACTCTTAACTTCTTGCTTGTTTTGCTCCATAATTAGTTCCAAAATCGCCAAGTTTCGCCAAATGCTTGTTTTTACCTGAGAATTACAAAAGTAAACGATTAAGTATCAATCCTCATACATAATATAATAAAACAAGTCAAATAAATAGGATAAATGATGGTAATAAAATGTACTTATTTGAGTTCATCAAATATCCCCCCACTTGAACTTTACTTGTCCCCAAGTAAACCTTAGAATTTATCTTATGAAAATGTATCCTAAAAGATATTAGGATTTATTTTTATATTTAAGCATGTATTCGTTTTTGTCATAATCACACAACCAAACACTTAACGAATTAGAAGTAAAATAAAATAACTTGATAAAAGCAAATCTAATCGTTTAACTGTCCAGTCATGACGAATATTCTATCATAAGCTTGGCAAGTATACACATCTCCCCCACTAAAGCCAAGGAATAACAAGTCTAAAGCGGTAAAAAGGGTTTTGAGGTTTAAGGGTTAATCATTCTCCTTAATCTCTATCGATCTCAAATTCCAGAAAAGGCGACAAAATCACAAATACATGATCGAATCCACGAACACGATACTTGCAATTGCTTAAATCCTTAACTCGAACAGGCTAAAGATAGGATCAAGTAATCTTCACCAATAATATTATATCAAAAAGGGCGAAAAAATCATAAATACATAGCCGAATCCACGACTACGATACTTAAGATTGCTCAAATCCCTAATCTCAATAAATCAAAGGTTTGGATAAAGAATAATATAGGGTATGGATAATATTTGGGATACAAATTGGTGTAAAATGAAAAATAAACAAAACAAATAAATTAAAATCCTAAGTGTGGTTAATCACTATCCCAACCATCCCATGAATAAGACTCATATCACTGAATAACTCACGCTTTAACACTTGAAACACACGCTTTAGGTAGACACGAATTATACTCAACAAGATCTCAATCAAAGAATAAACCTTAAGTTGGTGTTCCCATAACTGCCAACTCCCATTCAATCCATAGATATAATATACAGCAACTAGTGGTGATATCGACCACTTAATACAAAACTTTACATAAGTTGGTTAAAACAAACATCCAACTTTTCCTTTTTCTTTTTCTTTTCGATTTTTTTTTTTTTTTTTTTTTTTTGATAACATAAACATAGATGTGTAAAATTTCACCACATCACTATAATGATAATTCTGGATAATTTTTCCATATTTTTCATGACTTCAGAAATAACGGTAATAGTGAAAGTAGTAAACACACGAAAAATAAACTCAAAGATATACAATATTTACTTTCACTCCAATTGCATTGTGCAATTTCCCGACCTACCATAGATAATGAATTACGCACGCGAACACAGGTAATGTAAGGAAACACACTTTGCCTAAAGCAATTAACCAACCACGGATTTTAATCTATAGGGTAGGCTAAGGTGTAAGGGTGTAACGAAACATTTTAACAAAGGTGTAAGAAACGAAAGGAATGGCTCTGAGTGTTTTTCTAGGGGTATCTTACTCTAAAAGTGAGAGTAACAAAGGGTTTATACGGGGGTTAACTAACCAGTGTAGTTAGCTAATAACACATAACATATAATAGGCTATTTGGGTGTAATCCTAGAAATTTACCAATTTAGACAAGTCATTCCAATTATAAAATAATACTTATTATGGTGGTCTCGAATAGTATACAAGCCAAGTTCTAAAGTTTACAAGTCACCGGCACACTCATAGATTTGTGAATTTTGAAAAATCACAATTTTTGAAAATAACGTCATGTGTGCAGCTATGCAACTTAGATCTTAAACAAAAACATGCTAAAAATTTTAAATTTTGATATATTGAGCACATTTTAAGCATAATTTTTGAAAAGTTTAGGACAAGTAAGTGTTAAGTGTTCTAATTCTCCAATCCCCCCACTTAAGTTAAACAACGTCCTCGTTGTTTGTATAAAAGGTTAAAAACTGGAAAATAAAAGAATTAGAACAGAAAAACTCCCCTGAGATTTGCTCGGTATGATCCTCCATTTGTATAAGAGCAAAAATCATCTTTCTTGTGGATTAGAACGTTTAAGCTTCATAATTGATGTATCCACATGAAATGCAGGAATCTATAATACCACCAAGACTTTAAAACACACCTAAATTAAGAAAGGTTCAAACTTGCATAATACATTAGTAGTTAGCAAAAAAAAAAAAAAAAACTTAAAAATTAAAATGAAAATCATCAGGTCAGTCGATGCGCCGTATCTTATGGAAGAAGATACGCCGTATCGAGCCTGGAATAAATACGGATCAGAATAGAAGATGCGCCGCATCCTTAACCAGGGATGCGCCGCATTAAAATAAACTGATAGAAAGTTTTAAAGTCGAAAATAAAAAATGCAGAAAAATAAAGTAAGATATGACCAGTGCAGGAGATGCGTCGCATCTCAGGATTGAGATGCGCCGTATCCTCTGCGGGCCTGACTGACTCGACACAGAACAGAATGTAAAAATAAAAGATAAGCATGGGTTGCCTCCCAAGAAGCGCTTGTTTTTGTTCGAGTCATGAGCCTGACTCCACCCTTATTTACTGTGTAATAGGGTGTTGTTCCCCCCACTTGGGATCAAGTGCGGGTGATAGTAGCAATAAACACGAAAAGAGTGTAAATTTGCTAGTAAAGATGGAAGAAATACATAAAGATCATACCTTGGCAATATACGTACATCTTCCCTATTTTTACCCGGTTTGGTTGATAAATTGGATGACTTGACCATTCCATCTGAAAGAATAGTGTGTTGAGGAAAAATGAGTCTCCTTTCTTCTTGGTTAGTCTCTTTGGTAGTAAGGCGTCACTTGACTTTCACAGAAGATGAGAAAGGGTCTTTGGCAAGTAAAAGTTCGAGTTCCTCAATAACCTTTATAGGGTCGAAATCATCATCTTCATCAATCATAGCAATGTTTAAGAGCTCATTACCAAACTCTTCTTCGAGCTCCACCAAATACGGGTTGATCACAGGTGCTTCAATAGGTAGTGTAATGAATTTGAACTCATCATTCTTTTGTTTTGCAACCTGTTTAGGAAAACTAGCAAGATTATTAGTAACGGGATTAATAATATTAAATAAATTTGTACCACTTTGTGTTGTAAGTGACTCCAATTTATCTTGTGAATCTTCATCTTCAACTAGTGGTCTTGCAATTTCAGTATCGTCCCGAATTTCATCCTTCATTAAATAATCCCAGATTTCTTCAAAATCCCTTGTTAGGTCAAAATCTGGTTGAGGTATGTCATCATAAACTATGGCGTCAAATGGTTCGAAATCAAAATTAGAATACTTTTCATCTACATCCGTTGGATTGTCTAATGGTGGTAATACGATTGCAGAATATTCTTCAACGTAGGGTTCCGTATACACATCATCTTGTGCAATCTCCGGAGAAAAAGTACTATCAAGAACAATTGCCGGAATTGGTTTCACGGTATATGAATCTTCTTCATCATCATTTGACATACACCAAGTGTGTTGAAATGGCAATTTGTTTCTTTCTTTCCTTGACTTTTCTTGTCCTAAAATCAAGTATTCTTCCATAGTGATTTCTTTCGTCTCAATGACTTGTGCACCATATCTTGCTCTTTTCCAGTTATACACCTGATTATTGCTCAAGGCTTTTTCCTCTATAAGCTTAACATATTCTTCCATTGTAATATCCGGATCGTCCATCTTCCTAAAATAAAACTTACTCGTGCAAAAGAAGAGTGAAACAATCAAAGTAAAATAAAAGCTTCTGATATCTGCTGTTGATGCGCCGTATCCTATAAATGGGATACGCGTATCTAATACGTTAAAAATAAATCAGACTTTTATTCAGAAACGCAATACGCCGCGCTCGATAAATCAAATGCGCCGTATGTTTAAATAATCAAAAATTAATTATACTTATAAAAATTTTAATGCGCCGTATCAGCAAAAACTAATACGCCGTTACTTCGTTACGTTTCAAAATATAAGATTTTTGATTATCAGTAAAGATGCGCCGTATCGACAGAGATCGATGCGCCGTATCTGTTTAATAACTCGAAAACTGTTTTTAATTAAAATAATAGATACGCCGTATCTGCTGAAGCAGATGCGTCGTATGGCGTTATCGCTTAGAAAAAAAAAATCTTATTAAAAACAGATACGCCGTATCTTGGGGAAAGATGCGTCGTATCGAATTAATTAAACGCGTTGTATTTTATAAAAATTAAACGCAATACGCCGTATCTAGGAAAATAGATGCGCCGTATCGTTTGATTTAGCTCAGTACAACGACAGCAGAATACAAAAAATACGAAAAATAAAAACAAATAAAAACAAACGAAAATAAACACAAATAAAAGCAAACAAATAACACACAAAACAGAAAATATGCAAAATAATACAATGAATGCAAATTAACCTAATACACAACACAGTTAGCGGTTAGATTAAAAAAAATTAAAAACCTAATTAAAATACTAATCAAATTAACAGATAATAACAATTCACTCCCCGACAACGGCGCCAAAAACTTGATGCGGTGCGATGTGTCGTTCCGGTTTAGCAGTATTAATGCCTACTCAAGTTTTAAATTTATATTTAGCCGACTTATCAATAACACACACACTTAACGAGCAGTGTACCCGGTCAGTATGGATATAATGGTAAGTAGAGTGTCGATCACTAAGAGTGGAACGTATTATCTAGTTATTCTAATCAGTATTTTAATATTTTGAGTTAGCTATACAACATAATCTAACGCAAGGGGGTTCAGCCTGAGAGACTGGCACGATTGGTTGCAATTAAATAATAAACTAAACTAATAGGCACGAATCAGCAAGTAGCACACACGTACACAGATAAATACTTGAGACAATAAGAAGACCTGTCCTGATAGATAAGTAGTTTGTCACTTGTTTTATTGCTAGTTTTATATGAAGTGTATAGTTCGATGCAACGCACCGAGATTAAGTCCTTTCTCGTTGGTTCTAATCTTATCGGTGAGTAAACCCTTAATGATTACTTATGACTATCCTATTTATATTTCTTCCTACTTTTCTACAGACGATAGAATGCATAGGCGATCTAATAAATAGGCGAGGGCAGAGGCATGGCGACCCGATCAACGCTCAGCTAGACACAGAGGTTATCAATGCACTAATAAAAGTCACCAAAGACATCAACATATAAACTTTAATTAATGGGAAAGCAGTTTTAAGGGAGTGCAATCTTTCCGTTGTCACATTACACAAGCCACCAATCCTGATGAATTAAAGTTTACTAACACAATAAAACAAAACTACTTAATGAATTAAATACATGCAGGACCTTCTTACAGCTCTTGTATCTTCGTTCAAGATGTGTCTTGTGCTGCTGCCTTGACTGAATTCGTCCTAGGGTTTCTGTACTTCGGTCTTCTGTCGAACTTCGGAACTTTTAATTCGTCTGGTCTTTGGGGTATTTATAGTTTCTGTCTGAGGGTAAGATGCTTCGCATCTAGTAAGTAGATGCGGCGCATTGACTTAACTTCGCGTGGGGTCCAAGATTAATATATTCAGGAATATTCGTACACCGCCAGAAGATGCGGCGTATCTTCATAAATAGATGCGGCGCATGTCCTCTTGTATCTTGGATCGTATCTGGTGAAATCTTGATAGTGATGCGCCGTATGTAATAAGCAAGATGCGGCGCATCTGGAGCAGAATGTCTTGATCTTGTACATTTCGGTAGACTCTTAACTTCTTGCTTGTTTTGCTCCATAATTAGTTCCAAAATCGCCAAGTTTCGCCAAATGCTTGTTTTTACCTGAGAATTACAAAAGTAAACGATTAAGTATCAATCCTCATACATAATATAATAAAACAAGTCAAATAAATAGGATAAATGATGGTAATAAAATGTACTTATTTGAGTTCATCAGTGGAACTCAGGAACAACAAATTGTTTCTGCTGGTGATTCTGCTGCTAAGCTTAATGATTCTGCTGTTCGGCCAACTGATTCTGCTGCTGGCCCTTCAGAAACAAAAGAAGCAGAATTTTTAGATAATGAGGTGGATTTCAACAATCTTCCATCAAATTATCAAGTTCCTTCTTCTCCACAAACAAGAATTCACAAAGTCCACTCCCTAGATAATGTGATTGGAGATGTACAATCTGGTGTGAAGACAAGACATCAATTGATGACTTCAGACCAACAAGGGCTTCTTGATGCCCTTTATGCTTCAAAGCAGCATGAGTTTTCAAACTCTTGCTTGTTTGTATGTTTTCTCTCACAAGATGAACCAAAGAATATTCTGAAAGCCTTAGATAATTCAAGCTGGGTAGAAGCTATGCAAGAGGAGCTTCTTCAGTTCAAGATTCAGAAAGTATGGGTGCTAGTTGATTTACCTAGGAATGCAAAGGTAATTGGCACTAGATGGGTTTTCAAGAATAAAAGGGATGAAAGGGGAATAGTGATTCGAAATAAGGCTAGATTAGTAGCCCAAGGGTACACACAAGAAGAAGGGATAGACTATGATGAGGTTTATGCTCCAGTAGCAAGGATTAAGGCAATTAGGCTTTTCTTAGCTTATGCTTCATTTTTAGGCTTCACAGTCTACCAAATGGATGTCAAGAGTGCATTTTTATATGGTAAAATTGAAGAAGAGGTGTATGTTACACAACCTCCAGGCTTCATTGACCATGACCATCCAGACAAAGTGTACAGAGTAGTAAAAGCTCTATATGGCCTTCATCAGGCACCAAGAGCTTGGTATGCAACACTAGCTTCCTACTTATTAGAAAATGGATTTCAAAGAGGAAAGATTGATCAGACACTTTTCATCAAACAGCACAAGAAGGATCTTCTGTTAGTGCAGGTGTATGTGGATGACATTATCTTTGGATCTACTAGGAAGGAGATGTGTTTAGAATTTGAGAAACTTATGCATGATAAGTTTCAGATGAGTTCTATGGGAGAACTTACATTCTTTTTGGGTTTGCAAGTTAAGCAATCATCTGAAGGCATATTTATTAGTCAAGACAAATATGTCGCAGAGATACTTAGAAAATTTCAATTTGCTGATTCAAAAATAGCAAGCACACCAATGGACTCTGAGAAGCACCTTCTGAAAGATGAAGATGGAGAAAATGTAGATGTACACACTTACAGATCTATGATAGGATCTTTGATGTACCTTACATCATCTAGACCTGATATCATGTTCCCTGTTTGTGTTTGTGCAAGATTTCAAGTTACTCCAAAGGTTTCTCATTTAACTGCAGTCAAGAGGATTTTTAGATATCTCAAGGGTCAACCAAGGTTGGGTCTATGGTATTCAAGGGAATCACCTTTTGACTTGGTAGCATATTCGGATAGTGATTATGCTGGTGCTAGCTTGGACAGAAAGTCAACAACTGGAGGATGTCAATTCCTTGGGTGTAGACTTGTCTCATGGCAGTGTAAGAAGCAAACAAGTGTGGCAAATTCAACAACTGAAGCTGAATATATAACTGCTGCAAGTTGCTGTGGTCAGGTTCTATGGCTTCAAAACCAACTCCTTGACTATGGGTACAATTTCTTAAACACTGTTATTCATATTGATAATAGTAGTACAATTTGTATTATTAAAAATCCAGTGCAACATTCTAAAACAAAACACATTGAAATTAGACATCACTTTATAAGAGACTACAATGAGAAAAGATTAATTCAAGTACTTAAAATTGCTTCAGAATTCAATTTTGCAGATCTGCTAACCAAAGCTTTTGATGTTGGAAGGTTTCAGTACTTGGTAGCAAGTATTGGAATGCTTAATACTTAAATTTTTCAATCTATGTGTTTTTATATATATACCAGTGTGGTTAATTCTGGTGATTACTCAGTTAATTCTGGTGATTACTCAATTAAGTCTGGTAGTTAAATTTTTGTCTGTACTGTTGTCTTTGTAAATTTGTACTAGCTATTACTTTAAGATTGTGTTATTTCATACAGTTAGTCATATGTTTATTCTAATACAAGACAAGTACTTTGTACATTGTTCTTTTGGTTTTAGACTAACAATTTCAGGTATGAACATGTGAACACAAAAGATGTTTCAAGTGAAATGGAAGCAGCAGAATTGAGATACTAGTTGCTGACATATTAGGTTTATGATGGACTGAGTTTGGAAATTTAAAACTCCTTAAAACTACTTTCTTGAAACCTAAGTATGAAATTTCACATTGAATTGATGACTTAGTTGATCAGATAGTAACTGATGCAACTCACTTTCTATCATTTTATACTTTCAAGTATAATGAGCAAGTCTAAGGACATCTGATAGAAAGAACAGCTAGTAAAAGTGAATCTAACACTTGTGTTAGAGGTAACAATTACTATGAGCTGGAAACCCTGTCAGGAAAACTCTTTGAATGAGTTTATTTGCACACAGGCAGTTATTTATAACTGAAAAACATTGGTTCTCACACAACCAGAGGTTGCTTTAAACCGAAATTTTGATTAAGTGTCTGTTATACACTTAATCCCTTCAAAATGGTTGAAAGCAGTATGATTTTTCAATTCTAAAATCATGAACATACTGCTAAGTCAAACAATTTCTTAAACAAGAATTTTCAAAGGATTCACAAAAACCATCCATTGATGGACCATGAGTCAAATGCCCCATGTATCACCTCTCATAGGAGTTAACACACCCAGAAGTGATGAGGGCAGTAACTTAAACTCTTAAGGAATTGATGGCTTCATGTACAATATTGTCTGACAACAAGTTCTAAATGATGGATCAGATGATAAGGAAAGATATATTTTGGTACATAGTGAGATCTTCCAAACAAGGGGAGGATAAAATTTTATTTGCTTCAGGGGAGGAAACATCTCAGGGGAGGAAATAAAAGCCCAAGAAAGGAAGATAAACCCAATGTAAAGGAGGAAAAGATAAGAGCATACAAGATGATGACATGGAGGTTGAAAATGACAAGAACATTCCAAAGGAGAAAGTTCAATCTAGGTCAAACGAAGAAAAGTTTCAATTTCAGTTTACCACGTTTGTTCATCAGTTGCAAAGACATGCTGATAGATGATTTCACTTGTTGAAACAAGCATCCAAGATACACAGCACCATTGCCTCTTATAATTCCTCCATCCAAGGAAATTGCACTATCTTTTAGGTCAGTGTTTGAAGTCTATAGATGTGTGTATGATATTGTTGAAGTCAAAGATCAGAAAGTAGATGAGTTACTGAGATAGATATTAATCTTTCAGAATAAAAGAAAGTTCAGTGCAAGGGTCTGACTATGAAGTGTTTGAAAGATCTTCACAATCCATAATTTAATTCAGAAACATGTTGAAATGGATTCACATGTTTAGGGGAGGATTGTTGGGAATTAAATATTCTGAAGTTTAAGTATCGGGAAAATCTCTTAAGTGATTAAATCTGGTAGCAGTAGAGTTAAGTCTGGTGAGTTCCAAAGTTAAGTCTGCTGGTTATCTGCTGGTTAAAGTCTGGTCGTTGAAGTTAAGTCTGGTGGTTATGTCAAGTGTTAATTCTGGTGACTATCAGAGTTAATTCTGGTTGATGAAGATATTAAGTCTGGTTGACTAAAAGTCAATAATACACGGTAGATAATATCTTACCCCATGTGCTCAGTCTTTATCTTATTCTCTTAGTTAACAAGTTGTGTACACAGATACATGTTGTATCCTATGTACTGACACAAATAAGATAAGCTAGCAAGTTGTTTTGACAAGACTTAACATTAATGTAAAGATCTTTCTTATGTTAAAAAAGAAAGATCTTAGTCTAGAGATAAATGTGTGTTAAACTTATAGTGAAAAATATATCTCTCAAGAACATAGAACAAAAACAATATCACAAGTTAGAAACTTAAGATTCAAGGTTGTAACCCTAGTGATATTTCAAGATCACTCGTATTATTATCATTAATAATATTGAATCGTTTGGTGTTAATCTTTCATTGTTCCTTGTTCAATAACTAACACAACCATTCCATTTCCACATCACAAATAACCTTCTAAGTGTGATTAAGTAGATTCCGCATTCTTAATCATATTAACTCAATATATCTTACACACAAAGAATAAAAGGTTTAACCACCTTAACCGTGTGTCCAATCCTAACAATTGTCGTACCAAACATTTATTTATTTTCGGTAAATCATTTATTTAAATTCGTAAAATTTATTCGGAAATACAAAATGGCATGACATTGTCGTACCAAAAATTTAAAATATTTAAAATTTTTTACAAATTGGTACGATAATGTCGTACCAAATTGAATGAATTAAGCACTGTTGATGTGCATGCCAGCAAAATGGGACGATAATTTTTTTGTACTTTGTCGACCCAAACTGTCAACTATGCAAAAAAAAAAAAAAAAAAAGCAGCAGCAGCCTGCATTTCCAGGTTTTTTCCGAAAAAAACCTACCATTACACAACCTGTAAATCAACCAATATCCGCAATACCAATTCGGCAATATGATACAATGCCAAATTACTCATCCACGATTGCATTCGACAAATACGATACAAATTAAACTAACAAATACGATACAAATTAAACTAACAAATACGAACTTTATACAAAAACAAACCAAAATCATGTACACGTTGTAGTTTACAATCCTAATGTTTTACCAACAAAACCTGTTTCTAACGCGATCAACAATTCGGCAATAGATTCTTGTATTACATAACTAACAACAAAATACGATACAAATTAAACTACACCTACTCCTAGTCCGACTCCTCCTCCCCTCCTCCTCCTCCCCCTCCACTGCCTCCTCACCACCACTAGCATTAAAATTCTCGGGAATGTGGCTCAAATGAGGATTAGTTTGTCTTATGTATTGGTTAAGGTCGGGTGTCGGCTCGGCATAATTAGGACTAGAACCCGGGTTAGAACTAGAACCCGGGCATGTAGTAGAGTCGGGAAAGACGGGGCGATAACAATTGTCCAAGGAAGAATTATTATTAAAGGTGGGAAAGGGATTAGGGCCGGGATGAGGTTCGGGAAATGAGGGAAATGAGGGAAATGTGGGAAAGTTAACAGGAAACGGATTACCTGCTTGGCTGTTGTTGTAGTGGCTGGCAAACTGCCCAAAGATAGACTCGAAGCTGGTTTGTCGAGCGTGAATCTGTTGATTCTGAAGTGAGAGCACTTGATTTTTCCTCCTCAACAACTCATTCTCTTGTTCCCTTTGCCTGAGCGCCGACGAAATATCCTCCTGAGTAGCAAAGTTTTGTGCAAACGGCTGATGTGCGGACCTGGATGAAGCTTTGCTGCCGCCCGGCATTAGCCTGCCAACGCCCTTAAAATTTTACCGGTTGTCACTATGAGTTGTCTTATCCAGTACTTGCTTCTCGGTCATCAACGGGAATGTACCGGCTTTAACCCGATCCCAGAGATCCTTCATCGCCAACTGTGTAAGTCAAAAAAAAAAAAAAAAAAAAAGTATGTTAAAAACAGGTAAGTTAAAAAAAAAAAAAACAAGTAACTTGTTAATGACGCATGTTAAGAGATAAATTACTTACATAAGACGTCTCGTTTTCTTTACTTTTAAAGACGCCCCCTTTTGTTGCATGGAACCTCCTCCACGTCTCGACGAGTTCTTCATTCTGCCCTGCATTCCTAACCCGCTATACATACAACATAAAATAAATTAATAACGAGTTATATATAAACATTATATAGACCTTTAAAAATCAAAAAATTATAATGAGTCTTACGTGCTCGTTTCGTCCTTGTACAAACGACTTCCTCCCTTGGTGGGTTAAAACCTTGTTTTTTCCCCGGTTTTCTGCATTTTTTGCAGATCTCTCCATTCGTTTCGGAGTCGACCACCAGTCGATCAACGACTCCCACTCTGTTGGGCTTCTGCTACCCCACACACTCGACGGCGGCGGATTTTGCTTTGCCGTCTCGATTTGCGGTTGTGTGTCAAAGTACTTTTTCTTCATCCTGTATTTATGTTTGCGCCATAGTATTCGCAGCTGAAGTTGAATCCCAAGAGTTACCCGTTCCCCCACCGTGTACACACACTGCCCAACCTTCACTTGGTTCTGGTTGTTTAACCAAGGCGCGAGCCGGAAATAAGTCTGCAAATAAATTACGCATTTAAATAAACAAACAATTTAAATATAACACGCATATCTAAATGGTCGATAACGATAAGAATACAAATAAAATAAACAATTAATACCTCGAGTGCGGGAAGTATGTGAGCCTTAAAAGGCGCCGGAATCTCATCCCACTCGCAGTCAAAGGGAAGTGGACTAACTACTTCCCCCAAAAGACTACTGAACTGCGGTGCATACGTGCCCACAGGTGAAAAGGTGCCTAGATCATCTGTGTCAAAGCTGATCGGCAAAGGCCGATTACCGTTCGCTTTAAACACCCTCCTTAAGGCCCGATTTGAGGTCCCACTCGCAATCGAACCTACAAATATAAGTTATTGAGTCGTGAAAATACAAGTAAAAAAATTTAGTTTTATCAATAAAAAACTTAAAATAAAAATCACAATTTCTTACCTGCACAGTAGCCCGGCCTAGTAAAATAGGGCCGGTGTGGTGGATCACCACTGGCATCCCCGCCGTGTAATTGGGGAGCTACACACGCCATCTGTAAAATTACAAGTACAAGAACACACAATTTCGTGGACCAATTAATACTAATACACACATTCATATAAATATACACATTTAAACATAACATAACATGCAATTTCATTCAAATAAAAGTTACACGTTTAAACATATAGTAACAATTTCATTCAAATTACAAATTAAGAACAATTGTCATCATCCGAATCATCGCTAGATAAAACTTCTTGAACAACATTCGTGGGGTTCACTTCATCATCATCAGACACGTCAACATCATCATCATCAAGGACATGAGCAACGACATCATCTTCATTATTAACAAAATCAGCATCTTCTTCAGCATCATCTGGTGGGGCGTCCACTTCTGTTGATTCATGATTTATACTCAAATTTGCAGACTCCAAACCTGGCAAACCAACAGACAATGCAACATCTGATGAATTGCTGCCATGTATAACATCTTGATCAGAATCTACCACATCCCGATCCCAGATCTTCCGATGATGAACATCTTCGACGACCTTCCAATGAGGTGGTCGTCTAGCAGGGTCTTCAAGGTAGAAGACTTGTGTTGCTTGTGTCGCAAGAATGTATTGTTGATTTCTATAAGCATCCTTATCAGTCAAAATATGACGTATGCCACGTTTAATGTAAGAACGCCTAGAGCGTGCCGTAGGGTTATTAGGGTTACGAGTGTCGAACCATAAAACCCGGAACAACACAACCTTTCAGTCGCCCAAATAAGTGAGCTCCAGAATTTCCTCCAGTTGACCATAATACATTTCTCCATCAGGCCTGGGTGTTGAAACTCCACTGCATTGAGTGGTATGAAGTTTATCGTGCTCATGCACCAAAAACTTCACACCGTTAACTATGCAAGCGGGGTATGTAAATGCACGAGATGAAGGTCCACATGCCAAAGAGAATAACTCGGGACTACAGCTTGGGTCTTTTGCCACGCTCTTTTCACGGATCTACGAAAGAGATACAAACAGATTCAGATGAGCAAAAAATCTGGACTACAAGGTAATATATCTAATGTGTTTACCTTGTGATTGAACCAGGGAGGAAAACTTGTTTCCACGGTATTGTTAGGAAATTCACTGCAAAAGTTCATGATATTAGAATAAGTCGTCGAAAACAAATAACTTAGCAAAAAAAGGGTTCTTCAAAATATAAAAAAGAAGAAACATACTCTTTGTATGCCTGGATGTCTGCGTCGATTTCAGGACTGTCGTTAAGTACAAACCATACAACTGCCTGCATAACATCTGGCTCCATCCTAGTATCTACACATCTACCCACCGGTTTGCATAATGACTGGAACACCTGAAATTTATTTGGTTGTTCAGGTGCACCGTCGTCATTTCTTTCAGGACGATTAAATCTCGTCTCGACATCCTTAAGATAACGCGAGCAAAAAGTTAATGCTTCTTCTGCCACATAACCCTCCGCTATGGAACCTTCAGGTCTGGCTTTATTTCGGACATAATTTTTCAGCTTCTTCATGTATCTTTCAAATGGATACATCCACCTGTAGTAAACAGGGCCACCTAGAATAGCCTCTTCGGGTAAATGCATAACCAAATGAATCATTATGTCAAAAAAGCGAGGGGAAATATTTGCTCTAATTTAATCATAACATCGAGCATTTGTTTTTTAGCTTTCTCCATGTCCCGCTGCGTCAAATTTCGAGCACAAATCTGCTTAAAGAATAAGCAGAGCTCGATTAATGGGGGTGAAATGTCTTTGGGTAAGTATTGGTGAACTCCATAAGGAAGTAACCGCTGCATCATAATATGACAGTCATGAGATTTTAGGCCCGTTATGTTGTTATCGTCAGCGGTCACTTTTTTCTTGAAGTTGGATCCAAACCCATCGGGTAGTCTAACTCCTTTGATGAATTAACAAAACCGTTTTCTGTTTTCTGGTGTGAAAGAGTACTTTGGATGAGGCTTATCGAACTTCCCGATTCCTTTATCAACGAGCCACAACTCTTTTCGAACTCCCAGAGTTTTCAAGTCTTGCCTTGCCTTTAGCGTGTCTTTGGATTTGTCGTTCATTAACAAGGTATTAAGCACACTCTCAAACACGTTCTTTTCGATGTGCATGACATCGAGATTGTGCTTTAGTTGAAGAACGGGCCAATACTCCAGTTTGTAGAAGATAGAACGCTTACTCCAATTCAATTCAATTTCTCGATTAGGTTTAGGGTTATTTTTAACAATACGTGGATGTTTCCCCGAGACACGTTTAAAGACTTTACTAATTTGAATCATGATTTCTTCATTGGTAAAGTTTCTAGGAGGATGCTTATTTTTAGGTTTACCATGGAATTCGTTATGTTTCCTCCTCATTGGATGGTTTACGTGTAAGAATCTTCTATAACCAACATAAGCGATTTTATTCTTCACAGGAAGCGATGGAGTGTCCTGATTACATGTTGGGCATGCATAGTAGCCTTGTCCACTCCACCCAGACAAACTACTTCGAGCTGGAAAGTCATTTATGGTCCATAAAACCGCCGCTTTCATGTTGAAATGAGTACCCGTAGCAGCGTCTAAAGTCCACACACCTTTCCATAAGTCTTGGAGTTCTTTGATCAAAGGCTGCAAGAAAACATCAATGTCCTTTGCAGGTGATTTAGGGCCGGGAATTAACATCGTCAACATTAGAGAAGTCTCTTTCATACACATCCACGGGGGTGTGTTGTATGCTGTCAATATGACCGGCCACATGCTGTAACTTTGACTCATGTTGCCAAACGGATTGAAACCGTCAGCAGCCAACCCTAATCGGACGTTTCTAGGGTCACAAGAAAACTCGGGTTTCATTATGTCAAAATTTTTCCATGCTTTACCATCACACGGGTGATTCATCTTACCGTTTTCCTTAGACTGTCCAGTAGCATGCCAAGTCATCCACTTTGCGATGTGTTTTGTGTTGAACATACGTTGTAGTCTAGGAGTTAACGGAAAGTAACGTAACACCTTGTTGGCAACTTTCTTCCCTTTTTCTTTAGGTTTTTCCATCTACTCGCGTTGCAGATTGGACAATTATCCAGACTTTTGTTCTCATCTGATCCTCAAAATAAAAAACAATCATTTATACAAGCATGGATCGATTCGTATCCTAACCCGATATCTTTGTATGTCTTCTTGATTTCATAGTATGAAGGTGGGAAGTTGAATCCATTCTTAGGGAGACATGCCTTTTGCAAAAGAGCTAGAATCATGTTAAACCCTTTATCAGGTATTTTACATAAGACCTTGATGTGCGAAAGCTCTGACGTAAAGTTCAGTGCAGTCATATCACAACTTGGACCCAACATTTGGGTGGACCTAGCAAGTAACTCTTCGTACTTGTTATTAATGCTAGGACCCGTTGTTTGAGCTGGTTGAGAACCTGTTGTTTGTGTTGGTTGAGAACCTGTTGTTTGAGATGGTGGAGTTGGGTCATTATTTGCAGAAATATCTTGGAAGAATGCATCCATGTTAATGTGTTCAGGTGAAGGTGGTTGTGGTGTGTTGTTTACTATGGGTGGAGGAAGCGGTTCACCGTGATATTTCCAAGTGGTATAACTTTTGTCTAACCCGTATTGTGAAATGTGTGACTCAAGAGTTTTGAGAGTACCCAATTTATTCCAAGCGTTACCACAACGAACACATGGGCAAAGAATCATTTTTGTGATGGGGTGTAACAATGGCTCACAACGCGCGATGAATGCAAAAAGACCATCTAAAAACTCAGGGGAATTACGGTTGGATATAGTGGTCCTACTCTTATCAATTGTCATGACTGCGTTGCAAAAAAACAGTTTCAAATAAATGAACATATATATATATATATATACATATGCAAATAAACACATTCAAACACGAAAAGGCGTAATTGTGAACTGTTTTGATTACCTAGTGCAACTATGGAAGGCAATCCTAACCCACTCTTTGAATGTCTCGTCTCATATATGAATGCGTATAACCGATTTACTATTTGAAAAAAATTCGGCAGCATTTCCCCTCAACTCCCCAAATATGTGCATTAAAGACATATTCGTAGGAGTGAAAGGGAAATACTGTCGAATTTCTCTCAAATAGTAAAACAGTTATACGCATCCATATCCTAAATGAGACAAAACATTCAAAAAGCAGTCCCAAACAGGGGACTTTCCGAAATTAATTTCTAATAAATTAATTTCGGACGGGTTTTCTATAGGATGATTAATTCCAGATGGGGGTTGTCCGAAATTCTAAAATCCTAAAAAAAGTTACATAAGTCTAACAATCACAATATCATACTAACAAAATGGCATATTCACAATATCATGCTAACCAAACTCATATTACTAATCAAACGGCATATTCACAATATCATATTAACCAAACGCATATTACTAACTAAACGACATATTCACAATATCATACTAACCAAACGCATTTTACTAAAAAAACGCAACCATCAAAGTAATTAAATTATATACCTAGTTCACGGCTGAAATAAAGGAAGAGAAGAAAAGAGAAAAAGAGGAAAAGAGGTGGCTGCTGTCCCGACCCGGCTGTGGTGCTACTGCTGTCCCGACTGTAACAATTCGCATTTCAGGTTAATTTCTATTTCCGAAAATTTTACTATTCATTTCACTATTCATTTTTACTATTCACTTGCACTATTCATTACGGAAATTTTTATTTCATATTCTCGTAAGTTAAATTATTTCCATGATAAAGTGAAAGTTTGACGCTCATTGGGTCACTTTCGCCAAAGTTAATGAGAAAATATACGTTTGGTTTAAACGTCGTTTAAACATCCTGTGCAATAACGAAAACCAACTGCGCCAATTTTTCTCGCATCAGATTAATGTTTAGTACACTCATAATCAATTAGGGAATTTTTGATAATTAAGTTAAAATGTTACCAAATAGACCCTGTGTCTTACAAAACAGAAATTGCGTTTTAAGCACTTTTACTTATCCGCAACCTTAGCCTATACCTGCACCACATTTTCTAAGACGATTAGAAGCTTTTATATTATTGGAAAATTCAACATATTTTTCCCTCCTCCTTTGACCAAAAATCAATCCTTGATTCTATAAATCATTCCTTGATTTTTAGGCTTACGGTTTTATGTCTAAAGGACATTTAACACCAACCGACACTAGACTGAGCCCAGTCTAGACATTATAGGCTATTTTAATTCATTATCGTCATATTAGAAAAGTTACATTTTACTTTTCTCAGTTTTACGCAACTTTTGTACATTTTACGTATTACGCGTTTTAGACCCGCGTTTCTAGTTTTAACAGTGTTTAAGCAACCCGATGGGACTTATCACTCATTTTATATTTTATTATAGAGTATAATGATAAGTTAAATCATTCCTACAAGTTTCGTATTTTTACGATACCCGGTTTTACGTTTCGTGACTTAACGGTTTACAGTTAGCGATTAACGGAACCAAAACTAACTCCATAAACAAGATAATACCAAAACTAACCAAGTAATCTATCCCTAGCCTTGTGAACCGCCTATAGGGGGGGGATTCACCCCTTGTGTGGCTTGATCTTATGCCTTGAACCTTAAGATCATTACATGTGTATAAGCTTCCTTAGTAAGCTTTGAATAAGTCTTGCAACTAACCTCCTTAAGGCACCTTGTTAAGTTTTTATTGATCCAAAGCCTAGTTCTTCTTTCCTTTTGGTGACCTTTCATCCACACAAGAAGAGTTCTAGTAGAAGTCTTCAAGTGCTTTTCCAAGTAATCAAAGAAGTAGGAAGCTAGTTCTTGATCAATCAAAGTCCTATCCTTGTTCTTAGTTTCCTTTCATTAGAAAGCCAAAAGTTGTAAGAAACCCTAACACATTTTCTTGCTCAATATCATTTTCATGCTTATTATGCTTCTTTCATGCTATATATGGTCTTTGTGTTATGTTCATGATGTATAAAAACTCTTAAAACAAGTTATGGAAACTATATGTTAACCTATGTTAAGTAATCAAGGAAACTAGTGACATATATTGAGAAATACGACCAAAATGGTATAAACATGATATTGGACAATTACATACTATGATAGAGGACTTAAAAAGGAAAATATAGCAATTTGAATTATCGAAAACGAGTATACGAGTCAAAAGTTATGGCCAAAAGAAGTTAGCGAAACCAAAACGCCGAAAGTTTAGAGGCACTTCTGGTCTGTTTCATCAAAAAGTTAAAACACGAAAGTTTTCCGGAATGACGTTTTATTCAAACAAGATTTAGACCACAAGACCTGAAAACGCATAACGAATGAGATATTTTTTTGAAATCTCAACAGCCCCTATATTACACCTAAATGACCATGTATTGGTTACGACCAAGTAAAACCAAGAGGTCTAATGACCTTAAGCCGAGACCACAGCCATGGCTAAGGCCAAGGATGAGTCTCAAGACCATGGTAGCCATGACCAAAGCCATGGCAAGGCCACGGCTAAGACCTTAAGGCTTTCTAAGCCGAAAACATGAACTAAAGTGTTAGTAATAACATAATCAACCAATTTGTATCTACTCCATCAACATACCATGAAGTTTTGCAAGTAATATCACATTCATACTAGACTTAATAAACTTATGAAGATAACAATCTTCATTCAAAATAAACTTTCCTAAGTTTATTCAACTTTCGGACACGTAACATTTTAAGACAAAAACATATATTTTCTATTGAATACTACAACACTAGGGAGCTTCATGTGAGGGGTTTTATTTGGGTAAACGGATCGACGAGTTGCTGGATTTACGAGTTAAAGTGTCCTAGCTCCTCGAACGTTTACTACATGACCTCTGAATTATGATGGCCCGAACGGTAGTACAAGATATACAAACTAAACTTGTTCATAAACCATCATCATACAACGACCTATACATCATACTAAGTGCTACATCATGAACAATATGCAAGACATATATATGCACGTCTTTGTATTCTTAGACATTATTCCAACCTAAGTCGCAACGTCCTATTGTAGGTTGCACTTAGAGGTTTCCCGGCTTATCCATCAAATTCATTAAGGCACTAAGACACCATCAAACTCACGGTGAGTTCATAGCCCCACTTTCTATTACTTAATTGTTTTACAAACCCTTGGGGGGAATACATGCTATTTTTAACCGAACACAATGCTTTGAAATTGTATGCTATATGATTGTTTTATTATCACTAAGTACCATCCTTGCCAATCCAAGACCCCATATCATGAACCATTTAATCACTAGGATAGTGAGCGCGAGTATTGTGAATAGGCCTATTGGGATTGACGAATCCCGTTTGTGTTGACCAGTCAGGCAAACAAACGCACTAATATTTGATACTTAGGTATGACGGCAAAGTACCTATCGGGGTAACTCCACCGATTGATATTGGTACACGTTAACATATTGGTTGCATGAGCTTAGTGAATAATAATAACCATTTTGTTTTCCAACTATGAGTACGAGTCTAATTAACTCACACTACCAACATATTGTGTTCAACTCCATAACAAACTCTATGAATATCACTCAACCTTTGTGTTGACAGTTTTAAGCATGTATTTCAGGTGCATAATGATCAAGGATGGCACGGAGGGGCACAGACTCAATCAAGAAGGCTATAACTTATTTTATCATTCAAAACGACATAAAATGACTTTATATTGATGTATTTTGTAAACATGGAACCTTTTGGGACCTATTTTGTAAACTCTGACATATTATTTGAATGATAAATCCTTTTTAAAACGACTCAGTTAGAGATCGTTTTCTATTATTATGACTGTTGTGCCGTCGAGTAACACCCAGTTTGAATTTCACTACATCATTGAATTGGGGGGGGGGTTACAGATTGGTACCAGAGCCATGGTTGTAGAGAAACGGGTCTAAACGAGACCTAAACTATAACCACCTTTACAAACAAAAACATTTTATAGCCTTCCGCTCTTCGTGCCTTCCATCCTTCAGATGATCATGGACTTGTTAGACATTGTATACTACACAAACATGTTAGCATATGAATATATGTACCCTTACTTGAGCATTTCTCCGTAGACATTTTATTACTACACAAACATGTTAGCATATTGATATATGTACCCTTAGCACATTTGAGCATTTTCACGTAAGCATGTTATGCTACGCAAACATATTAACATATTGATACATACACACTTTTCATATTTGAACATTTCTCATAAGCATTAGATTTATTCTAACATCATAATCCTTATTGTAGACATCATGTCTGTACCTCCATCACCCGATCACATTCCCGCTATGCCCGCTCACTTACCATTTCTTCCCGGACTCAATGATCCCTATCTTGAAGCACTTGATTATGAAAATGAGGAAGAACCATATGAGGATATAGTCAGTGACCAAGAGGAAGAAATGGAAGAAGATCTGGACGAAGATCCCGAAATGGACATAGACGAGGAAGAAGAGGAGGAACTACCAGTGGTACGACCACTATCACCATTGACATCACCACCACCGATCTCTGTAACCTCCTCCGAATCAAATCATAATACTCCCACTTGAGGTCCAAAGTCCACTTATGAGATCGGCAGATCATCCAAACTCACACCTACATTCATAAATTCTGCCCAGTACGATGTATACTGTAACAATTCGCATTTCAGGTTAACTTCTAATCCTGAAATTTTTACTATTCATTTTAACTATTCATTGGCACTATTCATTTCCGAAATTTTTATTTCATATCGAAATTTTTATTTCATATTCTCGTGAGATAAATTATTTCTATGACAAAATAAAAGTTTGACGCTTGTCGGGTCATTTTCGCAAAAATTATTAAGAAATTATACGTTTGGTTTAAACGTCGTTTAAACATCCTACGCATAACGAAAACCAACTGCGCCAATTTTCCTCGCATCAGATTAATATTTAGAACACTCACAATCAATTAGGGAATTTTTGATAATTAATTCAAAATGTTACCAAATAGACCCTGTGTCTTGCAGAACTAAACTTGTGTTTTAAGCACTTTCACTTATCCGCAACCTTAGCCTTCACCTGCACCATATTTTCTAAGGCATTTAAAAGCTTTTATATTGTTGAAAAATTCAACATATTTTCCCTCCTCCATTGACCATTAAATCGTTCTTTGAGTTTATAAATCATTCCTTGATTTTTAGGCTTACGGTTTTAGGTCTAAAAGACGTTTAACACCAACCAACACTAGACTGAGCCCAGTCTAGACATTATAGGCCATTTTAACCCATTATCATCATATTAGAAAAGTTACATTTTACTTTTCTCAATTTTACGCAACTTTCGTACGTTTTACGTATTACGCGTTTTAGACCCGCGTTTCCAGTTTTAACAGGGTTTAATCAACCCGATTGAACTTACCACTCATTTTATATTTTATTATGGATTATATTGACAAGTTTAATTATTCTTTCAAGTTTCGTATTTTTACGATACCCGGTTTTACGTTTCGTGGCCTAATAACTTACGGTTAGCGATTAACGGAGCCAAAACTCACTCCGTAAACAGGATAACACCAAAAATTGACCAAGTCATCCTCCCTAGCCATTACAAACCGCCATATAGAGGGGGGAGTCATCCCTTGGTGGCTTGATCCTAGCCTTTGATTCATTAGATCATTACATGTGTAATAATGTATTTACAAAACTACCCTAAATGCTTCCTATAAATACTAACCTAAACCTTCATTAAAACTTGCACCCTCCTTTCTTATAACCTAAAGTCCTAAACCCTAAAGGCACTTCTTATAGATTTTGAAATAAAAATCTTATGTTCTTGAAAGAAAACTAGGTTTTGATCCTCTTTTCTTCAAAGTTTTCAAGTGAAGTCGTTATAATCTTCGAATAGCTTCAGGTTTCCAACAAGACGTCGTTATAATCTTCGAATAACTTCGGGTTTCCAAAAGGACGTCGTTATAATCTTAATTTGGTTTCGGGTTTTTAAGGATTCCGAAGGAGGAATTGTTCTAGTTCTTGTTCTTAAATCCTTGATTTCCTTTCTTAAGTGAAAGCCAAAAGTTGTAAGAACAAGCGACCATGGGATGGAAACCGTGGAGGAAAACCTCAACAACAACACCACTACCACCAACAACTCCAACTACCACAATAACAATAGAAACAACAACAACAAGCGACCATGGGATGGAAACCGTGGAGGAAACAACAACCATCATAACCACCAAAACAAAAGACAAGAAGCCGTAACGGCTTATGTTGCTGCACCATCCGGAGGTGGATATGCTGGGACCCAACAACAGTGCACTAAGTGCAACTATCATCATGTAGGTCCCTGCCCCGCCAAGTGCAACAAGTGCCAAAAGCCGAGACATCTTGCCAAAGATTGTAAAAGCAGGGCCACTGGAGCTAACACTCAGCCAATAGTTACATGTTATGGGTGCGGCGAAAAAGGACACTTCAGGAACAAATGTCCTCAAAACCAGGGTCAAAAAGGCGGAGGTGCTCGTGGTAGAGCCTACATCATGGGCAACGGTGAACCACAACAGGACCCGGATGTGGTTACTGGTACGTTCTCACTCAATAACATTCCTGTTAAAGTCTTATTCGATTCTGGTGCTGATATGAGCTTTTTATCTACTAGAATTGCGCCTTTACTTGGTATCCCACCAATCACTCTAAACACAAACTACAGTATTGAACTAGCTAACGGTAACTTAGTAAATACTAAATCCGTGATCCCAGACTGTACCCTTAACTCCTAGACCTCCTATTTAACATCAACCTTATGAAAATCGAACTTGGAAGTTTTGATGTAGTCATCGGCATGGATTGGCTATCTAAACATCAAGCTAACATCATCTGTGGTGAAAGGGTTGTTCACATTCCTTGTGACAAAGAAACTTTGGTCATCCGTGGTGATCAAAGTGGAACCCGATTAAATATCATCTCATGTATCAAAACCTTGAAATACATTGAGAGAGGATGTTATGCCTTCCTAGCACACGTAACCGAAAGGAAATCCGAAGAAAGACATCTTGAAGATGTTCCCATTGCACGTGAATTTCCCGAAGTCTTTCCCGAAGACTTACCCGGACTTTCACCAAATCGTCAAATAGAATTCCAAATTGATTTAGTATCAGGAGCGGCGCCAGTAGCCCGCGCACCTTACAGGCTAGCACCGTCAGAGATGCAAGAGCGATCAAATCAATTACAAGAACTTTTGGACAAGGGATTTATTCAACCTAGTTCCTCACCTTGGGGAGCTCCCGTATTGTTCGTAAAGAAGAAAGATGGATCATTACGAATGTGCATTGATTATCGTGAACTAAACAAGTTAACAATAAAGAACCGATACCCATTACCAAGAATTGACGATTTATTCGATCAGTTACAAGGTTCAACCTATTACTCCAAAATTGACCTACGATCAGGTTACCATCAAGTTAAGGTTCGTGAGGAAGATATTCCAAAAACAGCCTTTAGGACACGATATGGTCACCACGAATTCCAAGTAATGCCATTTGGGTTGACTAACGCACCAGCAGTATTCATGGATCTCATGAATCGAGTGTGTAAGCCATACCTAGACAAATTCGTGATAGTATTCATCGATGATATTCTTATCTACTCCAAAAACGAAGAAGAACACAAACAACATCTAAGAACAATTTTAGGGTTACTCAAGGAAGAGAAATTGTATGCGAAATTTTCAAAATGAGAATTTTGGATTCGTTCTGTACAATTCCTTGGGCATGTGATTGACAACACTGGTTTACACGTCGATCCCGCTAAAATTGAAGCTATCAAAGATTGGCCAACACCTACCACACCTACAGAAATTCATCAATTTCTAGGACTAGCTGGGTATTACCGAAGGTTTATCGAAGGATTTTCCTCAATAGCAAAACCTTTGACCCAGCTAACCAAGAAAAACAAGAAGTACATTTGGAACGAAGATGAAGAAGAAGCCTTCCAAATTCTCAAACAAAAACTTTGTAGTGCCCCTATTCTAGCATTGCCAGATGGGATCGAAGATTTTGTAGTCTACTGTAATGCATCGCACCAAGGTTTGGGTGCCGTGTTGATGCAACGTGAGAAAGTCATGGCTTATGCTTCACGACAACTCAAGAAACATGAGGAAAACTACACCACTCATGACTTAGAGTTAGGAGCTGTAGTCTTTGCACTAAAAATCTGGAGACACTATCTATACGGTACTAGATGTACTG
This sequence comes from Artemisia tridentata subsp. tridentata, assembly GCA_021014915.2. Classification (NCBI taxonomy): domain Eukaryota; kingdom Viridiplantae; phylum Streptophyta; class Magnoliopsida; order Asterales; family Asteraceae; genus Artemisia; species Artemisia tridentata. The sequence continues at coordinate 102,507,632 of CP139507.1, read as the reverse complement.
TGTTCACCGATCACAAAAGTCTTCAACACATCTTAAACCAAAAAGAACTAAACATGAGGCAACGTCGATGGTTGGAATTACTAAGTGATTACGACTGCGACATTCGCTACCATCCAAGAAAGGCAAACGTAGTAGCCGACGCCCTGAGCCGAAAGGAATGGGTTAAACCATTACGAGTCCGAACCTTAGTCTTTACCATAAACTCTAATTTTCCCGCTCAAATTCTTCACGCTCAAGCTGAAGCAGTGAAACAAGAAGTCATCAAAAAGGAAAAGTTAGACGGCATGATACGGAAGAAATTCGAAACCCGTTCAGACGGAACTTTATGCTTCGAAGGTCGAAGTTGGTTACCACTTTATGGTGGCCTACGAGACTTGATCATGCACGAATCCCATAAATCTAAATATTCCGTACATCCAGGATCTGATAAGATGTATCAGGATCTTAAACAACTCTATTGGTGGCCAAACATAAAAGCTGATATTGCAACATACGTTGGCAAATGTCTTACATGCTCCAAAGTAAAAGCCGAACATCAAAAACCATCCGGTCCATTACAACAACCCGAGATTCCTATGTGGAAATGGGAACGAATTACAATGGACTTCATTACCAAGCTTCCAAAGACATCAAGCGGTTATGACTCCATCTGGGTCATAGTTGATCGTCTCAAAAAGTCCGCACACTTTTTACCAATTAAAGAGACATACAAAATGGATCAGTTAACCAGACTGTACATTAAAGAAGTAGTCTCGAGACATGGTGCACCAATATCTATCATATCTGACCGGGACGGTAGATTCATCTCAAACTTCTGGCAGTCACTCCAAGACGCCTTTGGAACAAAGCTAGACATGAGTACATCGTATCACCCTCAGACCGATGGTCAGAGTGAACGAACCGTTCAAACGCTGGAGGACATGCTTCGAGCTTGTATAATCGACTTTGGAAAAGGATGGGATACTCACCTGCCATTAGTCGAATTATCCTACAACAACAGTTATCACGCAAGTATCAAGGCAGCACCATTTGAGGCGCTTTATGGCCGAAAGTGTCGTTCACCTGCCTGTTGGGCCGAAGTGGGAGATGTTCAACTCACTGGTCCAGAACTCAATCGTGAAACAACGGTGAAGATTGTACAAATCAAGAATCGAATTCAAGCCGCAAGAGATCGACATAAAAGTTATGCCGACACGCGACGCAGACCCCTAGAATTCCAAGTCGGAGATAGGGTTATGCTAAAAGTATCACCTTGGAAAGGCTTAATACGATTCGGTAAACGAGGAAAACTAAACCCAAGATACATCGGACCATTCAAAATCCTAGCCAGGGTTGGTCCAGTGGCGTACAGACTTGAGCTTCCATCCGAACTCAGTAGTGTACACCCCACTTTTCATGTATCGAATATGAAGAAATGCTTATTAGACGAATCACTCGTCATACCATTCAATGAAATCCAACTCAATGATGATCTTCAATTCATCGAGGAACCAGTAGAAATCATGGACCGAGAGGTCAAATAACTCAAACAAAGCCGAATTCCAATTGTCAAGGTTCGTTGAAACTCACGACGTGCTCCAGAATACACATTGGAACGAGAGGACCAGATACGTCAGAAATACCCACATCTTTTTACCAACAATGCTTCTACACCTAAAGCAAAGTGATCTCCGGGACGGAGCTCTCTTAAGGGGTGGAGACTGTAACAATTCGCATTTCAGGTTAACTTCTATTCCCGAAATTTTTACTATTCATTTTTACTATTCACTGGCATTATTCATTTCTGAAATTTTTATTTCATATCGAAATTTTTATTTCATATTCTCGTGAGATAAATTATTTCTATGACAAAATAAAAGTTTGACGCTTGTCGGGTCATTTTCGCAAAAATTATTAAGAAATTATACGTTTGGTTTAAACATCCTGCGTATAACGAAAACCAACTGCGCCAATTTTCCTCGCATCAGATTAATGTTTAGAACACTCACAATCAATTAGGGAATTTTTGATAATTAATTCAAAATGTTACCAAATAGACCATGTGTCTTGCAGAACTAAACTTGCGTTTTAAGCACTTTCACTTATCCGCAACCTTAGCCTTCACCCGCACCATATTTTCTAAGGCATTTAGAAGCTTTTATATTGTTGAAAAAGTCAACATATTTTCCCTCCTCCATTGACCATTAAATCGTTCTTTGAGTTTATAAATCATTCTTTGATTTTTAAGCTTACGGTTTTAGGTCTAAAAGACGTTTAACACCAACCAACACTAGACTGAGCCCAGTCTAGACATTATAGGCCATTTTAACCCATTATCGTCATATTAGAAAAGTTACATTATACTTTTCTCAATTTTACGCAACTTTCGTACGTTTTACGTATTATGCGTTTTAGACCCGCGTTTTCAGTTTTAACAGGGTTTAAGCAACCCGATTGAACTTACCACTCATTTTATATTTTATTATGGAGTATATTGACAAGTTTAATCATTATTTCAAGTTTCATATTTTTACGATACCCGGTTTTACGTTTTGTGGCCTAATAACTTACGGTTAGCGATTAACGGAGCCAAAACTCACTCCGTAAACAGGATAACACCAAAAATTGACCAAGTCATCCTCCCTAGCCATTACAAACCGCCATATAGAGGGGGGATTCATCACTTGGTGGCTTAATCCTAGCCTTTGATTCATTAGATCATTACATGTGTAATAATGTATTTACAAAACTACCCGAAATGCTTCCTATAAATACTAACCTAAACCTTCATTAAAACTTGCACCCTCCTTTCTTATGACCTAAAGTCCTAAACCCTAAAGACACTTCTTATAGATTTTGAAATAAAAATATTGTGTTCTTGAAAGAAAACTAGGTTTTGATCCTCTTTTCTTCAAAGTTTTCAAGTGAAGTCGTTATAATCTTCGAATAGCTTCAGGTTTCCAACAAGACGTCGTTATAATCTTCGAATAACTTTGGGTTTCCAAAAAGACGTCGTTATAATCTTAATTTGGTTTCGGGTTTTTAAGGATTTCGAGGGAGGAATTTTTCTAGTTCTTGTTCTTAAATCCTTGATTTCCTTTCTTAAGTGAAAGCCAAAAGTTGTAAGAACACTGTTGGGTCCATCAGTATCCAAGAATACGTAAAACAAGATTTGGACACAAATTAACTAAGTGTTAACTTAAACCGAGAACAATTCAAGTCACTGAGAGAACAGTCTCTCAGTGAGTCATCTTCAGGATGCTTAAGGCGAATTCAAGAATAAGGATTCACTGCTCAGGAAGGCGGTACTCCCTGAGTAGGACTTAAGCCAAAGAAGAAGATGATGGTTCAGTGAGTGTTGGACAAGAACTCACTGAACCCCAGTCTCCTCAACGACAATTGTGATTAATAAATGAAGGCGTGTACTGAAGAACCTAAAGCCTGAAAGAAAGGTGAAAGATCTGGGAAGAGTTTAAGATAAGATCAAATCTTATCTTGTCAGGAAGAAACCTTCCCTAAGACGGCTAAAAGTCATGGAGTGTCAGACCAACCACTCCTAAAGACTTTTAGCCCATTCCTATTGGTTCTTGGAAATGACAATTACTGTTGTAATTGTCAGACACGCTTGCTTCAACAACTTGTATTATTTTAATCACTTTTACTCTTTATACTTGTGCATAAATAGGTTCAGATAGGAGAGAAGTAAAGTGTGTTTTGTACATTGAAAGCTTAGACTTTTACAAAGCGACTTCTCTCCTACAAAGAGTAACGTATCCCTGAGATAGCTCAGTGGGTCAAATTGTTACCACTCAAAGCAAAGCTTGAGTTTAGATAGGAGACACCACCATACCTTGTCTGTTCAATCCCAAGTGTTTGTTCCGCAAAACACTTGGGTAATAGATTCTTTGATTCATTTCTAATAAGAATTTAAACGTTGAAAAATACTTGTGTGTTTTTACTTTTACGTTTTCATTAATCTGTTAGAATTAATCATAACATTGTATTAGTCATAAACACGAATTGATTAACTTTCTAGTTAACTCTAAGCGTGTTAAGGGAACAACAAGTGGTATCAGAACCTCTGGTTTATAAAATCTTTCAAAACTAACCAAGAGTGCTCAAGCTTTTTAAAACCAAGATCTTACTATGGCTGATATTAATTGACCGATTCTACACACACTCCTTGTGTTAGATGTGATACTAAGAATTATACGTAGTCTAGCACGTGGAATTTACTAGCTAGCACTTAGAAGATATTATGTGTTTTGTATGATTAGAATGAAACAAAGAACACAGAATAATAACCTTCAACGATTCAATATTATTAGAAAATAATACGAGTGATCTCCTATCACTAGGGTTTACAACCTTGAATCTTAGCTAAACAATACTTGAACAATCGTATTGTGTTGTATATGCGTATCAATAAACCTTAACCTAGGCAATCCTTTTATAGACTAAGGATTCCTTTACAAGATAAATATCAATCTAATTCTATACGATATACACAATATCTTTTCCATATTTATCTACTTTACACAAATCATAAACCGTCTTAACTTCTTCATTCAGCAGTCTTAACTGCTCATGTCTTCAATTCTCTTCAGGAGTCTTAACTTCCATCTTCAACAGTCCTAACTGTTACCTCCAACAGTCTTAACTGCTTAAGCTTAATTTCCTAACATTAATGTACCCCAGCTGGTCGATAAAAAGGGTGGCAGCTATTCTGCAGTTTCACCCAGACTAGAAGCTGGAAAGTTTAGCAAATGGAAAAAACGTATGATTTGCTATTTAACTGGTATGGAACTTTACTACATCACCTGTATCAGGGATGGCCCATTTGTCCCTAATACTGCTGCAGGGCTAAACAAGCCTGAGGCACAATGGACCATTGATGAGAGAAGGGTGGTCAATCAAGACCAGCGCCTTAAAAGCATCCTTATATCTTGTCTTCCTGACGATATAATGGAATCAGTCATCAACTGTTTAACAGCCAAGCAAACTTGGGATGACTTGGTTAATAGCTTTGAGGGCCCCTCAGATACCAAGGAAAACAGGTTCATGGACCTGAAACTTGAGTATAATACTTTCAGGGAAAAAGACTCTGAAAGTCTCTCTCAGACTTATACCAGATACAAGACTTTGATAAACGAACTATCAAATGATGGTGTAGTATTATCTAAGCATGAGACAAATGTTTGCTTTGTCAACAGTCTCCCTGAGAAGTGGCTAAACTTCTCACAAGGCCTGAGGAATGCTAATCACATTCAGACCCTTGAGCTCTCTGAAATCTATGGGAAATTTGTCTATGAGGACAACTTGATCTCAAGGAGATATCCTGACTCAAAAGCTCTTGAGTCCAAAAAGGCCTTAACATCCACACCCGTATCAACTGCTTTTTATACTAATGGTGTTGTGCAGGACTTTCAAGAGGATTCTGAAGATGAAATTGATGAAAGGACTAGTGATGAGTACCTAAAAGATCTAAACTTGGAATTCCAAGAGAGGGCACTCCTTGCTAGTTCAAAACGTTTCATCAAAAGAAACCAGTCCAACTTTTCAAAAGGAAAAGCAAATGAAACCACTGAATGCTTTAATTGTGGTAAAAAGGGTCATTTTGCTAGGGACTGTTATTCTAAAACCACATCAGAACCCTCTTACAAATTTTCAGGAAATAGTTCCTCAGGAACTAGCAAGTTTCAACCTAGAATGTTTCAGTCGACCCAACAATTTCAAAACAAGGGTCAAAAAGACTTTGAAGCAAAATATAGGAAAGCCAAGGCTAAACTTGCAATTCTTGAAACTAATCCCTCTATGTCTCAGGCTGCTCAAACACCCAAACCTGTTCAGGCAAAGAATAAGGTTTTAGTAGCTGAAGCTTATGATTGGGATGAAGAAGAGGTATCCTCAGATGAGGAAATTAGAGTGAGTGCACTGATGGCACTCTCTGAAGGTGATCAGGTGGCTATGCAAGGAATGGAGAGTGGGTAAACATCACCATGAAGAAGGTAAACACTTTACTTTCTATGGATGATGATTCTGATTGGCAGTCTTACATGAATTATATTTGTGTAGATCTTAAATTTGTTGAGGAACAAAGGCTTAACATGTGTTCAAAATATAACAACAAGGTGTCAGAATTGAATAAATGTAGAGATGAATTGCTTGTACTAAAGCAAGCCAAATTAGAAACAATAACTCTACAAATTCAGAACACTGAAATTTTGAAACAAAACCAAGCCCTACAAACTGAACTTAACAAAGAAAAAGCTGTCATCCAAGGCTGGACCAAAAAGAACCCCAAGGTCTTTGACACTGTGGGATTAAGCTCTCAGAAAACCATTGGAATTGACCCTCTTATGGTTGATCCCAATGTGAGTCACAGTGAATTAACCTTTGTTCCAGCTAGCATATCTTTTGAGCAAGAAATGCTTCCCAAGTCTAATGACTGGATTGTCAGGGACAACCCAGTCAGTAAGTTACCAAACTTTGAGGCTGGAAAGATCTTGCTTCCTGAAAGTCAGGCTTTGAAAAATATGCTTGGACTTACTGAACAACTTAGTAAGCTTGAACTCACTGAACAACTCAGTAATACTGAGTCTGTGAATGAGTCTGAATCAGAATCATACCCACCACTTCCTCCACTGAATACCCTTCAGGGTGCTGCACCAAACTTAGGCCTCCCACTAATGGTCTTCTCACCACATTCTCCAAAGGAGAGATCAGGAATGGGAACAACCATCCTGAAGAGACCAACCCTTGAAGTCTCAGTAAACACTGATGACTCATCAACTTCAGTCCCTTCTGAAGTAACTACTCAAAGCCCTGACTCAAAATTTGATCAGTTGGCTGAAATGGTCAGGAAGCTTGGTGAGAAGATTGCATCATCAGAAAAATCTTCTCAATCCAAGAAGGAACAAAAACCAACTTCCTCAAAGACCAAACCCAAACCCTCAAAACCCCTTAAAAGATGTGAACTGTGTAACTATACCAATCATGTCACTGACGATTGCTATAGAATCCTTTATTGTATGGTTTGCAAAAAGGATGATCACAGGACCTCTGATCACAAAACACATTCAGTCACATCAAACATGGCAAGTCTTAAAGCTCAGTCTTTAAACTATCCTTCTGATTCTAAACAGAAACAGAAACAAAAGGCAAAGCCTTTTGCACCTTGCCCTTACTGTGGGTTCAATGACCACCATCCTAAGGATTGTCAAATTGACAATTGTTGTGAAAATAGTGGAAGTTCCACTCATAACACCTCAGGACGTGGTAAGGCCATTCAGGCCAATAGAGGTATGACAAAGTCAGCCTCTCAGTCCACTGAGTCTACATCAGCAATCAAATGCATAATATGTGGTAGCTCAGTCCACTCCACCACTGACCATAAATCACTTGAAAATGTTAATAAGACCCTCAAAGCTAAGCCCTCCAAGAAGTGGAGTCCTAGAAAGAACTGACCCAGTTTACTATTTGTGCAGAAACATGCCAGGGATCCTGTTTGGCATCTTGATAGTGGATGTTCAAGGAGCATGACTGGTGTGAAGGAGTATTTGCACAAGTATGTGGATGAATCAGGACCCAAAGTGATATTTGCTGATAACTCATCATGTCTCACTGAAGGTTATGGTTCAGTAAACTGCAATGGTATAGTCTTTACTAGGATAGCTTATGTAAATGGTCTAAAATACAATTTGATAAGTGTCAGTCAACTATGTGATGCAAAATACATAGTTCAGTTTGATGATAAACAAGGAATCATCTTCAATGCTAATAAGGAAGTTGTCCTTATTGCACCAAGAAGACATGATGTTTATGTGTTAGACATGTCCAGTCTGACTCAGAATGGAACTTGTCTCTTTACCAAGGCCACTGATACTCTCAACTGGCTTTGGTATAAGAGACTCTCCCACCTGAACTTCAAAAACATAAACAACCTTGTAAAACAAAACAAGGTCCTTGGCTTACCATCTCTTGTGTTTTCAAAGGACAAACCATGCTCAGCTTGTGAAAAAGGTAAACATCACAGAGCATCCTTTAAAACCAAAACCAACTTTTCCATCAGGAATTGCCTTCATCTTCTCCATATGGATCTATTTGGACCAATTAGTCCTAGATCCATTAACCATGAGAAGTATACTCTGGTCATTGTGGATGAATACTCAAGATACACTTGGGTATACTTCCTGATCAAAAAGAGTCAGGCAACTGAAACAATTATGTCCTTTGTCAGGAACATTGAAAATCAGAATGACATCAAAGTCAAACAAATTAGGACTGACAATGGAACAGAGTTCAAAAATTATGAACTTGAATGTTTTTGTGATGAGAAATGCATTTCATAAAATTTTTCCTCACCCTACACACCTGAACAAAATGGGGTGGCTGAAAGGAAAAATAGAACACTCATTGAAGCAGCTAGGACAATGCTAAATGGATCAGTCCTTTCCAAACATTTTTGGACTGAAGCAGTAAAGACTGCCTGTTACACACAAAACAGATCCATTATTGTCAAGAGACATAGCAAAACTCCTTATGAGTTATTCAAGGGAAGAATCCCTGACATCAGCTACTTTTATGTCTTTGGGTGTCCTGTGTTTATTCATAATAACAAGGATTACTTAGGAAAATTTGATGCCATAGCTGATGATGGATACTTCCTAGGATACTCCCTTGTCTCAAAGGCCTTCAGGGTGTTCAACACTAGGAGACAGCATGCTGAGGAAACATTTCATGTTACCTTTGATGAGAGCACTGATGCAATCAGTGTCTCTAACAACTCAGTGGAAGAGATAGGTATTGATGGATCATCAAGATACCCTCCTGATGAACATCATGCTGACAATGGTCCTTCCACTCAGTACCATGCAAATGCTGACATCTCCTATTACATCATTCCCCACAACCTTCCTTATCCAACCACCACTGAGTTTATTGAAGCACAGAATACTGATGAATTCATTCAGTCAGTACAAAGTGCTCAGGTACTAAACAATCTCAGTGATGTGTCAACCCACTCAGACACTCAAGATGCTGAAGAACATCATGTGTCTGATCCTGATCCTACCCATCAGGCCTCTACAAGTTCTAATCAGTGTCCAAGACCTCAGGACAGTTGGACTAGGTCTCAGGATATAGAACTTGTCAATATAATTGGTGAGCCTACTGAAGGCATGCTCACAAGAAGCATGGTTGCTGAACTGAGAGCAGCCTCAGCCAATGAATGCCTATTTGTGGACTTCATTTCCACAATTGAACCCAAAAGTGTTAAGGAAGCACTAAAACATCCAAGTTGGGTTCAAGCCATGAATGATAAACTGGAACAATTTGACAGAAACAAGGTAATGACCTTGGTCAAATGTCCTGAAGATGTTTCAGTCATTGGCATGAAATGGATATTTAAAAACAAATCTGATGAAAATGGCATAATCATTAAAAATAAAGCCAGACTTGTAGCCAAAGGCTATAATCAACAAGAAGGCATTGACTATGAAGAAACATTTGCACCAGTAGCAAGGATGGAAGCCATCAGGATCTTCCTTGCTTTTGCTACATACATGAACTTCAAGGTGTACCAAATGGATGTTAAAAGTGCATTCTTAAATGGCTCACTGAAAGAAGAAGTTTATGTTCAGCAACCTCCTGGATTTGAAAGCCATGAGTTTCCTAACCATGTCTGCAAGCTTAACAAAGCCCTTATGGACTGAAACAAGCTCCCAGGGCATGGTATGAGACTCTTTTAGCCTTCCTGATCCAAAACAAATTTTTCAGAGGCAAGATAGACAACACATTGTTTATTTACAAGACAAATAATGATGTCATACTTGTACAAGTGTATGTTGATGACATCATCTTTGGCTCAACAAATTATAAACTTTGCAAATAGTTTGAAAAACTAATGGCAAAGAAATTTGAAATGAGCATGATGGGAGAACTGACTTACTTCCTTGGTCTACAAATCAAGCAGACTGATAAAGGAACCTCTATCAGTCAAGAGAAGTATGTCAAAAGCCTACTGAAGAAGTATGAGCTCAGTGACTGTGCCTCAGTCAAGACTCCCATGGTACCCCCAAACAACCTTGGTCCTGATCTTATTGGAAAACCAGTGAATCAAACTCTTTTTAGAGGTATGATAGGATCACTGATGTATTTACTTGCATCAAGGCCTGATATCCAATTCTCAGTCTGCTTATGTGCCAGATATCAATCTGACCCAAGAGAGACTTATATCACTGCTGTGAAAAAGATATTTAGGTACCTGAAAGGTACTCCAAACCTTGGATTATATTATCCAAAATGTTCAGGCCTTGATCTTAAAGGATACTCAGATTCTGACTATGCTGGATGCAACATGGACAGAAAAAGCACCTCAGGCTCTTGCCAAATTCTTGGTGGAAAACGAGTCTGTTGGAGTGCTAAGAAGCAACAATCAGTTGCCATGACCTCAGCTGAAGCTGAATATGTTGCAGCAGCAAGTTGTTGTGCAAATGTACTCTGGATGAAAAGTCAACTCAGTGACTATGGAATTCAGTACAAAATGGTTCCCATCTTTTGTGATAAGACAAGTGCAATTGCTATCTCAAATAACCCTGTTCTTCATCAGAGAACAAAACAAATTGATATTAGATATCACTTCATCAGGGACCATGTCATGAATGGTGACATTGAATTACACTTCATTCCTACTGAATTTTAGCTAGCTCATATATTCACCAAGCCATTGGATGAACCAACTTTCACCAGACTGAAAGCTGAACTAGGAATGTTGGATATTGAGAATCAGTCCACTGATTGACTCCATCCAAATATGTGTAAATTTTGAATCCCTGACTCAATGTGTTCTTCAGTGAGAAAGGTCACTGAACTTCAGGAATTAAACCCAAGTTCCTGAAACCTTAATCCTCAGGAGCTATACCCAAGTTCCTGAACCCTGAACCTCAGGAATTAGACCCAAATTCCTGATCACTAGAACCATCAGTGACTAAACCCAAGTCCTGAAAATCATGTTCACTGAATGAAAAGTCATTCAGGGTCCTCAAGAGACATTAAATACTGACTTAAATGCTCTAAGTATCTAGTTAGTAAATGTCCGAGGTTGGTAACTGAACTCATATTTAATTTAAGAATATTTGTTCTTTTTGCCTTTCTGGCTTCCACCTCTGGGCCCCCACATTCCCACTTGGCATTAAATGCCTCTCCAATCACATTACAGATATGTAATGACTCATCTCTGCAAATTACACTTTTACAGAACTGCTCAACTGTTCACCTTGACTGTTGCGCCAAACCAGGGAAAAGTGGAGTGTTGGCATTAAATGCGGATCCCAAAACATTTTATTCAAAACAGTTTCCAAAAATTCTTTTTGAATAAATAAAATCCGCTTAAATGCCTAAAATACCCTCCACTTCACTTCCCTATAAATACCCCAACCAAAATAACATCACACACGTCTATTAGAAATTTTAAGCAAATTCTGCCCATTTTTCTCAAAACTAATAGTGTGTGTGTTCTTAGGCTTTAGAAACCCTGAATCATTTGTTAACCTTGACCTACCAATACAAATGGCTTCTTCTAATGCCATCACATACGCCCCTAATGTGGATTTCATATTAGAGGGCGTAGACCTCACAAAGAACAATGTGGTGGGAAACTTTTCCTATCCACAAAAGTTCCATGCTTACAAGAACGTAATGAAATATCTTCAAAACTGTTTTCTAGCAAAAGCATTTACCAAAACCCCTTCAGTCATCTACCATGACTACTTGAGGGAATTCTGGTGTACTGCTGTGGCTACTTGCCCAAAAGACACCAAAGAATCCATCATCACTTTCACAGTGATGAATGGGAGAAGGACTGTCTCCCTGGGTTACAATGACTTCATCAAGGCCACTGGTCTTGATTTTGCTGAGGCTTTTGAGCCCAATCCTACTGACCAAGAGGTCAAAGCAGAGTTTATATTCTTAGGACCTCATGACCCAAAACGTCCTAGGGAGTCCGCTGGAGCCTTATTAGAAAAGGCTCCAATTGTCAAAACCTGGTTCTACCCAGTCTGGAGGATCCTGATGACATTCGTCATTCAGGTCCTTGGGGGGAATAAATTCTCCACTGAGCAATTGAACTCATCACAACAATTGATGTTGTTCAGTCTCTTGGAGGGTAGAAAATTGATATTGAAGGTATTATCTTCCGTGACCTTGTTGCTAAGCTCTCAGGAAAATCTAGGCAAAAACACTTGTCTTATCCTAGGTTTATTTCCTGTGTGCTTCAGGACCTTCTTGGTTCTGACTATGTGAGGCCTGACGACAAAGGTATGAAACCTGACGTCTTACATAAGACCAATTTCACTAGTGGCATCACTGAGGTACAATCTATTGCCCTGACTAACTACATGCTGGTGGTTATTCAGGGGGAGAACGCTGTTTCTCCAGTACCTTCACCTACAAAGAAGGTGAAGAAGACAAAGAAGGGTCAGCCCAGTAAGGTGGTTAAACCCAAACCACTCACCACTGAGACTGATGCCGAAAACCAACTCAACCTTAAAAAGGGGTTGAATGTGGCCTAAACCTCTGAGACACCCACTACAGAGACCCCCCTGACCACAAAACAAAGGCCAACGGAGGGCACTGAGAAATCATCCTCAGTGTCCTCGGGCAAACCCTTTCCACATGTTCCCACTGACATACACAAGTCTGAGGGATCAGGAACAACCACCCATTCACATTCCGATGAAGGAACTGACAAATCACAATCAGTTCCTGAGGGAGAAAAGGGTTCTAAATCCTTGGTGGGGCAGCACTACTCCACTGAGAAGGGGACCCATCACCAATCACATCCCGTTAACGTTCCTGAGTAATCACACTCAGGGTCTCAGGGAGTAAAGGTCCCTGAATCCCCAAAAGGGCAGTACAACCCTAATGGGAAGAGGGACCATCAACCATCACAATCAGTGCCTCATGATAGTTCTAAAAAATACCCGTCAGGAATTAAAGGCGCTCAGGGGGACAAAGACTCAGAGGGATATAAACCACCCGCTGATACGGAACCCATAACCACCTCAGGCGGATCCCTTCACTCAGGAACTGCCCCCAAAAGTCAGGCTGGGCAAACCCCCCCAGTTATTATGACTAGTCAGGCTGAGAAAACCCACTCAGTTATTATGACAGGGTCAGGACCTGGCCACAACAAAGGTGAGCCCTCTTTTGAGGGGGAGCCGGATACCCTGAAGGTTCCTTCTCTGGCTGATCTTGAAATCTTACTGAATGAAGAGTCAGAAGAGGAATTAGTGGATTTTGGTGATGAAGACGACGTTCTGGGTATTGAGGAGGAAATGGAGATTGATATAAGCCCTCCTCAGCACCTTGAACTACAACCATCTTCTCCTCCCCCTGAGGATCAACAACCCAACTCCCCCACATCATCATCATCATCATCATCATCATCATCAGGTGCTTCTTCTCCCGCCACTCCTCAGTGGTTGGCGAGATATGATAACGTTCTTTCGTTGACTGAAAGACAACTGGTTAAATTCCTTCGCAAAGCGAACGAGGGTCTTTACACTGAACTCACGGAAGAACAATGGAATCAGCACACTGAAGTGGCAGCCTCCTATGCCGACTTCAGGGCTTCTGTTGAAGAATATCAGGATAAAGTGCTTCAGGTCGCCAAACTTACTGACAAACAACTTGGCGACCTGAGAGACACCATTGATGAAATGGGTACTGAACAGCACAAGGAACTCTCCAACATTCTTAAGGGTATTGAATCTGTTCAGGAACAACTTGGAGATGATCCCATCCTGATCAAAATACTGCACGAGTACATGGATACTCAAAAGTTCACCTCCAATTCCATCATTGAGCTTCTCAAGCTTGTTCAGGGGGTGGATTTCAAATCTATCGGGTCGCAGCAAGATTCTATTCATTAGGCAGTCACTGATACCAAGGGACACCTGGAAAGGATATCCTCAACCTTTGATCAGCTCTCAACAAAATATAATGAGCTAATCGACCACTATACCTCCCATGTCACTGAACTTACCACAACCCAAAAGGCAATGGCGGCTGAAATTACTACCCTGAAGAATGAGTCATCAGAAACTAAAAAGATGGTCTCCAGTATCCTCACCATTCTTCAGGCCTCTCAAATAGCTCCTCTTCCTCAGTCAGCAGGTACATCCACTAAAGTTCCAATACCTGCTGAGGGGGAGAAAAATGATGAACCTATCCCTGATCCTTCATCTGCTATCGTGGTTGTCCCTGAAACTTCCACCAGTCAACCCCCTCCCATTGACAAAGGGAAGGGAATCATGGTGACTGAAACAAGCACTCCTCCTGAAGCACACTTGGTTAAGGCCACAAATGAAAGAAGTGCAGATCCTGATGCACCCTTTTACATTGATTTGGAAGGAGGGAAAAGGGTCTTTGGGACTCCTGATGAAATAGCTGAAATCTTGCATCAAGAAGATCTCAGGAAGGCCCAAGAGACTGAACAGCAACTCAATAGACCAGTAATTGTTGAGGTTGCTAAAGAAGTGATCAAGGAGTCTGAGAAAAAGTACATCAAAGGGGATGAGTTTCTCAAGCTTCAGGCTGAACTCCTTAAGGAACACAATCAGCAAGCAAAGCTGAAGGAAGAAAGGAGACAGAGAACGTATGAGAGGTACGTATGGTACATGACCAAAACCAAGGATGAAGGCACAATCACCGATATAACCATTCACAACACCAGGCCCCTGAGCATAACAATACATAGGGGGACAAGAAAGTCTGAGGTCCTTTCAACAATCAAATTCTCAGACTTTGGGTTAAGAGAATGGGATATGATGATGCCCATTCTAAGGAAAAAAACACAAAGCAAGAATGCCCCAATTCTCATCAAGTCTCTGAATGCCATGTATGAGGAACTGGAGAGAGTGGCCAAGAGTCTTGGGATTGATCATGAGAAGGCGCTTGCTTCTCAGGGACTGGCAATCCCTGAACCTACTCAGAAGTCCGGAAGGAAAAGAAAAGCAGTGGATCAGGAACCTGAACAATATATAGCTGCTTTGCACTGCAACAGGATTCCCCCTGAGGGGGTCAAGTTCATTCCTAACCATGCCATCAAGAAGCCTGAGTATGGTATCTTCTTCATTGATGAATTTGCACAGCCAGCCTTCCAAAGAGTAAGTGACATTGATCTAGTGGAAACGACAACTCTCCTCGCCTACAAACTGATGGCACTTAGAGTAAAGAGTCCTGAGAACGAGGAGTTTGTCAAGCTGCTGGACAAGATGATGAATGAAAGACCTGAAAAGGAGGTGTTAGTGTCTAAGAAGGCGAAACTTGAACTCATGGGTTATGTACAAGAACCCTAAGTATTTTGTACTTAGTTAGTTAGGACTTGTAATGATATTAATAAGATGATGTTTTTATTATTTCAGTTTCCTTATTAACTTTCTAGTACATTCAGTATGAGCAGAAGTCATTAGCTCACTCATTACTGATCAGAACACTTAGGAATAATTTATATCCAAATAGGGGGAGATTGTTGGGTCCATCAGTACCCAAGAATACGTAAAACAAGATTTGGACACAAATTAACTAAGTGTTAACTTAAACCAAGAACAATTCAAGTCACTGAGAGAACAGTCTCTCAGTGAGTCATCTTCAGGATGCTTAAGGCGAATTCAAGAAGAAGGATTCACTGCTCAGGAAGGCGGTACTCCCTGAGTAGGACTTAAGCCAAAGAAGAAGATGATGATTCAGTGAGTGTTGGACAAGAACTCACTGAACCCCAGTCTCCTCAACGACAATTGTGATTAATAAATGAAGGCGTGTACTGAAGAACCTAAAGCCTGAAAGAAAGGTGGAAGATCTGGGAAGAGTTTAAGATAAGATCAAATTTTATCTTTTCAGGAAGAAACCTTCCCTAAGACGGCTAAAAGTCATGGAGTGTCAGACCAACCACTCCTAAAGACTTTTAGCCCATTCCTATTGGTTCTTGGAAATGACAATTACTGTTGTAATTGTCAGACACGCTTGCTTCAACAACTTGTATTATTTTAATCACTTTTACTCTTTATACTTGTGTATAAATAAGTTCAGATAGGAGAGAAGAAAAGTGTATTTTGTACATTGAAAGCTTAGACTTTTACAAAGCAACTTCTCTCCTACAAAGAGTAACGTATCCCTGAGATAGCTCAGTGGGTCGAATTGTTACCACTCAAAGCAAAGCTTGAGTTTAGATAGGAGACACCACCATACCTTGTCTGTTCAATCCCAAGTGTTTGTTCCGCAAAACACTTGGGTAATAGATTCTTTGATTCATTTCTAATAAGAATTTAAACGTTGAAAAATACTTGTGTGTTTTTATATTTACGTTTTCATTAATCTGTTAGAATTAATCATTACATTGTATTAGTCATAAACACGAATTGATTAACTTTCTAGTTAACTCTAAGCGTGTTAAGGGAACAACAAAAACTAACACCCACTCTTGCTCAATATCATTTATATGTTTCTTACCTTTATTTCATGCTATATATGGTCCTTATATTATGTTCATGATTTAAATACTTATGGACTTTGTTAAGTTTATTTATTGTATTTATAAACTCTTAATGTGTCATATAATCAAATAAGCAAAATATATTTTCTATCAAATACTACAACACTAGGGAGCTTTATGTGAGGGGTTTCATTTGGGTAAACGGATCGACGAGTTGCTGGATTTACGAATTAAAGTGTCCTAGCTCCTCGAACGTTTGCTACATGACCTCTGAATCATGATGGCCCGAACGGTAGTACGAGATATACAAACTAAACATGTTTCATAAACCATCTTTATACAACAACCTACCTGACACACTAAGTACTACATCATGAACAAAATGCAAGGCATATATAGGCTCATCTTTGTATTCTTAGACATTACGCCAAACCTAAGTCGCAACGTTCTATTGTAGGTTGCACTTAAAGAATTCCCGACTTATCCATCGAACTCATTTAAGCACCATAACACAATCCAACTCACGGTGAGTTCATAGCCCCACTTTCTATTACTTAATTGTTTTACAAACCCTTGGGGGGAATACATGCTATTTTAACCGAACACAATGCTTTGAAATTATATGCTATCTGATTGTTTTATTATCACTAAGTACCATCATTGCCACTCAAAGTCCCCATATCATGAACCATTTAATCACTAGGATAGTGAGCGTGAATATTAGTGAATAGGCCTATTGGGATTGACGAATCCCGTTTGTATTGACTGGGTCCGGTAATCAAACGCACTATATTTGAGTCTTAGGTATGTTGGCAAAGTACCTACTGGGGCAATCAGCCGATCGATATTGGCACACGTTAACATATTGGTTACATGAGATTAGTGGATAATAATAACTGTTTTGTTTTCCAACCATGAGTGTGAATTTATAACTCACGCTACCAACATATTGTGTTCAACTATATAACAAACTCTATGAATATCACTCAACCTTTGTGTTGACAGTTTTAAGCATGTATTTCAGGTGCATAAGTGATCAAGGATGGCACGGAGGGGCACGGACTAAATCAAAAAGGTTATAACTTATTTTATCATTCAAAACGACATCAAATGATTTTATATTGATGTATTTTGTAAACATGGAACCTTTTGGGACCTATCTTGTAAACTCTGATATATTATTTGAATGATAAATCCTTTTTAAAACGACTCAGTTAGAGATCGTTTTCTATTATTATGACTGTTGTGCCGTCGAGTAACACCCAGTTTGAATTCCGCTGATTGAATTGGGGGTGTTACATATACTGCTTGAAACAAGGCCTCGACCTAACTCTACATAAACTTCAAAACATGACACGCCAAATGAATGACTATGAACCCAAGGTTACTGCAGCCAGAATGGAGGCCGTTAATGCACGGTAACGCCTCGATTTGTTTATCCTTAATACGAGCTATGTAAAGGAAGACTTGACTCTTGTTCAGGATATAGTCTTGGATCCTTTAACCGGCTTGGATGACATCAAGAATAGACTTATGCGAGTAGAAAAAGCTCAAACCCAAGACGCGGCCCAAATTCACGCGCTACAACACCACCTAATGGCAGCACAGATCTGACTGGATGTTGCCAACTTTGACCGGTACCAACTCAAGAATGAGTTGTATGCCATGCAACAAAGGTTACGTCAAAGAGAAGTCGATGAGATTCGCCCGAATGAATGTGTGGATGTGCTAACTACTTATGGAAACACCGATCCGTCCGAATCCTCCAACTAGAAGTAGACTAGTGTTATAGTTATCTTTTGTACTACTAAACTGAGTAGATTCAGTTAGTAAACTCTGTAAAATCCATGTAATAGCTAGCGGTAGTAAAACGTTGTAATTACTAAACTGAAAGTATCAGTTAGTAAATTTTGAAGAAGCTTGTAATAGGTTTCGATTTTGTAATCAATCAACGTTATATGAATAAAACTCTTGCTTTGTATTATCATGTGTTATAATCTAAACCTCCAACATAATTATTCTATCATTTCCATCAAAATCATGCTTATTCTAGCAACTCTATACTTACGACATACCTTTTATGTAATAGCATCATGGCGCCAAAGAAGAGTACACCACCAACAATGACTCAAGCCGCCATCAACAAACTAGTTAATGATAGTGTGAAAGCCGCACTCGAAGCTGAACGCGCAGCCGAAGCTGCCCTGAATAACACATCTAACCCTAACACTGAAGGACCAAACCCAACTAAGTGCTGCACATTCAAGGACTATTTGAACTGCAGACCCACTAATTTCAAGGGTACTGAAGGAGCCGTAGGTTTGACACGCTGGTTTGAAAAATGCGAGTCAGTATTTTCAATCAGCAAATGTGTCGAGGAGGATAAAGTTAAATTTGCCACCAGTACACTGCTGGATGAGGCATTATCATGGTGGAACTCGGTATCTCAACCAATAGGCATTGAAACTGCTTATAAGATTTCTTGGGATAATTTGAAGAACATGATGATCAAAGAATACTGCCCCTGCAGTGAAATTCAGAAGTTAGAAGTGGAATTCTGGAATCTTGTTGTTAAAGGGAATGACATCCTAACTTACAACCGTCGATTCCAAGAATTGAGAATACTATGTCCAACAATGGTTTCAACAACTGAGAAACTGTTGGAAAGATATATCTGGGGACTCCCACCAAGCACACAAGGGAACGTGACTGCATCCGCTCCCAAAGCACTTGATGAAGCTATGCATTGGCTCACAACCTCACGGATCAAGTGGTGCGAACGGGAGCTATCCAAAAGCAAAACCTCAACAACAACAACACTACCACCAAGAACTCCAACTACCATAACAACAATAACAATAGAAACAACAACAATAAGCGACCATGGGATGGTAACCGTGGAGGTAACAACAACAACAACAACCCAACCTGAAACAACAACCATCATAACCAGCAAAACAAAAGACAAGAAGCCGCAATGGCTTATGTTGCTGCACCAACCGGAGGTGGATATACTGGGAACCAACCACAGTGCAATCGGTGCAACTATCATCATGTAGGTCCTTGCCCCGCTAAGTGCAACAAGTGTCAAAAGCCGGGACATCTTGCCAAGGATTGTAAAAGCAGGGCGACTGGAGCTAACACTCAGCCAATAATTACATGTTTTGGGTGTGGCGAAAAAGGACACTTCAGGAGCAATTGTCCTCAAAACCGTGGGCAACAAGGCGGAGGTGCTCGTGGTAGAGCCTACGTCATGGGCAACGGTGAACCACAACAGGACCCGAATGTGGTTACTGGTACGTTCTCACTCAATAACATTCCTGTTAAAGTCTTATTCGATTCTGGTGCTGATATGAGCTTTTTATCTACTAGAATTGCGCCTTTACTTGGTATCACACCAATCACTCTAAACACAAACTACACTATTGAACTAGCTAATGGTAACTTAGTAAATACTAATACCGTAATCCCAGACTATACCCTTAATCTCCTAGACCACCCATTTAATATCAACCTTATGCCAATCGAACTTGGAAGTTTTGATGTAGTCATCGGCATGGATTGGCTATCTAAACATCAAGCTAACATCATCTATGGTGAAAGGGTTGTTCACATTCCTTGTGACAATGAAACTTTGGTCATCCGTGGTGATCAAAGTAGAACCCGATTAAATATCATCTCATGTATCAAAACCTTGAAATACATTGAGAGAGGATGTTATGCCTTCCTAGCACACGTAACCGAAAAGAAATCCGAAGAAAGACATCTTGAAGATGTTCCCATCGCACGTGAATTTCCCGAAGTCTTACCCGAAGACTTACCCGGACTTCCACCAAATCGTCAAATAGAATTCCAAATTGATTTAATACCAGGAGCGGCTCCAGTAGCCCGCGCACCTTACAGGCTAGCACCGTCAGAGATGCAAGAGCTATCAAATCAATTACAAGAACTTTCGGAAAAGGGATTTATTCGACCTAGTTCCTCACCTTGGGGAGCTCCCGTCTTGTTCGTAAAGAAGAAAGATGGATCATTACGAATGTGCATTGATTATCGTGAACTAAACAAGTTAACAATAAAGAACCGATACCCATTACCAAAAATTGACGATTTATTCGATCAGTTACAAGGTTCAACCTATTACTCAAAAATTGACCTACGATCAGGTTACCATCAAGTTAAGGTTCGTGAGGAAGATATTTCAAAAACAACCTTTAGGACACGATATGGTCACCACGAATTCCAAGTAATGTCATTCGGGTTGACTAACACACCGGCGGTATTCATGGATCTCATGAATCGAGTGTGTAAGCCCTACCTAGACAAATTCGTAATTGTATTCATCGACGATATTCTTATTTACTCCAAAAACGAAGAAGAACACAAACAACATCTAAGAACAATTTTTGGGTTACTTGATCCGTTCTAAATAGTATATATAAATATTATGCAATGATGGATACGCGTGAATAAATACAAATCACCCCTTTGTGAAAAAGGATACTTGCAAAAACTCACGTTTGTGTGTAGTGTGAAACCAGGTAAGTGATTACCCGGATCGTTTCCCAACGAGGATGGAATGGGCAATATGTTTCAAGCTTGGATTAGAGTGACTGATGATATTGGACAAGGAATTATTTGCTTTTTTAATTCTAATTGATATATAAAAAACAAATATACAAAAGAAAATTAAACACTTTTTAACTAATTATTATTAATTATTTATTACTTAATTACTTTTTAAACTATTTTAATTTATAATAAATACTAAATGAACAAAGAAAAATCTAAAACTTTTTCTATAAATATTATGAAGTGAAAAGAAGCTAAGAAAATTATAAAAATGAAAAGTGCTTAATTAAAATTTTAAAAAAGATAAAATCTATTAAATAGAAACTATCACTTATTTTATTTTATTTTTCCTAAGGTCTACAGAGATGATTATATTTTTCCTAGAATCTACTTAATAAAAGAAAATTTTGAAAATTAAAATTATATTTTTCTGATTATTATTCTATTTATTATGATTTAATTACTAATTTAAACTAATTAAAAGATTAAAAATATTAAATGACTTAGGAAAAATCTGAAAAATTCAAGATAAGTCTAAAATAATATTCTTAATATAGGAAAATTAAAATCAAAAGTTATCTAAACCCTAATAAGCAGTTGGGCTGAAAAGCAGTTTGGCAAATAAGCTAAAAATAAGCTAATAAGCTCAAAAATTTACCAAAGGCTCAGGACTAGTTTAAACAACTTATATAAGCACAAAACAACTTAAATCAAACAGATTAAACCACAGAATAAGCAAAATAAGCACTTGAGCAGTTGTACTAATTATGCAGAAAATAGTAGAAAATGGCCAACTTGCAGACAGATTTTAAGCACTTTAATAAGCTGATAAGTTGAATAATATGGGGGAAAAAGATTGATAGTACTACTGGCTACTCTAAAAACCAAAAAGCCCCAAATCTAACCACCCAATTGAACTCCAATTAAGCACAAGATCAGGTGGTGTGAGCAACTGAGGTTTGTGCAGGGTTGATGCAGTGAAATGGGGAACTTTGCAGGCTTATTTTAAGCTATTAAATAAGCTATGATGTGGAATCCAAGCCTAGAATCTTAAAGCCAGCTAGGTGAACTACTTTCAAACCAAAAATCAGGGTCTCAGCTTAATGGAATAAGCTAATAACAAGCTGAGAATAGTAGCTAGAAAAATGGAGTTTTGCTCAGTGTATACTGAGCTAGTATGTGCAGACTTGCACAGATGTGCACAAACCAAAAGATCAATTAACCAGGTCTCTACTTTACACTAGATGGACTAGAAAGACCTCAAAGAAGCCAGAGAAAAGGCCTGAATAAGCTTGTGGCTTATTCTAGCTTATTTGGACAGTTGAGCTTCTAAAACTCCCACAGATGGCTCAAAACTACAAATCCAACCAAATGGACTTAGAACAACTTAAAAACAGCTTATCTGGACTATTTTAAGCAAGATCCAAGTTTGGCAAATGGTCAATAAACAATAACAAGCTAGATTGACCTATTTAAGCTATGAACCAAACACCCCTTTTAAAGGGTCTGTTGTGGTTTTTAACTAGCACAGGCTATTTTAACTTACAGATTCTGGTTTTTACTTATTAACTAACTTATATTGACTATATTGAGCAACTTTTAAAACAGAAATAATCAGTTTAACAAGCTATGCTATATTTGGCTTTTTAAGTGATTTTAAGTAAAATAATGCAAAAGCTATCTAGCTACTGATAAAACACATGAAATATGTTTAAAAACTAATGATAAGCAATAAATATTGAAGATAAGCTATAAATAAGCTATTCTACAGTACTAGAGAAAATTAAGTAAAAATTAAGAAAAAGCTTACAACTGATAAGCTAATAGAACAAGAGAACAAGGACCAAGAACACTTCTAGCTTGTTCACACAAGCTAGAAAACCCAGAAAAAGCCTTCCTAAATAGCTTTTTCCTTCAGAAGAGCTTATTGAGAGCTTATGTTGACTTTCATTGACTTTTCTTCATTTCTTGATTTAGAACTGATTTAATCTAAAATAAACTTACAACAAGCTATTATAAGCTTGCATAAGCTTATAGAAACAACTAAGAAGCTATTTCAATTACTACTTATCTTGGTTTGATTTCTCAGTACACATGGAATTTTAGAAACTTGGAATTATCATTAGCTAATGGAATTGTACAAAGATTGATATCAAACACACTTAATTTAACTTGTATTGATTACTGAAACTTGAAATTACAAATTATCACTACTGAAAATGAAATACGATTATGCTACTATTAACTACTTGGCCATTAAGGCTTACATTGCTATCTATTTATACAAAAATAAAGTGGGATTAGTCCTATCTCTTCCTCTGAATCTTTCTGAGCCCTTGGATAGTCTTCAACTGATCTCAGCTGTTGAAAGAGATTTTTTGGCGCCAAAATTGAGTGAGTGGGAAATACCACTAGGACTGGTCTGAGGTGATGGGGAAGAGGCATTTAATGCCTTTTGGTTTGTTAGGTAGCATGTTGGGAAGGTGGAAGGTTTGTCAGAGAGGCGGTGGAGATGGTGGTATTGGTTTGGCGGGATGGTGGTATTGAAGAAGAGTTTGACCAAAGGTCAAACCTTCTGGTTAGTTAAAAGATGGATCGGGTTTTAGTATTTGGGATTGGGCTTGGGTAATGTGTTTTGGGCTGGGGTTTAGTAACTGGGTTGGATTAGGTAGGTTTTATTTATTTTTGGGTTTGGTTAGTTTAAGGATTATAAGTGGAATTGTTTTAAACTTTAAGGACCATAGTTGTAACATTCTGAAATTCCAGGGACCATTCTAGCAAAATCTGAAATTTATCTCCAAGGACCAATCATGCCAAGTTTCAATAGTACAAGGACCATAAAATATAATTTTCCGTTTTTGAAAACCGGGGGACTTGTTTTGCCATTTTTGAAACTTCAGGGACTGAAATTGCCAATTTTGTAAACATAGCTCGTTTTTCACCTGTTTTCAATCTTTTTGTTCCTGAATCATATAAAAACACATTCTATGATATTTTCTGTATTTTGAAGCATTTCTGAGTGTTTTTAAATGTTTTTGCAGTTCAGATGGGAATAAAATGATGAGTATTTAGACACTCATCATTACTCAAAGAAGAGAAATTGTATGCGAAATTTTCAAAATGTGAATTTTGGATTCGTTCGGTACAATTCCTTGGGCATGTGATTGACAACAATGGTTTACACGTCGATCTCGCTAAAATTGAAGCTATCAAAGATTGGCCAACACCTACCACACCTACAGAAATTCATCAATTTCTAGGACTAGCTGGGTATTACCGAAGGTTTATCGAAGGATTTTCCACAATAGCAAAACCTTTGACCCAGCTAACCCAGAAAAACAAGAAGTACATTTGGAACGAAGATGAAGAAGAAGCCTTCCAAATCCTCAAACAAAAACTTTGTAGTGCCCCTATTCTAGCATTGCCAGATGGGATCGAAGATTTTGTAGTCTACTGTGATGCATCGCACCAAGGTTTTGGGTGCCGTGTTGATGCAACGTGAGAAAGTCATGGCTTATGCTTCACGACAACTCAAGAAACATGAAGAAAACTACACCACTCATGACTTAGAGTTAGGAGTGGTAGTCTTTGCACTAAAAATCTGGAGACACTATCTATACGGTACTAGATGTACTGTGTTCACCGATCACAAAAGTCTCCAACACATCTTGAATCAAAAAGAACTAAACATGAGGCAACGTCGATGGTTGGAATTACTAAGTGATTACGACTGCGACATTCACTACCATCCAGGAAAGGCAAACGTAGTAGCCGACGCCCTGAGCCGAAAGGAACGGGTTAAACCATTACGAGTCCGAGCCTTAGTCTTTACCATAAATTCTAATTTTCCCGCTCAAATCCTTCACGCTCAAGCTGAAGCGGTGAAACAAGAAGACATCAAAAAGGAAAAGTTAGACGGCATGATACAGAAGAGATTCGAAACCCGTTCAGACGGAACTCTATGCTTTGAAGGTTGAAGTTGGTTACCACTTTATGGTGGCCTACGAGACTTGATCATGCACGAATCCTATAAATCTAAATATTCTGTACATCCAGGATCTGATAAGATGTATCAGGATCTTAAACAACTCTAT
This sequence comes from Artemisia tridentata subsp. tridentata, assembly GCA_021014915.2. Taxonomy (NCBI): domain Eukaryota; kingdom Viridiplantae; phylum Streptophyta; class Magnoliopsida; order Asterales; family Asteraceae; genus Artemisia; species Artemisia tridentata. The sequence continues at coordinate 102,482,498 of CP139507.1, read as the reverse complement.
TGGTGGCCAAACATGAAAGCCGATATTGCAACATACGTTAGCAAATCTCTTACATGCTCCAAAGTAAAAGCCGAACACCAAAAACCATCCGGTCCATTGCAACAACCAGAGATTCCTATGTGGAAATGGGAACGAATTACAATGGACTTCATTACCAAGCTTCCAAAGACATCAAGCGGTTATGACTCAATCTGGGTCATAGTTGATCGTCTCACAAAGTCCGCACACTTTTTACCAATTAAAGAGACATACAAAATGGATCAGTTAACCAGACTGTACATTAAAGAAGTAGTCTCGAGACATGGTGCACCAATATCTATCATATCTGACCAAGACGGCAGATTCATCTCAAACTTCTGGCAGTCACTCCAAGACGCCTTTGGAATAAAACTAGACATGAGTACAGCGTATCACCCTCAGACCGATGGTCAGAGTGAACGAACCATTCAAACGCTGGAAGACATGCTTCGAGCTTGTATAATCGACTTTGGAAAAGGATGGGATACTCACCTACCATTTGTCGAATTCTCCTACAACAACAGTTATCACGCAAGTATCAAAGCAGCACCATTTGAGGCGCTTTACGGACGAAAGTGTCGTTCACCTGCCTGTTGGGCCGAAGTGGGAGATGTTCAACTCACTGGTCCAGAACTCATACGTGAAACAACGGAGAAGATTGTACAAATCAGGAATCGACTTCAAGCCGCAAGAGATCGACAGAAAAGTTATGCCGATACACGACGCAGACCCCTAGAATTCCAAGTTGGAGATAGGGTTATGCTAAAAGTATCGCCTTGGAAAGGCTTAATACGATTTGGTAAACGAGGAAAACTAAACCCAAGATACATCGGACCATTCAAAATCCTAGCCAGGGTTGGTCCAGTGGCGTACAGACTTGAGCTTCCATCAGAACTCAGTAGTGTACACCCCACTTTTCATGTATCTAATCTAAAGAAATGCTTATCAGACGAATCACTCATCATTCCACTCGATGAAATCCAACTCAATGACGATCTTTAATTCATCGAGGAACCAGTAGAAATCATGGACCGAGAGGTCAAACAACTCAAGCAAAGCCGAATTCCAATTGTCAAAGTTCGTTGGAACTCACGACGTGGTCCAGAATACACATGGGAACGAGAGGACCAGATACGTCAGAAATACCCACATCTTTTTACCAACAATGCTTCTACACCCAACGCAAATTGATCTCCGGGACGGAGCTCTCTTAAGGGGTGGAGACTGTAACAATTCGCATTTCAGGTTAATTTCTATTTCCGAAATTTTTACTATTCATTTCACTATTCATTTTTACTATTCACTTGCACCATTCATTCCCAAAATTTTTATTTCATATTCTCGTAAGTTAAATTATTTCCATGATAAAGTGAAAGTTTGACGCTCATCGGGTCATTTTCGCAAAAGTTAATGAGAAACTATACGTTTGGTTTAAACATCGTTTAAACATCCTGCGCATAACGAAAACCAACTGCGCCAATTTTCCTCGCATCAGATTAATGTTTAGTACACTCATAATCAATTAGGGAATTTTTGATAATTAAGTTAAAATGTTACCAAATAGACCATGTGTCTTACAAAACAGAAATTGCGTTTTAAGCACTTTTACTTATCCGCAACCTTAGCCGATACCTGCACCACATTTTCTAAGACTATTAGAAGCTTTTATATTATTGGAAAAGTCAACATATTTTTCCCTCCTCCTTTGACCAAAAATCAGTCCTTGATTCTATAAATCATTCCTTGATTTTTAGGCTTACGGTTTTATGTCTAAAGGACATTTAACACCAACCGACACTAGACTAAGCCTAGTCTAGACATTATAGGCTATTTTAATTCATTATCGTCATATTAGAAAAGTTACATTTTACTTTTCTCAGTTTTACGCAACTTTCGTACATTTTACGTATTACGCGTTTTAGACCCGCGTTTCTAGTTTTAACAGCGTTTAAGCAACCCGATGGGACTTATCACTCATTTTATATTTTATTATATAGTATAATGATAAGTTAAATCATTCCTACAAGTTTTGTATTTTTACGATACCCGGTTTTACGTTTCGTGACTTAACGGTTTACAGTTAGCGATTAACGGAACCAAAACTAACTCCATAAACAAGATAATACCAAAACTAACCAAGTCATCTATCCCTATCCTTATGAACCTCCTATAGGGGGGGGATTCACCCCTTGTGTGGCTTGATCTTATGCCTTGAACCTTAAGATCATTACATGTGTATAAGCTTCCTTAGTAAGCTTTGAATAAGTCTTGCAACTAACCTCCTTAAGGCACCTTCCTCTACACCTTCCTAACCTCCTCAAACTCACTATAAAAGCCCCCTCCTCTCCTTCCTTTTGACGCCCCATAACCAACAAACAAACACTTTCATTTGCTAGTTTATTTCCAAGTATTATCAAAGAATGCAAGTACTATATCAATCCAAAAACTCTTGTTAAGTTTTTATTGATCCAAAGCCTAGTTCTTCTTTCCTTTTGGTGATATTTCATCCACACAAGAAAAGTTCTAGTAGAAGTCTTCAAGTGCATGTCCAAGTAATCAAAGAAGTAGGAAGCTAGTTCTTGATCAATCAAAGTCCTATCCTTGTTCTTAGTTTTCTTTCATTAGAAAGCCAAAAGTTGTAAGAAACCATAACACATTTTCTTGCTCAATATCATCTTCATGCTTATTATGCTTCTTTCATGCTATATATGGTCTTTGTGTTATGTTCATGATGTATAAAAACTCTTAAAACAAGTTATGGAAACTATATGTTAACCTATGTTAAGTAATCAAGGAAACTAGTGACATATATTGAGAAATACGACCAAAATGGTATAAACATGATATTGGACAATTACATACTGTGATAGAGGACTTAAAAAGGAAAACATAGCAATTTGAATCATCGAAAACGAGTATACGAGTCAAAAGTTATGGCCAAAAGAAGTTAGCGAAACCAAAACGCCGAAAGTTTAGAGGCACTTCTGATCTGTTTCATCAAAAAGTTAAAACACGAAAGTTGTCTGGAATGACGTTTTCTTCAAACAAGATTTAGACCACAAGACCTGAAAACGCATAACGAATGAGATATTTTTTTGAAATCTCAACAGCCCCTATATTACACCTAAATGACCATGTATTGGTTACGACCAAGTAAAACCAAGAGGTCTAATGACCTTAAGCCGAGACCACAACCATGGCTAAGGCCAAGGATGAGTCTCAAGACCATGGTAGCCATGACCAAAGCCATGGCAAGGCCACGGCTAAGACCTTAAGGCTTTCTAAGCCGAAAACATGAACTAAAGTGTTAGTAATAACATAATCAACCAATTTGGATCTACTCCATCAACATACCATGAAGTTTTGCAAGTAATATCACATTCATACTAGACTTAATAAACTTATGAAGATAACAATCTTCATTCAAAATAAACTTTCCTAAGTTTATTCAACTTTCGGACACGTAACATTTTAAGACAAAAACATATATTTTCTATCGAATACTACAACACTAGGGAGCTTCATATGAGGGGTTTCATTTGGGTAAACGGATCGACGAGTTGCTGGATTTACGAGTTAAAGTGTCCTAGCTCCTCGAACGTTTATTACATGACCTCTGAATTATGATGGCCCGAACGGTAGTACAAGATATACAAACTAAACGTGTTCATAAACCATCATCATACAACGACCTATACATCATACTAAGTGCTACATCATGAACAATATGCAAGACATATATATGCACGTCTTTGTATTCTTAGACATTATTCCAACCTAAGTCGCAACGTCCTATTGTAGGTTGCACTTAGAGGTTTCCCGGCTTATCCATCAAATTCATTAAGGCACTAAGACACCATCCAACTCACGGTGAGTTCATAGCCCCACTTTCTATTACTTAATTGTTTTACAAACCCTTGGGGGGAATACATGCTATTTTTAACCGAACACAATGCTTTGAAATTGTATGCTATATGATTGTTTTATTATCACTAAGTACCATCCTTGCCAATCCAAGACCCCATATCATGAACCATTTAATCACTAGGATAGTGAGCGCGAGTATTGTGAATAGGCCTATTGGGATTGACGAATCCCGTTTGTGTTGACCAGTCAGGCAAACAAACGCACTAATATTTGAGACTTGTACCTACCGGGGTAACTCCACCGATTGATATTGGTACACGTTAACGTATTGGTTGCATGAGCTTAGTGAATAATAATAACCATTTTGTTTTCCAACTATGAGTATGAGTCTAATTAACTCACACTACCAACATATTGTGTTCAACTCCATAACAAACTCTATGAATATCACTCAACCTTTGTGTTGACAGTTTTAAGCATGTATTTCAGGTGCATAATGATCAAGGATGGCACGGAGGGGCACAGACTCAATCAAGAAGGCTATAACTTATTTTATCATTCAAAAAGACATCAAATGACTTTATATTGATGTATTTTGTAAACATGGAACCTTTTGGGACCTATCTTGTAAACTCTGACGTATTATTTGAATGATAAATCCTTTTTAAAACGACTCAGTTAGAAATCGTTTTCTATTATTACGACTGTTGTGCCATCGAGTAACACCCAGTTTGAATTCCGCTGCATCATTGAATTGGGGGTGTTACACCGACTCTCTCGGCTGTCCCGCGATAAACACGTAAAAAAAACAACCTAAATTAAACAACCAAACTTAAATTAACCAAATTAATTAATAAAAACTTTTGACGACGACATTGTCGTCCCAAAACAAATTCACATAATAAAAAAACACCTTTAACAAACACAAACACAAACAATGCGGCTGTTGGTGCTACTGCTGCTGGCGGTGGTGGCGGTGCCATCTAACAAACACAACAAACAAGAAACAAATATTAACAAACAAAAGTTAAACAAATTTAGACAAAAAAAAAATAATAAAAAAATAAAAAAATAAAAAAGAACATATCTTTTAAAACAAACAAAAAAAAAAAAAAAAAAAAAAAAAACGGCGGTAATTGAAGGTTGTGGTGGTGTCGAATGTGGTGTTGAAAGTGGTTGTGGTGGTCGATTAATCTAAGAAGAAGATCGAAGAAGCAGCGAGTTTGCCTCTTTTTTTTTTTGGTAAAGTGTGAGAGAGAAAATGATAAAGTGAATTATTGACCAAAATGGCACGACATTGTCATGCCATATTGCTTTTTTTTTTTTTTTTTTTTTTTTTTTTTTTTTTTTAATTGGCGGGTGGGTTTAATTTCATGAAATTTTTGGTGGTAAAATATGCCACGACATTGTCGTGCCATATTGCCTGTACTTTTTTTTCCTTTATCTTATATGTATAAAAATGATTTAAATTATTTAATTAATATTAAATAAATTAAAAATAATTTAAATTAGTTATAAATTATTTAAATAAATTAAAAATGATTTAAATTAATTATTAATTATTTAAATAAATTAAAAATGACTTAAATTAGTTATAAATTACTTAAATAAATGTACGAGAAGTCTTCTTCATGAATGAACAGGTTCATTTGACCCTTCAGTCCGATCAACATCCATTTCATCAATATTTAGATCTAAACCGTCTTCAAATACAGGTTTAGAACCGTTATACATGAGATGTTAAACAAACGAATGAACCGTTATACAAAAGATGAGCAACAACATCAACAACGCACATATTATCTAAAAGGTAAACAAAGAACAGACCTGCCTACGTACAAATCCGAGATGATATGGTTGTACACGAGATGTTAAACGAATGAGCCGAGATGATATGGTTATACACGAGATGTTTAACGAATGAGCCGAGATGATATGGTTGTACACGAGATGTTAAACGAATGAGCCGAGATGATATGGTTATACACGAGATGTTTAACGAATGAGCCGAGATGATATGGTTGTACACGAGATGTTAAAAGAATGAGCCGAGATGATATGGTTATACACGAGATGTTTAACGAATGAGCCGAGATGATATGGTTGTACACGAGATGTTAAACGAATGAGCCGAGATGATATGGTTATACACGAGATGTTCAACAACAAAGTTCCAGCTTATCTTGTTCTAGTTTGAAAGATGCAATTCCTAACTATGGGCCAAGTGTTAACCACAATGTCTCACCAGGCGTAAAGCAGTTTATTAACTCGCCTGTTTCGTTTAACGAATGAGCCTAGTTATTTCGTTTGCTTGTCGAGTTGTTTCGTTTGATCGAGATGTTTAACGAATGAGCCGAGATGATATGGTTGTACACGAGATGTTAAACGAATGAGCCGAGATGATATGGTTCTACACGAGATGTTTAACGAACGGGACACGAGGTATACGCAATACACTAAAGGATAATAAAACTTATCCTTTCATATATATTCTCTTACAAAAAAATCTCATCCTGTCTCCTTATCTTATCTTATCACTCAATAACATCTGTATATGTATCACTCATCCCTCCATCCCCATCAGCACCAACTCATTAATTCCCACAAATAACCGATCATCATCAAATCGGCAAAACACAAATAACCAAATCACTAATTCCCACAAAACACACATAACAATGGATGGTTACACGCCGGAAGAGGAGTGGTCAAAGGTTTTATCGTCGTTGCTCCTCTTTAATGAAGTTCTTAACGAATATGGCTCGGAAATTATTGATGAATATGGTTCTTATAAGAACTGTGCACCGTGGATGAGAGACCGGATTCTGGAATGGTTGAGGAAAAAGCCGTACTACAAAGAGTATTTGGACGCTCAAGCTGACGATGAAGCTGAAAGCACGTTGGACACCAAACTTGATGATCTGGGAAATAGGGTAACAAATCTGGAAGATACATTTGAACATATCAAGCAAAGGAAAGCAAGAAAGGGAAAAGATGGTGCAAGTTCTAGCAAAGCGGGAAGTAGCAGGAAAAAAAATGAATGGGCGATGTTTGTTATGGTATATGTCGTGTGTTGTTTCGTTTTCTTGTCGAGTTGTTTTGTTTGATCTGTTTTGTTTGCTTGTCAAATTGTTTCGTTTGAGTCTGTATGAAATGTATGTGGTTGAGAACTCTTGCGTGTTTTAAATAAAATGTTTGCCTTCGTGTTTGTTAATTGTGATATTGTTCCTTCAAATAAGCTCATAAACCCAAAGTTCCAGCTTATCTTGTTCTAGTTTGAAAGATGCAATTCCTAACTATGGGCCAAGTGTTAACCACAATGTCTCACCAGGCGTAAAGCAGTTTATTAACTCGCCTGTTTCATTTAACGAATGAGCCAAGATGATATGGTTGTACACAAGATGTTAAATGAATGAGCCGAGCAATTATGGAACTCGTGCTCAACAACAAAGTTCCAGCTTATCTTGTTCTAGTTTGAAAGATGCAATTCCTAACTATGGGCCAAGTGTTAACCACAATGTCTCACCAGGCGTAAAGCAGTTTATTAACTCGCCTGTTTCATTTAACGAATGTGCCAAGATGATATGGTTGTACACAAGATGTTAAACGAATGAGCCGAGCAATTATGGAACTCGTGCTCAACAACAAAGTTCCAGCTTATCTTGTTCTAGTTTGAAAGATGCAATTCCTAACTATGGGCCAAGTGTTAACCACAATGTCTCACCAGGCGTAAAGCAGTTTATTAACTCGCCTGTTTCATTTAACGAATGAGCCAAGATGATATGGTTGTACACAAGATGTTAAACGAATGAGCCGAGCAATTATGGAACTCGTGCTCAACAACAAAGTTCCAGCTTATCTTGTTCTAGTTTGAAAGATGCAATTCCTAACTATGGGCCAAGTGTTAACCACAATGTCTCACCAGGCGTAAAGCAGTTTATTAACTCGCCTGTTTCGTTTAACGAATGAGCCGAGTTGTTTCGTTTGCTTGTCGAGTTGTTTCGTTTGATCTGTTTCGTTTGCTTGTCAAGTTGTTTCGTTTGAGTCTGTATGAAATGAGCTCTATACAATGCAAGTATTTATAGGAAAACAAGGCATGACGTATTGACCCATTATTTAGTATACATCCAAGCCACATTTGTCGTATTATTTTTTCTATATCGAAGCCGTAAATACGATCATATTGATTACGTTTTAACATCAAAATTATTTTTGATAAATAGTAAAGTATTGATTTTGTAAATTTTTTAATTTATGTAATTTTTAAAATTAATTTTTACACTAACATATAATTTTAAAGCAAATAATTTTCTAAAATTAATTTATATACAAGTATTTTTAAATTAAAAACTGATTTAAAAAGTTTTTAAATAAAAAAAAACAAATACACGCAGTTTGGGTCGACATTGTCGACCCATTCTGCTTTTTAAAATGTTTTAATATTTATTTTAAAATAAAAACTGATTTAAAAAGTTTTTAAATAAAAAAAATAATTTTAATATTGATTTTAAAACAAAAACTGATTTAAAAAGTTTTTAAATAAAAAAAATACAAATACACGCAGTTTGGGTCGACATTGTCGACCCATTCTGCTTTTTAAAATGTTTTAATATTTATTTTAAAATAAAAATTGATTTAAAAAGTTTTTAAATAAAAAAAAAATAATACACGCAGTTTGGGTCGACATTGTCGACTCAAACTGCTTCCAAATATTTTAATATTGATTGTAAAACAAAGACTGATTTAAAAGGTTTTTAAATAAAAAAATAATAATACACGCAGTTTGGGTCGACATTGTCGACCCATTCTGCTTTCAAAAATGTTTTAATATTTATTTTAAAACAAAAACTGATTTAAAAAGTTTTTAAATAAAAAAAAAATAATATACGCAGTTTGGGTCGACATTGTCGACCCATTCTGCTTTTTAAAATGTTTTAATATTTATTTTAAAATAAAAACGGATTAAAAAGTTTTTAAATAAAAAATAATAATACACGCAGTTTGGGTCGACATTGTCGACCCATTCTGCTTTCAAAAATGTTTTAATATTTATTTTAAAACAAAAACCGATTTAAAATTTTTTAAATAAAAAAATAAAATAATACACGCAGTTTGGGTCGACATTGTCGACCCATTCTGCTTTTTAAAATGTTTTAATATTTATTTTAAAATAAAAACGGATTTAAAAAGTTTTTAAATAAAAAAATAATAATACACGCAGTTCGACCCATTCTACTTAAAGCTTTGAATGCTTTTTAGTTGAAAAAAAAGTGGGTCATGGGCAATATTTGGGTCGAAATTAGCGACCCATTTTGCTCAAAGCTTTGACTGCTTTTTGGTTGAAAAATGAGTGGGTCATGGTCAATATTTGGGTCGACGATGTCGACCCAAATTTTTTGCTTGTCCCAAACAGAAGCTTTTGGTGTAGGTCCTACTTTTTTTTTTTGAAAGGCGACTTTCAATTTTTGGTTTAAAGTCTCTAGCAGGCCTACTTAACATCCTTTTCATCGTGTGTTGCTTCTAAATACTAATTTGTTTTCAAACTTAAATATATAAAGAAACGAAAAGTGTTGTGTGACTAGAATGTTTCGTTTGTTAGAGTGTTGCTTTCCCTATAATAAATATTATTTTAACTTATCGATATTATAATAATCGAGGTACCCATTACACAAGAGTCAAAAAGATTTTTAATTTGCTTCCAAACATACCCTTCTGCCCTCGAATATTTGTTATAAATCCACTCATTATTCACAAGAATTCCAAGACACATTCCTCTCTAAAGTTTATACAATAAAAATGAGCTTTTCATCATTCTCTCTTACCATCTTTTGTTTTTCATTATTATTCTTATCCATCAATGGTCAAGACCTCATATATGACACTTGCAAAACCTCCTCACAACAAAGTCCTAATGTGGAACTACTATTTTGCACCACCTCTCTCCAAGCTGCGCCAGCTAGCCATTGCGCTAATCTTACAGGGCTCGGGATGGTGTCAATTAGGCTAATAAGGGATAACGTTACTGACACAAGGTGTTACATCAAACAATTGCTCAAGAATAGCGCAAAGCTTGATCCCTATGTAAAGGCATGCTTGAATGATTGTTTTGAGCTCTATTCTAATGCTATCCCTGATAGCAAGCAAGCCATGAAGAGTTACAACGCCAAACGTTATTTTGATGCAAATGTGCAAATAAGTTCGATTATGGATGCTGCTACCACTTGTGAAGATGGATTCAAAGAGAAAAAAGGCGTCGTTTCTCCATTAACTAAAAAAAACGATGCAACATTTCAGTTGGGTGCTATAGCGCTTTCAATTATGAATAGTCTTCAGAGTGGTTCGAAATGATATTCACTTCTCTAAATAACATGCTTAAATCTCAGGCCAAACCTACATCATATTCTTACGTATATTATGTGCATATATGATATATAACTTTAAATCGATTCTCTTTATGACCGGGCATATTTTGCTAGAAATCCTAAACTCGTTGTCAAACTTACAAGTGTCGTCTTAATAAGATTATATGCTTTATGTTTTCCATTAATTCTTCTAAGATCGATCCTTGCAAAATGATACTTGAAGAATGTATAGTCACGAATACTTAAACTCTTGAAGACCACTTAGATATATTGTGAATAATAATTACTGAGTATAATTCTGTGTCCTCACTCCTCTACAAGAAGATGGAAAGAACCATATTAAACTAAGGTTTCGAAAGTTTGAAGGTGCTCATACTAATTATTGATATATGGCATCATAACTCATAAAATAAGAGTTTTCAACTCAATAATATAGGCAAGTCTAATACTGATTCAAAAGATTGAAGAATTAATATTTAAATATAATATACGTTTATTAAATATCTTTTTAAATGTAACACAACACAACTACACAAGTCAGAAAATATTTGCTTTTCAAAAAAAAAAATAATAAATAAAAAAAAAATCCTTACTTTTTTATTATATATTTATTATTATTATGAAATATAAGTTCACTAAAGATAGAGTGCTTGACATTCTTATCGTCATAATTTGCTTCTATAACCTAAATTATTTACGAAAATTTGAATATATTTTTTCAAGATTATATTTTTCCCTCTTAAAGCGTTGCTATATTATCCTTGTTTATTAAAAGTAAAAATACAATTTTTTCTAAAGTGTCTAGAATGTAATATATATTGAGGTACTCATTGGCTAATTGCTAAAGATCCAAAAGGTTTTCGCTTTCATCCAACACCAACCATTTTGCCCTCCACAATTTGTATAAATTCACTCATTGTTCACAAGCAATCCAAGATACATTCTTCCCATGCCCCTTCTTAAATTTACACAAGAAAAATGAGTCATTTATCTTTCTCTCTTACGTTCATTTTATTCTCATTGTGCTTCTTATCCATCAATGGCCGAAACCTCATATATGACACTTGCAAAACCTCCTCACAACAAGATCCTAATGTGAAGCTCCAATTTTGTACCACCTCTCTCCAAGCTGCGCCAGCTAGCCATTGCGCTGACCTTAACGGCCTCGGGATGATGTCAATTAGGCTAATAAGGTATAATGTTACAGACACAAGGTGTTACATCAAACAACTACTCAAGAATAACACAAAGCTTGATCCCTATGTGAAGTCACATTTGAATGATTGTTTTGAGCTCTATTCTGATGCTATCCCGGATATCAAGCAAGCCATGAAGAGTTACAATGCCAAACGTTATTTTGATACAAATGTGCGAATAAGTTCGATTATGGATGCTGCTACGACATGTGAAGATGGATTCAAAGAGAAAAAGGGCTTTGTTTCTCCATTAACCAAAAGAAACAATGCATCCTTTCAGTTGGGTGCTATAGCGCTTTCAATCATGAACATTCAACAATCTTCAAAGTGATTCGAACCAATTTCGAATGAAATACATGTTATAAGACCATATCTAAAATCTTAATATATAAAATACTATTTATACTTTTACGTATATTGTTTTTATTATTTGTCAACATTGCTCAGATTCTTATTTAGACTTTTACGTATATTGTTTTTATTATTTGTTCTTTTACAATTATCTTTATATTGTAGGATGATACAAGAATTGGTATCTCTGAATTCTTATGTTTGTATAAATGTGTGGGTGACAGTTTCAGTTAATAAGAACACGATACAGTAATTAATTCATCATACATTTTCGATAGTTTATTTGATGTTATATATACTCTCTAAACAGAATGAAATAATACAATCTAACAATTCTATAGATTTTCTTATGATAAAAATGCAGCAACATATTATGTGATATATGTGATGCACTTAGAAAGTTAGAAAACCATTTTTATATTTTGTCTTGTGCTTAAAGTGTAGAATTTAATCATTTGTGCTTTAGTTAACACAATGTTACTCTAAGCAATCTTTTTATGGAAATTCTTTGCAAAGTATTATTGTGATATCGTAATATGGACGTTTATTTAGGAAAAGTAGGAGGTATAAGTATGTGTGTATACCTCGTTGCATCAGAAATGTCGGATAACTTTTTTGCATTTATTTCATAGTCATGATATTCGTGTGACGGAATTTTAGTTGATATAACAATATCCCTATGATGGTTTATGAAATGTTTTAAGAAAAGATGATAAGTGTTGAAGGCTATGTTTGGCGCGGAGCTTTTTGAGGCAATGAGCGTGAGAATGAGCTTTTTATTTTTGATGTTCGTTTGGTAAGGGAGCGATGAGTTGTACCAATTTTTTAGGAAAACTTTTTTCCTAATGCTTCCTTTTGAAGCTGTGGATATTTACAAGAGCTGTGGATATTTACAGCTATATTACCAAACGTTTTTATTTAAAAAACAGCTACTGCTACTTTTACCAACACAAAATCAAGGAAATACTGAAAATTATATTAATTAGATTTAATGAATAATGTAAATTACAGAAAATTAAATAAAAACTAAATACTACTTCCGTCCCAAAATTTAAGTCCATTTTGATTTTTTTTTTTTTGCAGCTTTGACCTTAAATTTTTTTTTTTTTTTTTTTTTTTTTTTTTTTTTTTTTTTTTTGGTGTTATATAATACTTGATGCAAAATATATAAATGAATTGTATTTTTAATGTATTTTCATTATTATACTTTTCATCAAGTATTATATAACACGAAAATATATAATTAAGGTCAAAGTTGCAAAATAAAAGTCAAAATGCACTTAAGTTTTGAGACGGAGGGAGTAAGTGAAAACCTAAATACTAAATGCGCCTAAACTGCTACGAGCCAAATGGGCTTTATTATACTAACACCCTTTCTCAAACTCATAACGTTGCAACATTTTGAGTTTGTCAAACAAAAAATAAAACTAAAACTAAAAAAAGAACTAGTCAGCTTCGTGATTACATCAAATAGTCCTGATATTTTAGTGTCAATTTTCCCCTAATATGCTTATCATTTGTATCATTTTATTTGGATATATGCTTTTATTTCATTTTCAGGTCATGAATAAGCATAGGAACGAAAAGACGCAGAATTGGAAGATTATTAACCAAGATATACATAAGTATGCTGGCCAAGAAGAAGTTACGGTTTAACTACCACTCTTACTTACACCGTAACTAGAATTTACACTAAGAAGACCAAAGTCAACGCTACTCAAGGTTACGGCGTAACTTCACTTATAAGTTACGCCGTAGTAATCCAGGGACTTAGAAGAATTTCGTGGTCAAGAAGATTACGCCGTAACCAACTTACAAAGTTACGGCGTAAAAGTCATCCATGCAGATACGCCGTAACCCATTTATAGTTACGACGTAAACATTTATTTCGAATACAACGCCGTAACCCATTTATAAGGTTACGCCGTAAAAAGTTTATTTTAGATAAGATCGTCAGAGATACGATGGTTACGGCGTAACAATTCCTAGGTTACGCCGTAACCGAGTCGAGCCCTATAAATACAAACCCTAAATCCGGTTTTTATATAACTTTTACACCACAACTCACCAGAGAACGAAGAAGGGTTTCCAAGGGGCAAGTTCCAGCAGCATATCAAGCATCTTCCAAGGGAGAATTCACGCTATTACTCAATAAGTTTTAGTATTTTCGTATCAAACATTTTCATTTAATTCCATGTCTTTCATTTTCATGTCAAACATTGAATTTGCTATAATGTTTAGTATGATTGGCTAAACACCTTTGGTGTTAGCCTAGTTATGAAATTATTAATGTTATGATTATGTTTTCTCGCTTTCCTTATTGCTTCTAAGTGCATGTTTTCTAGCTTTATTCGTAGAACCTCTTGTTTTGGTAGCATTGATGTGTGATTGTATCTAGGAGGTTAGGAGAATTGACCAAAGGACCTTAGCCAAATAGGTTGCGAGGATCGGTAAGAATTGACCAAAGGAACTACCGAACCCTTGCGTGCGAATTGACCAAAGGATCACCTTCCACATAGATTTGCTTAAGAAGTTAGAGGGAACCTAAGTTCCGAGAGGCCGGGTTTCATTGGGATAAAGTCTAGATTTCAGTGGTACTTAATGACTTAGCACAGATTGCCCAATATCTCTAGCAATACAAGGTCTTGACCTTTGAGCGGAGTAGGAGTTTATGTGACATAGGCTAGACGAATTGACCAAAGGAGTCTAGTGACTTTTACCCCCACCTGAAGCATTAGAAGGCACTATTAGAAAATGTAATCATGGCTTAATAAGATTAGTAACTAGGCTAGCACATTTCTCCCTACTGAATTCATCTCATTTTAATTTCGCATTTTGTTATTTTCTTTTCTTTAGTTTAAAATATAAATCAACCAAAAACCCCTTTAAAATTGTGACACTAGACTTAAATTAGGATCCACACTCATAGCTCTTGGGACGACCTCGGCTTTACCGATTACTACTCTACACACGACCGGGTACACTGCCCGTTAGTGCATTAGGTAGACCTTACGTAGATGAGACTATATAAATATTTAAACCTGGTCAGAAATCCTGCATCACTTCGGAGGGTCCCATTGTGCAAACTCGGTGCTAGATGGAGTCTCAATCCGATGCAATCAAACTGCAGAGTACCAACACCGTGAAATCAGTTAAGTCTGAAACAGACGGACCAAAGTCGACACAAAACCAAAGCTAGATGCAGAATTAGAATAGAGCAACACAAGTACGAAGATGAACAAGAGTAGAACAGGCAAACAGAGTAGCTTCAGACAGACAGATGCAGATTCAGACATGCCAATTCTGACTGATAAATGCAGATTTAGGCAGATGCATAGCAGATTCAGGCAGGTAGGTACAGAGAATGCAGATTCAAGCAGACATATCCAGAAACATGAAGAATCATAACAGAACCAGATGTAGGGTGGAATTCAGACATGCGAAACCAAACAAAACCAGATGAAATCAGACAGATGCAAAGCCAGACATAACCAAATTCAGAACCAAGGCAAAATCAGGGCGAAACCGTGAAGAACCAAAACATGTTGTTGATGTCGAGATGCTACACATAACTACTCAAGATATAATCATATTAGTTAAGATTATAACATCACCATCACCATCATATCTCCATCACTAATACAAAACCAATTAACAAATTCAGAATCCCAACCAAACCAAATAATAACCTGATACAAATACCAATATCTAGACAAACCAAATTATAACCTCCAAAATAAAGCTTACTAATAACCAAAATCATATATAACTTATCCACTTTGAAATTCATATCAATCCTGAACTAGTAATCAGTACCAATTCGAAACCAACCAAAATCAAAGACCTAATACAAGAGGAGATTTGGAACCAAATTTATGACGAATCTAATAACACCTCCAAGAATAATGATCAAACTCCAAACAAACAAATATTAACCAAACAAATTTAAACAACTTATTCCTTT
Organism: Artemisia tridentata subsp. tridentata; assembly: GCA_021014915.2. Taxonomy (NCBI): domain Eukaryota; kingdom Viridiplantae; phylum Streptophyta; class Magnoliopsida; order Asterales; family Asteraceae; genus Artemisia; species Artemisia tridentata. Next base: position 102,466,740 of record CP139507.1, on the reverse strand, counting down.
CAAAAATGAATTGCAAATAATTAATATCAAGTTTGTTGCACCGGCCCACAAACAATTGATTAAAATCCAATATCCAATCGAAGAATGACAACAACTAGGATTTAGCAATACAATACGACAATGAAACAATTCAACTAACTTAATTTAAAGAGTCACGACAAGAGATGAGCAGCCAAATAACCACAACGACCCCTATAATCGAAACGCGGGAGCAGGCATGAAATTAAAAAAAATACCATCAAACATAAACATAAACCGATTCAGACTAACCGACCACCAAAAGAAGAACGTCCCGAAACCCCCCCCCCCCAAGCTAACTCATAGCGGAGTTCCATCCTCAAAACTAACCCTGAGTCTCTAACACCATGTTGAAATCAGAAGGAATAGTAAAAAATATATTATTCAGATTCAATGAATAATTTAAATTACAGAAAATTAAATAGAAACTAAACAAGTGAAAACCTAAATACTAAATGGTCCTAAACTACTACATCCCAAATGGGCTTTATTATACTGACAAAAAGCACTATCATTTTATTAACAATAGTGAAAATGTGGTTTATGCTACGTAAAATGAAAAAGTCTAATATTTTGAATCTTCTAAATGTAATGCTTTTGTGTTTAATGATGTTTTATTAAGCTTTAAGAAGTTTATCCACAGTGAAGAAAGGTTTGTAATCAAAAAAAAAATTTAATGAATTTATGATTTAGAATGACTAGACACTATTATTAACCTTTATAGAGATTCATCATAGTAGATGCCTTAATATATTCCATTTTTCATGCAATTAAACCCATAAAAGTGTTAGTTAACTCGAACATGTGAATTGAAATGGTTATATATTGGGTTATCAAATTTTGAGTTGTTATTTATTTATTTTTTTGTTGTTCTTTTAATGCTGAATAAAAGTACTACACTGCAACAGTAAGAATAACGGCTGACAATCAACCAAAAGGTTTGTATCTTGATGGTACCTCATGTTGTGTGAGAAACTCCCTAACTACATGATTGTGGATTTAAGTATTGGTTAGGACATGTGAGATAAATTTGTGGTATAAATATTGTGAGATTGTTAAAATATATATAACAAAAGGGCCAACGATCAATTTTGACGACAACGCAGGTTGTTACTAAACGACAAAATGTTTTTTTCATAAACTTTGACTGCGAACTCTTGTGGGTCTCGTCCCGTCGTCGCTATAACCAGTTGACCGTCGTCACAGAAACTTTTAGCGATTGATGTATCGATGATTTTGTGTCGTCGCCAAACCTTTTAGTGACGACGAATTTTAGTGACGAAATGTGTTGTCGTTGCCAAAAGCTCCAAATGTTATAGTGCTGATGCAACACGTGTGTAACACCCCATGATTCGGTATAGCGGAAGACTTATAAAAGCTTCGGGGTGCTCCGAGGATTGGTACACAACGCAAGCATAAGAAAACGGATTAACATCATCCGTTAAATAAAACATTTCGAACCAAATATTTCATGTCTACATTTATTCAAAACTACGTAATAAGGCCAAAATATAACAAAAAAAGTAGGTCCCCAAACAAGTTATTAGAGTCTTAATTGATCCCTCAACCATGCCGCTTGCCAAGCTTCCAAACAATAGTCATCCAACATAATCATCTTTAAATACCTGAGAAAACATGCTAAAAGGCCAGCTAACGCTGGTGAGTTCATAGGTTTAGACACATAGTATAACAATGGACCAATTCATATAAAAGTTTGCTATACTGGACTAAGGCACATAACCAAATATATCGTTCCCACACAAACGTGTGTCAAACCACAATAATAATGTTTTTCTATAGGTGCACCATATAGTAATACCCTGCACAGATGCAGCACATCATAATAATCCTGCAGAGATGCAACACATAATAATAATCATGTACAGATGCAACACGTATCGTAATGATCCTGCACAGATGCAGCTCACATAGCATATAACCTTAACCAGCTAACATAGCAAACATAGTAATGTCATACATAACAGGTGGTCCATTTAAAACGTGGGGCTATGAAACTCACCTCAGATAAGTAATGCTCAATAAAACAAGTCAAGGGTGGTATAGCACAACAGCAACTAGAACATCACGGCACAACGGACTTGGCACAACCTAATAATATAAAGGCTTGTCTTAATATACATCCCACAAGGCAACTAAAAGAGTAAAAGTTTCCAAAAGTTAACTTATTCTCATTCCCTAAATATTATTCCAATTCCGTTTCCAAAATATTCTCGTTGTACCATTTTATTAGAGTTTGGTATCATCGTTTGTGTAACGGTAAGAAGACACGGACTCAAGAGTACACACACAAAATGAAAAATAAACAACGGAGTCACCGCAAAGGTCGAGACAAGAAGTCAAGAAGAGATGACGGAGATAACCCAAAGAAATCATACATAGCAAACACACTATATTTGATGGATAGATTAGTAGTCGTCGGTATTTTCCAAATCCCATTTTATTTCGTATAACATATGTGTTTAAATAAAAATTTGCCATGACCCGTCCGTTTATAGGACGTTCCAAGTCGAATGACTTTATTTAGAAATCATTTTTCCCAAGTTATTTTAGCAAGTATTTCTAAATATTATTGCTCGTTTAGACATTATTCTCGTATTGTTTGTCCGTTACGGCTCGAATACATATATTTCGAATACATATATCCAAATTCCGGTAATATTCCAATTTCAACATATATTTCAAATCCGGTGTTGCAAAAGCCCAAGTAATCCGACTACTAATCCATTATCAAGCTAAACAATTAAGGTTTAATGATTAAGCTTAAAAGCTTAATAAGGTATCTGGACGAATTATTAGATCCTTATCGAATTCGTCAACCCGATAAGTCCAATAATTCCTTTGTCTCGCTTATTAATCCAAAGCCAACCTGCACATCACAATAAATGGTAAGTAATAAGGATAGGTCACACACTAATAAATTCCTCCAACACACTTATCGGGCCCTTATTGGGCTCGTCAACCCAATAAATCCGATAACTATGTCGGTCGGGTCTATTAATGTTAAACCGATCCGTAACTTCAAATAATCCACAATTAATTCCAACAATTCCCAATAATAACGTACTAGAACGGATGTGCCTCGAAACGTCCCGTAACCTCGTGTTTTTCCGTTATTCTTCAAATTATATGCTCAAAGTTTTATATCTTTCTTTTTGTTAATATATATTAAATAACAATTTAATTGTTAGCTAACATATTTTAATCACCATTGTTATTTTAATCTTTTATTTTGTTTCAAACATGTCACAAAGATTAGTAACGTTTCGAGTCACATTTCCTTCCCATGGTCAAAGCTGGGTCAAATAGTCAACATGTCCAAGTTGTCCCAAATCAAGCATCTCAGGTCTAATATGGGCAAGTCGAGGTACATCGAGACCACAAGGTCACGACTAACACTCGTATAGCCAAACATCACGGTTCAACCAAGTTCCAAGTCATAAGTCAAAATCATCACAATCAATTTCTCGGCCAATTATAAACCTAAGGCCCGAGTTATCAAGTCACCACAAGTAACCATTCGGGCAAAAACTTACCATGCCGAGACCTTATGGTCTCGGCCTAATGTCGTACGACATGAGACTCAACCAAACGGACCAAAAAGAAGTTAATAAGCCTCCCCATGACCTCACGATCTCGGCTTGAATCCAAGTCATGAGAGACCCAACTTTTACAACCCAAACAAATACCCAAGAAACAAAATATTCAAAAAGCTTGCGGCTACCAAACCCTAAGCCTACAAATAAGCTCGTACGCCCTAATAAGCTCAAGAATAAGCACGTATCCGAGCTTATTCCCTCGGTACTCAACTCAAACACAAAAATAAATCAAACTCATGACACAAACTCGATGATACCACTATTTCTTAACCATTTTTATTTTAACAAAATCATTTCCCACACGTTTTTATCAAACCCAAACCGTAAATCCTAGATCTAGCCACACCGGTTCGCGTAAGGTCGTAAATCGGCGATATTACCACCAAGTTTTACCGGATCTCGTTCTTACCAAACAAAAGAAAACAAAATGAGGCGGCAGTTAGAGGTGGCGGCGCGTGACTGTGGCGGATGAGGAACGTGTGCACCTTGGAAAAGTGTTCACAAGATCGTTTATGGGGTGGATGTGGTGGTATTTGTAGATGTAGGTGGCGGTGAACGAGGAGGTGGTGGTTTAGGGTGTGACGGCGGCAAGTAGTAAGAGAGGGAGAGGAGTGTGTTTGAGATTAGGGTTTGTGGGGGAACCCTGTATTTTTCTCTTATATACCCCCCTCAGGGACTAAACTCGTCAAGTTTAAACTCAAGGGGCTACGGTGTAACTTTAGTGCAGGGGCTAGATGCGTACTCCTTCCAAACTTTATATAAATAACTCTCGGAATAAGCTTGCGCCATAAAATTTAAAATCATTTTTCCAATAAAAATGACTATTTATACGCATATCTTACCCAAAACGTCGTGAATCAAGTAAATAATGTATTATTAGGTATGGCTCGTGCCGACTCGCGTTGTGCTCAACTCAAGGTCATACGGGAAACTTCCTATATCACATAACAATATTCCAAAAAAAATGATTCCAAAACAATTTCCCAAAACATTCCAAAACGGTTCTCAGTTCTTAATTATTTATTTTAAACGTAATGCGGTATTGAAAAATTACTCCCACAAATTACCGGTTGTCACAGCCTCCCAGCCTTAGGAGAAATCCGTCCCGGGTTTCAATTAAGATTACTCGTTGGAGTCGAAAAGAGATGGGGTATTTCTGCTTGATCTCGTCTTCACGTTCCCCGTAAACTCTGGACCATGTTGGGAGTTCCAACGTCTTTAACGATAGGGATATGACTGTGCTTCAGTCGCTTAACTTCACAGTCCATGATCTCAACAGTTCCTCGTGAAATTCAAACTCTCGTCGATCTGGATTTCTTCAAGAGAAATAACCAGAGTTTCATCAGAAAGGCTTTCTTCAGATTACATACGTGGAAAAAACTGTGCACACTGCTCAATTCTGGTGGTAGCTCAAGTCGGTAGGCTACCGGTCCAAATCTGTCAAGAATTTGGATTGGCCCGATGTAACGAGGGTTTAGTTTCCCCGCCTGACGATGCGTATCACCCTTTCCATGGTGAACTTTCAACATGACTCTGTCTCCCACCTGAAATTCAAGAGGTTTACGTCTCTTATTAGCGTAGCGCTTTTGTCGATCGCGTGCAACTTGCAAACGGTTTCAGATTTGAACTATCTTCTCGGTCATTTCATGGACAAGTTCGGACCCGTGAGTTGGCTGTCACCAACTTAGGCCCAATAGATAGGAGATCGACATTTTCGCCATACAGCGCCTCAAAAGGTGCGCTTTAATCTAGCATGATAGCTATTGTTGTAGGAAAATTCGACCAAAGGCAAATATCTCTCCCAGCCTTTTTCGAAATCAATAACACATGCTCGAAGCATATCTTCCAACGTTTGAATGGTTCTCTAACTCTGGCCGTCTGTTTGGGATGATAGGCAGTACTCATATCGAGATTTGTCCATATGGCCGTCTGGAGGGACTTCCAAAAGTTCGACGTGAAGTGACTGTCTCGATCGGAGATGATAGATATCGACACTCCATGTCGGGAGACAATCTCCTTCAAATATAGATGAGCAAGTTTGTCCATACCGTCTCTTTCACTGATGGCGAGAAAATAAGCAGATTTGGTGAGACAATCCACAATTACCCAGATAGTATCACAACCACTAACTGTTCTTGGTAATTTGGTGATGAAATCCATGGTAATCCGTTCCCACTTTCAAACCAGGAGTTCAGGTTGTATCAATAATCCTAACGGTTTCTGGTGTTCGGCTTTTACTTTGGAGCAAGTTAAGCACTTACTGACATATAGGGTTATGTCAGCCTTCATGTTAGGCCACCAGTATAGTTTCTTCAGGTCTTGATACATTTTATCAGATCCGGGATGGATTAAGTATTTTGATTTAAGCGACTCATGCATAATCAACTCACTATTTCCCCCATAGAGTGGTATCCAGCTTCTGTCACCAAAGCATAATGTTCCGTCGAAATGCTTTACGAAGCCATTTTCGTTCTCTACCATACCATTGAGGGTTTCAGCAGGTCGGTTTTCCTCTTTTAATGCCTCGGTTTGAGCTTAAAGGATTTGAGAGGGTAAAGGTGAACTGATCGTCATTCACAAGGATCTGACTCGCAACGGGGGTATTCTCTCCTTTCGACTAAGTGCGTCAGCAACGACATTCGTCTTACCGGGATGATAGCGAATTTCATAATCATAATCACTGAGTAATTCTAACCAGCGACGCTATCTCATATTCAGCTCTTTCTGATCCAAGATATGTTGCAAGCTCTTATTGTCTGTGTATACAATACACTTTGTACCGTACAGATAGTGCCTCCAGATTCTGAGTGCAAACACAACGGCACCCAATTCCAGATCATGAGTAGTGTTGTTTTTCTCGTGAGTCTTAAGCTGACGTGAAGCGTATGCTATCACTTTCTTTCGTTGCATTAAGACGGCTCCTAAACCTTTGTGCGAAGCGTCGCAGTATACAACGAAGTCTTCGCTCCCCTCAGGTAGGGCTAGGATCGGCGCACTACACAACTTTTCTTTCAGGAGTTGGAACGCTTCCTCTTCTTCTTCACCCCATTCGTACTTGACGTTCTTCTGTGTCAATTTAGTTAGTGGCTTAGCTATTTTAGAGAATCCCTAGATGAATCTCCGGTAACAGCTAGCAAGTCCTAAAAATTGACGAACCACTGTTGAGGTGGTAGGTGCGGCCCATTCCTTAATGGACTCGATCTTCGCGGGATCCGTGTGAATTCCCTGACTATCTATCACGTGACCCAAAAATTGCACGGTTGGGATCATGAATTCACACTTGGAGAATTTGGCATATAATTGCTCTTTCTTTAGTAGTTCCAAAATGAGTCTCAGGTGTTTCTCATGCTCCTCTTTACTTCTCGAGTAAATTAGAATGTCGTCTATTAATACTATCACAAACTTATCCAAATATGGTTTGCACACTCGATTAATGATGTCCATGAATACAGCTGGTGCGTTGGTCAAACCAAATGGCATCACTTGAAACTCATAATGGCCGTATCGGGTTCTGAACGCGGTCTTGGGGATATCCTCTTCCCGAACTCTAAGTTGATGATACCCAGATCGTAAGTCGATTTTTGAGTAAACACTCGATCCTTGGAGCTTATCGAATAAATCATCGATTCAGGGTAAAGGGTATCGGTTCCTCATCGTCAACTTGATCAACTCTCGATAGTCGATACACATGCGAAAGGATCCATCCTTCTTCTTTACAAACAATACCGGAGCTCCTCGTGAACTTGGTCGTATGAATCCTTTCTCCGATAGTTCCGCCAACGGTTTCGACAACTCTTCTAATTCGGTAGGGGCAAGTCGATATGGTGCTCATGCTACGGGTGCAGCGCCGGGCATCAAATCGATCTGAAATTCAACTTGTCTAACCGGTGGAATTCCAGGCAAGTCGTCTGGAAACACCTCCGGAAAGTCTCGTACAATGGGTACGTCTTCTAACCGTTTCTTGCCCTTTTCCTTCCCTTTCTTCTCAGAAATTTAGGCCAAGAAGAGGTAACACCCTTTTTCAATATACTTCTGTGCCTTGGTACAAGAGATAATGTTAAATCTGGAAGGACTTCCATGATCGCTCCTATCCCCTTGTATGTTTAGGATTTCGTCTCCGTAAGGCACACGAACAATCTTCTCATCGCAGAGGATATTGGCACGATACTTGGATAACCAGTCCATACCGATGATGACATCAAAACTGCCTAACGTGACGGGTAAGAGGTCGATATTGAAAGGGTGGTTTAGAAAATTCAGTGTACAGCCGCGGATGATGGTGTCTACCCTTTCAAGGATACCATTAGCTAACTCAACTTCGTAACCAATTCCTAAGGCAGTCGGGGCGATTTCAAGCAAAGGCATAAGCGAAGTGGATACAAAACTCCTATCGGCACCAATATAGAAGCATAACGGTTATTGAGAAGGAACGTACCCGTAACGACGTTTGGGTCCTCTTTGATCTCCTTTCCAATAACGTACACTCTTCCTTGGGCTGCTCCCACATTTCCTTGTTGATTCCCAGTACCTTGTTTACCTTGGTTTCCTCCTGCTCCTCGGTTCCCCTGGTTATGCCTATTTCCCCCCGTTCTTCGGTTTCTCTGATTTCCCCCATTCCCTTGGTTTCCTCCATTCCCTTGGTTTCTTCGGCTCCACAGCTCTCGACACTCATTCCTGTAGTATCCCTTCTTCCCACATCCATAGCAGGTGAAACTAGCCTTCCAATCCGTTCCCGGAGCTATTTGAACCATCTCAAGGGGTCGGGATTTACATTCCTTGGCTATGTGTCCTACCTTTGAGCATTTGTGACACACCACAGTACCTTGTCCATGGTGATGTCGCTTATAACGATTTCATTTTGGCTGATTTCCATTATGTGGAAAACTAGAAGGGGGGTTGAATAGTTTTATGTCCTTTTAAATTTTATTGTGAAAACTTTGTTTACTTTTTAAAACTTAGATTCGAATTTATGTGATCTCAACTCCTTGAACAATATGAACAATATGTATATAAGTAAATATAAATAAGTAATGCAAGTAAGGTAATAAAATGAAATGAAAGCTAGAGATGGAAAGATCTAACCGAGAGACAAGAGATTTATAGTGGTTCAGCTACAAGGACACCTTCCTTGCACTACTCCACTCCCCGAGCACCTAACTCGAGAGTTTTCTTCACTATGTCAACAAGCTCCCTTATGGCGGAGAAAACCTTTACACAACTTTAGCTTACACCGGCTTAACGACACAAAGCTAGATGTCGAGTTCTAATCGTAGCTAGAACCAATCTCACAACTTAAACACGACTTAATCACACCTTCTTCTTCACGACTACTTCACAACTTCTTCACGACTTCTTCACAACTTCTTCACGACTTCTTCACGACACTTCACAACTAAGCACAACCTATGTACACTTCTACTTCTTCACACCTTCACTACTTACACACCTTAACAACACAACTTCTCTACTTACACACTAACCTATCTCAAACAATTATACACACAACTATCTAACAACAATACACAACTTATATACAAATGTATGATGACACAAACAACTTAGGTATCTAAGTTGCAATACTTCTTCTCTAGTTGTTGAAGGAGTATTCTTCTTTTGCACTTGAATGGAGGAAGCTTGGATCACTTAGAAACCAAAGCTTAAGATTATATGATCAAAGGGTTTTTGAAGATATGAAATATGATTTAAAACAGAAAGTTTCAGTGTGCAAAAGGTGAGTAAAAATCCAGGAGAAGGCTGGTATTTATAGGAGAAAAACTGGACAGCTGGAGACCTACTGGAGCGTGGCCGGCCCCCTTAAATAGGGGGGCGGTCCCCTTAATTTTAAGGGGGCCGCCCTAGGTGTCCGTTGCCCAGATTTGTCCTTTTGTGGGGAAGGTTTTTCTGGAACATTTTAACTGATTTTGGTTAAAAATTTGAATTCATATTTTTATAAAGGATTAAACATTTTTATTTAATACCAAAAATGTTTTTCAAAAATATATAAAATGTTTTTGATGTTTTATAAAAAATCTAGTTATTAAGAAAATGTTCCTTTGATCATATAATGCATTAAGCACGTGTTTATTCATACCTTAAGTGATTAAGTTGTAGAAATGAATATTTACAACTAAATACTTGTTTATTTGATAAGTTTATGTTTAATGAGTTTATATTTTGTGATCATTAAAACATAGAGATATGAATAATGTTTTTAGGCATTATTTATGTCAACAATCTCCCCTTTTTGATGATTACAAAACTTAAACTTATTAAATCCAAAAATTTATTTTTGGACAAGTATTTAGTGAGTTTACATTCACTTCTCCCCCTTTTTGTAGAATCAAAAAGGTTATGCCGACAAGTTTTAGAAACTAAATTTGTCGGGACGAGAACTCCCCCTTGATGTTTACTCCCCCTCGTTCGAGGGCACCAAGGAGACGAGTTATGGAAATCTTGGCTGCAAAAACAAGTTAGGAGACACAAGATACATATACATAGCAAAAATATTTAGAACAACCAACTAATTTATTTATGCATTCAAGATGATCATATATAACATATGAATCATCATTACATAAAATACTTGAAACCTAATGATTATAACATAACTAGAAATACTAATGGTCCTCATATTGCCAAAGAGAGCGATTGGACTTGCTTGCGACACAAAAGGGTGAGGGATTTTATTTTGAGGCGGAAAGCATGTGGATGGATTTTAGTTATGTGATGGTGAGGGAAATGGAGCGGTTCCATTGATGTTATATCGTTGTAGTGGAGGAATGGGATGAGGACGAGTGAGTAGATATTCGATCCAAGAAATATCTTCACTTAAGTGGAGGATTTGTTTTTGAAGGAAGATGCAACAAGGGCAATAGTGGGTGTGGTTTGTAACTTGATCCAAGTTAAGAGAGTGGGGTAGGCAATTTGAGTAAGGTGAGGATGGAGGTTGTCCCTTGTTGCGTTGTGTGAGGTGCATAGCAAGGAGATCACTAAGATCATGAATTTGGTTAATCTCTTCATGAAGCTTTTGCCTTTCATGAATGGGGATTTGGTTATTTGGTGGAAATGGATGGTATTGGGGTGAAAGGTTTGATGTTTGACCAAGGAGATGAGGGTTTTCAAGGATTCCATTGAAGTTGGTTTGATGTTTAGAGGAGTAGTTTGGAATGAATGTGGATGTTTGGCCAAAATGGTAGGGTTTGTGAAATGGTTCAATGGAATGAGGTTGTGATCTTGGAGAGTAGTTGGGGATGAATGATGATGGAGGTGTTGGTTGTCTAGTTGTGATGGGCTTGTGGTGAGGGTGAGGTTTTCTTTTCCACCCGGGTTTTAAAGTCATCCTTGCTAGCTTTGAGATTTTTGGTTTTTGGTTGATAGGAGAAGACATGATGGGATGATTGAATGTGGTGAGATATGGGGTTATTTATAGTGGAGGATTTGTGTTGTTTAGGAATGGATAGGCTTGTTGGGTGATTAGGACAAAATGTGTTTGTGAATTTGGGGAAGTATAGGATCAAATGGGCTAAAAAGCAGAAAAAGATTCTGTGAACCCGTCCAGCAGATGGCCGGTCCCCTTAATTATGGGCGGTCCCCTTAATAATTAAGGGGGCCGCCTTATGAATTAAGGGGGCCGCCCATCTGGTACCTTTCTGGGTTCCAGAAATGGGTTTTTCTGCAGAAATAGGTGAAGATGGCTATGTTTTGAGCTTCTGGTTTTAGGCAAGTCCCACTCTTTGAGGCAATAGAGAAACATATTAAGCATGCATGGCATATAAGATAAATAAAAAATCAAGCAGTAATTAATATCTAGCAATTTAGAGAATTAAGGAACCTAATCATCTAAGGCAAGGGTAATGAAGCAAAGGCACTAGAAACTAATGGGGAATAGGTGATGGAACAGTTGTGAGGATGTGATTAATAAGTTTGTTCTAGTGTGTGCCTATATGCAACAAATGTGGAGATGTGATTGTTTCGACTCCTAAATGCAAAAATTTCCTAAGAAACAATCCAAGGTCTCTTTGATTTGATTTTGCTCAATATATGAATATCAAAGATGTATATATTAGATTATATACTTTGACAATTCATGTGAGATCTTTATGCATGAAAAAAAAATGTTTTTAGCATTATTCAACAATGTAAGAAAAATGGTTTTCATGTGTTTTCCTAGGTGTGAGAATGATTTGTAGAAAATAGATTAGGTTTTGTTTATAAATATGTTTATGCAAAGAAATATCCCAATCTTTTATTTTGTACAAAACAGATTCCTAGACTCAGATGGGAGGAAACAGAAAGAAAAAAAAAATATAGACAAATGGCCGGTCCCCTTAATGACCAGCCGGTCCCCTTAATAATTAAGGGGACCGCCTTTATAACATTAAGGGGTCCGCCCATCTGAAAAAAAAATGTACCAAAAATGAAGAAAAATTCAGTCAATTTGTTCCATCATTCCTAGGCCTAAACGTAAGTGGTTAAAGAGTTCACGCTTAAGGGGCTTAGTGAATATGTCTGCTAAGTTATCTTCCGATGCAACCTTTTCTATAGATATGTTTCCTTTTTGAACGTTATCGCGGAGGAAGTGGTGGCGTATTTCTATATGTTTAGTCCTAGAGTGTTGAACGGGATTCTTACTTAAATCTATAGCACCTTTGTTATCACACATAATTAGGACATCATCTAACCTAATGCCATAATCTACGAGAGCTTGTTTCATCCATAGTGCTTGTTGACATGCCTTTCCAGCGCTTACATATTCGGCTTCTGTGGTAGAAATAGCAAGAGTGGTTTGCTTCTTCGAGAACCAAGATGTTAGACAACATCCCATTAATGTGCAAATTCCGCTAGTGCTTTTTCTATCCACGTAGTCTCCCGCATGATCCGAATCCGCATAGACGATGGTTTCTATGCCCGATCCCTTAGGATACCATAATCCTAAGTGTATAGTGCCTTTAATGTATCAGAAGATACGCTTAACCGCTTCTAGGTGAGAGGTTTTGGGAACCTCTTGGAAGCGAGCACAAAGGCAGACACTAAACATGATATCCGGTCTACTTGCCGTTAAGTATAGTAAACTACCTATCATTCCTCTATACTTAGTGTTTTCTACGGACTCACCCTCTTCATCTCTTGTGAGTTTTACTTTCGTAGACATTGGTGTCTTCATGGGCTTAGCGTCTTCTAATCCAAATTTCTTAAGCATTTCCTTAATGTACTTAGATTGATTAAAAAATATTCCATCTTCTAATTGTTTTATTTGTAATCCTAGGAAGAAATTAAGTTCACCCATCATACTCATCTCAAACTCATCATGCATGATTTTGGCGAATTCATCACACATATCCTGACAAGTCGATCCGAATATAATTTCGTCGACATATATTTGGACAATGATGAGATTTGGGCTTTTCTTTTTCGTGAAAAGAGTGTTATCTACCATTTCCATGGAATAATTATGTTTAATAAGAAATGCCTTTAATCGATCATACCAAGCCTTGGGAGCTTGTTTGAGTCCATATAAAGCTTTCTTGAGTTTATAAACATAATCAGGTTTTGCGAAGTCAATGAATCCTGGAGGTTGTGCCACGTATACCTCCTCATTGATAAAACCGTTAAGGAATGCACTTTTCACGTCCATTTGAAATAACTTAAAATCTAGGGCGCATGCATAGGCAAGTAGTATTCTTATAGATTCTAATCTAGCTACGGGGGCATAAGTTTCGTCATAATCTATTCCTTCTTGTTGATTATATCCTTGGGCAACTAACCTAGCTTTGTTCCTAGTAACTATTCCATTTTCGTCTAACTTATTTCTATAAACCCACTTAGTTCCTATGATGGTCATGTTCATGGGATTTGGGACTAGTTCCCAAAAGTCATTAGTCTTAAATTGATTTAGTTCTTCTTGCATAGCCATAACCCAACTTTCATCTTTTAATGCCTCATTTATATTTTTAGGTTCTATAGTTGATAGGAAACAAAAGAAGTTATTTTTATCTTGAGCTTGTGATCTATGGGTTCTTTGATTTAAGTTTCCTATTATATTATCTAACGGGTGTGATTTAGATTCCTTAACATTTACTATTTCATTTTCACCTAATATTATATCTTCATTATCATCACCTAAGGGTTTAATTTTACTAACCTCAATAGCTTCTTCTTCAACTAGGTCATCATCTTCTAGGGGCAATGTCTTAGGTGGTGGTGGAGTTTCATCAAATGTTATATTTAAGGATTCTTCTACTTTCATAGTGTGTTTATTAAGTATTATGTATGCTTTACTATTTTGTGAATACCCTAGAAAGATTCCTTCGTACGACTTAGGATCAAACTTAGTAAGGTAATCTTTTGTATTGAGAATAAAACATTTGCTCCCGAATACCCTAAAGTAATTTAGATTAGGTTTTCTACCTCTTAATAACTCATATGGGGTTTTTCCTAATATTCTCCTAATTGAGACTTTATTTATTATATATGTTGATGTATCTACGGCGTGGCACCAAAATTTTTGTGGGATAGATTGTTCATTTAGCATTGTTCTACTCATTTCTTGTAAGGTTCGATTCTTTCTTTCTACTACCCCCATTTGATTGTGGAGTGCGAGGAGCGGAGAAATTGTGAGATATCCCATTTAAATCACAATATTTTTCGAATTGCACTTCGTTATCAAATTCCCAACCATGGTCCGTCCTAATTGATACTATAGAACATCCTAATTTATTTTGAATCATTTTACTAAATATTTCAAATTTATTAAAGGCTTCGGTTTTATCACTTAAAAAACTAGTCCACGTGTATCGTGAATAGTCATCTACAATTACTAAGGTATAACGATTACCTCCGTAACTCCGCACGGCGGTTGGACCAAAAAGGTCCATGTGTAATAATTCTAGGCATCTAGTAGTGGAGACTATATTCTTAGCTTTGTGACTAGCATGTGCTTGCTTTCCTATTTTACATGCATCGCAAAAGTGTTGGTCATATCTTAGGTTAGGCAAGTTTCTAACTAATTCTTTAGAGGCTAGGGATTGTATTTGTTGCATATTTGCGTGACCTAATCTTCTATGCCACAATGTAGAGTTTTCATCTAAGGTTGCTAGACATATTTTATCTTCCGGTTTATTTCCTAGATTCATAACATATACGCCACCTTTCCTAACTCCTCTACCTATGACCTTTCCCTCCTTAACTATTTTGCTATCTTTACTTGTAAAAGTAACCCTACACTTATTATCACATATTTGTCCTATACTAAGCAAGTTATATGTTAAGTTATCTACATGCTCAACATTTTCAATAGTTAGGGAGTCTTGAGAGATCGTACCTTTGCCAATGATTTTTCCACGAAAATCACTACCGAAAATAACATTACCTCTATTGTATGCCTTGTAGGAGGAGAATAGCTTCCGGTTTCCCGTCATGTGTTTCGTGCATCCGCTATCCTTAATCCATTCGTCGGGCTCCAAATTTATCCCTAGACATATTTCATCGGTGGCTTGAGCTACAAGGCACTTTTCGTCTTTTGCTTTGTTCGCTTCATCTTTGTCGCCATCGCTCCATGTTCCACTAACAAATGCGCTTTCGTAATCATAACCCGGTGGCTTTGGACATTCGCCAATGAGATGGTTTTGGCTTCCACATCTAAAGCACTATCTTTTCCCGTAGTTATCATTTCTATTTCTTTGTAGCGATCTTCTTTCATCTCGCGGTTGTCTCGTGAATCTTCCTCGTCTCTTGAAGAATTTCTTGAATTCTCTAACGGCCATTGCATATTCTTCGTCTTCACTATCGTCACTTGAATCATCGTCATCACTAAGTTCCTTTTTGGCTTTTAGTGCGAGAGACTTGATTTGATCTTTCTTGCTCTTGACCGTTTACGAGTCCCTCTTTATAATTTTTTCATGAACCTTCAAGTTGCCAATAAGCTCATCAAGTGATAACGTCATCAAGTTCTTTGACTCTTCAATCGCCGTGACCTTCGCGCGCCATTTCGGATGTAATGCCCTAAGAAATTTCCTTACACAATTTTTGCTAGAAAAAGTCTCATCAAGTGCTTTTAAACTTGTGATGATTGTGTTAAATTTAGCAAATGCATTATCAATAGATTCCTCTTCAGGAATTGTAAATTGTTCATATTGTTGCACAAGAAGATCTATTTTATTATCTTTGACTTGACTATTACCTTGGTGAGTGATTAGTAAAGAATCCCAAATCTCTTTTGCGGTTTGACACATAAAAATTCTTTCATATTCTTTGCGTGGTAACGCATTATAAATAACCATTTTAGCATCATTATTTTTTGCTAGTTTCTTTTTTAAATCATCATTTTGTTTTTCAAAAGGTACAATTTCATCTATTTTAGTTAGGATATTATATTGAATAGGGGGAAAATCACCATAGGTAATAACATGCCAAAGATCAATATCCTTTGATTTCACATAAGTTTCGAATCTATTTTTCCAATAAAGAAAACCATCACTTTCAAATAGTGGTGGTCTTTGCATAGATTGCCCTTCTAAATATTTTAAAGATTCCATAGATCGTTTCAAGTTTTAAAATACAGTTAATTTTAAAAATCTTGTTTGACGTGGCTCTTGATACCAATTGTGGAAAACTAGAAGGGGGTTGAATAGTTTTATGTCCTTTTAAATTTTATTGTGAAAACTTTGTTTACTTTTTAAAACTTAGATTCGAATTTATGTGATCTCAACTCCTTGAACAATATGAACAATATGTATATAAGTAAATATAAATAAGTAATGCAAGTAAGGTAATAAAATGAAATGAAAGCTAGAGATGGAAAGATCTAACCGAGAGACAAGAGATTTATAGTGGTTCGGCTACAAGGACACCTTCCTTGCCCTACTCCACTCCCCGAGCACCTAACTCGAGAGTTTTCTTCACTATGTCAACAAGCTCCCTTATGGCGGAGAAAACCTTTACACAACTTTAGCTTACACCGGCTTAACGACACAAAGCTAAATGTCGAGTTCTAATCGTAGCTAGAACCAATCTCACAACTTAAACACGACTTAATCACACCTTCTTCTTCACGACTACTTCACGACTTCTTCACGACTTCTTCACAACTTCTTCACGACTTCTTCACGACTTCTTCACTACTTCTTCACGACACTTCACAACTAAGCACAACCTATGTACACTTCTACTTCTTCACACCTTCACTACTTACACACCTTAACAACACAACTTCTCTACTTACACACTAACCTATCTCAAACAATTATACACACAACTATCTAACAACAATACACAACTTATAAACAAATGTATGATGACACAAACAACTTAGGTATCTAAGTTGCAATACTTCTTCTCTAGTTGTTGAAGGAGTATTTTTCTTTTGCACTTGAATGGAGGAAGCTTGGATCACTTAGAAATCAAAGCTTAAGATTATATGATCAAAGGGTTTTTGAAGATATGAAATGTGATTTAAAATAGAAAGTTTCAGTGTGCAAAAGGTGAGTAAAAATCCAGGAGAAGGCTGGTATTTATAGGAGAAAAACTGGACAGCTGGAGACCTACTGGAGCGTGGCCGGCCCCCTTAAATAGGGGGGGCGGTCCCCTTAATTTTAAGGGGGCCGCCTAGTAAAATTAAGGGGGCCGCCCTAGGTGTCCGTTGCCCAGATTTGTCCTTTTGTGGGGAAGGTTTTTCTGGAACATTTTAACTGATTTTGGTTAAAAATTTGAATTCATATTTTTATAAAGGATTAAACATTTTTATTTAATACCAAAAATGTTTTTCAAAAATATATAAAATATTTTTGATGTTTTATAAAAAATCTAGTTATTAAGAAAATGTTCCTTTGATCATATAATGCATTAAGCACTTGTTTATTCATACCTTAAGTGATTAAGTTGTAGAAATGAATATTTACAACTAAATACTTGTTTATTTGATAAGTTTATGTTTAATGAGTTTATATTTTGTGATCATTAAAACATAGAGATATGAATAATGTTTTTAGGCATTATTTATGTCAACACATTATAACCCTTATTCTCCCCATCCCCGATAGCATACACCTTGGGAACCTCTTGTTGCTTGTTCAGGTCATTACTACCCTTAGAGTTATCTTCCCTCTTCCTTTTATCGTTTCTTCCCTTCTCCGCATTCTCAAGAACCAGTGAGTCCATTAAGCATTGAGCTATCGTGATGGCTTCATGGAGATTAGTCGGGTTTGCCGCAATTACGTCATTCCTAGTAGCCAATGGCAAACCATCAGTGTATCGCTCAATCTTGAGCACCTCAGTACGAACCATCTCTGGGCTTAGTAATGACAACTCTTGAAAACGGCGGTTGTAAGCTGTCATGTCGATACCTTTCACCTTATGGTTCCAAAACTCAATCTCTAGTTTCTTAACTTCGTTTCTTGGACAGTATGTCTTAATCAACAATGCCTTGAACTAATCCCAAGTCATAGCGTAAGTCTCATTACTTCCAACTGACTTGAGATAGTTGTTCCACCAGGTCAACGCTTCATCCTTCAAGGTGTACGTGGCATACTTCACCATGGCATCTTACTCACAATTACTAACTGTAAACACAGACTTTGTTTTCTCCATCCACCTCATTAAAACAACAACTGTAACACCCGGTAATTTTCCAAACCTATTTTCCTAGCCAAATATTTACCTTTGCATCCCTTAGCATTTAATTTTTTTTGAACTTATTTGAACTTGAGAAATAGAGGATATTCTATTTAAACATGAACATTGTTCACCAATCTAGCCAGCACAACCTAAAATACTCAAAACTATATGATTTATTGATATAAATTAAATCCGAGAAAACTATGCGTAAGAATACTCAATTTTATCAGAAAAATCATTCCGAACACAATGGCAAAAACCTCGTGTCTTAAAACGGATAATTACTATGGCTAATGGGTCCCACAGTGTTTATTTTAAAAGAATTGCAAAACTTCCAAAACACCCCCTCCGCCCCTATGTTTCGCCGCGCCCCCTTTCTTTTTCGGATTGCACAAGTTTAGCCCCTCAAGGGGGTATATAAGCCCTTTAGGGTTTCCTTTTCATCACAAATATCACCCACTCACCGGAATTTACTATTCCGACGCATCACACTTTTTCCGGCCAACTTCCGGCCACCTCACCTCTTGTCACTGCTGCGTAGATCGAGATCCCGTGGTCATTTCTGGAAAAGATCGAGCCAAGAGAAAGTTCGTTCGGTTGTTTTGAAGCCACACCACCACACCACCACCGTACGCCGCCACCTTCCTACAACCCTCCTTTCTCTCGTTCGGTAAGCCACGCGCCACCCCTCCTTATTATTTCTCTTTATTTTCAAAACCCTAATCGGTAATAATAAAACCCTAACGTTTTTATAACTAAAACTAATTTAAACCGAATGTTTTATAACGAAAATGTGTGGATCTATGTTTTTATCGTGTGATGAACCATGACTCGCTCTGAGTCGCGTGACTCGTCTGAGTCAACTCGACTAAATTTGTTGTTTTTGTCCATGTTTCGAGTTGTTATCATTGTTGTTTTGATATATTTGTGTGTTTGGTAGTATTTCAGTTGAGGTTTGTGTTAGCCGAATGGTTTGCGAGTCGTATAGGCTTGAGCCGTGACTCGAGGTGAGTCACGACTCATGGTTAGTGTTAGCCGAGTCTAGGGTCGTATGTGGTTGAGTTGGATTGTTAGCCGAGGTTTTGGTTTAGTTGGTTGAGGCGTATAGTGACTTTGGTTGTCGAGTAACATGAGCCGTGGCTCAAGGGAGTCACGAGCTTGTTGGTTTTGAGGTTAGCCGAGGCCTCTTAAGGTCTTGGTGTCGAATGAGTCAAGTCGAGACTCATGGGAGTCTCGGCCGTGTCGCGGTCTAGCAAAACGAGGTCGTAGTGTGTTTTGGTTTGGTTAAACGAGTTGGTTAACGAGGTTGGAAAACCTCGTTGTGTTCGAGTCATGTCGCGGCCGAGGTTAGAAAACCTCGTCGTGATTGTGTCGAATTGGTTTTGGGCTTAGATTGTGTTGTTGGGCCGAAAGGGTTAGTAAGCCCACTAGGAGTCAAGTATTGGTAACTTAGGGCCCGTTAGCCCAAAGTGAGCCCATGTTTGTGTGTGAGTAAGTATTGGGCCGAATCCCAATACACTTGGACCATTATTGGTTTTCTTTTATTGTATTGACAATTTATTTCCTTTTCACTTCCGTTTACTAACTTATCTTATTTTGTTTGTCAATTGGCGTTTCGGAAACTATTCGGATATACTTGGGATATGATATGGATTTGTATATGGATATTGAAACAACCTATGCTTAGATGAGATTATTGGATTGGACGTTATTGGATTTACGGTATTAGCCGATGGACTTATGGACGATTTTGTACTTAAAACGGAATAGTAAGTTAGACTCCAAAAAGCTTAACATATTAGGACCCGAACATACACAAAATGGTCGATAAACTTGACAACTAATATATACGCGAATGATAACGACTAATAATATATATAAAACTTGTAAAACATGATTAAAATCGGTTTATTCAAGAGTCGTAACGACTTGGAAATGTTTTATAAACGGACGCGTCATGTCCAAATTTCGATAAAAAACCTTTTATAACTTAATCATCTACAACTTGTAAACATCATAAAATCCATTTGAAACTTATATATTTTCTTCTTAAATTCATAACGTTTTACCAACAATTTGGGTTATGGGTAAAACACCGAAACGACATATTGATATCTTTTCTTCTCGTTCTTTATTATTCTTTCCTTTTCTTATTCTTATTTCTTCTTCTTTCTTGATCCTTTTCTACTTGTTTTTTTGTGTTTCGCCGACTATTATTATCTTAACTTTTCTATCCACACGAGTCATAAATGTTCATCTTCTTTTCATCGCCATTGAGAAACTAAACCTTTTATCTTAACACGAGTATTCTACGAACATTACTTTATAAATCACTTTGAGGATTATCTCTGAAACGTACTATTTACTTATTAGGTTGTGCTGAAGTTTACATGTCGTGCTATTCCATCTGATCATATTGTGATATCTTATTTCTTCTGCTGCTAAGGTGTGATTCATAGCCCCACTTTACTTTTAAATTGTTTATAAACCCATGGGGGAGATACATGCTACTTACTTTTCTTGAACACAATTGTTTAAACGTATGCTTTTCCTGACTAAGATGATAATGCTAAGTTCCGCCCTTGCCAAAAGCAAGTCCCTCGATCATGAACCATTGATCACTTGCGAGTGAGCGTGAATATAGTTTATAGGCCTATAGGAATGACCACCCGCCATGTTGACCAAGGCCGGCAACATGTGATGTACTATATTCGAGTTAACTAGGTATCTGGCAAAGTACCTACTTGGGGGCAAATGTTATTATAATTATGTGGTTACTGTCGACTTACACCAATGTTATTGGTGCCGGTTAACGTTTTGCATGTCATGAGCTTAGCAACTATTTGACGCTTTACCCAATATCTGCATTTGTTACTTATATCTTCCAGACTTTGAAAATCTCGTGTTCAACTACTTTACTTATTAAATTTATGGATTACACTCAACCTTTGTGTTGACTTTTTAGCATGTTTTATCTCAGGTAATTGATGCATACTATACTGGCACTGGGAGTTGCATGAAGACTATCGATGGCTATCTATCTACTTTTGCTATCTTTTTACTATCTTTTATCATTCGAAAAACCCTTTTAAATTGTGTCTTTTATTCCGCTGCGTATGATGTTTGAGAATCTTTTGAACTCTAATGTTTATTTATATTCCGAATGATATGTTTTATTAAAACGACTCGTTATGAGGTCGTTTTCTATGATTGTGACTGTCTTACCCGTAAGTAATACCCCAAACTATGTTCCGCTACCATATTTCGAGTTGGGGGTGTTACAGATTGGTATCAGAGCCACTGTTTATAGAGAACGAGGTCAGATTTTCTCGACTATAAACATTTTCGTGTCAAAACGTTTTCACAATTGATAGCCATCAGCCCTCCGTGCCACTTCGCTCTTTTATCGCTTTATTTAAACTTTCATATATGCATGCTCTTATACTATTATATACTTTGATTTTCCGCTGCTATCTTACTTTATATAAAAAAAACTATTTTCATAAACTTTGACCGAGATTTTGACTCTAAATGCTCCTTGTAGAGTATCATGTCTACACCCGTCCCACCCGGTCAGTTACCAGTTGCACCCCTTGATCCTGCACTTGCACCACCCAGTCCAGAGGAGGATATGGAACCTATCGATGCACCTTACTTGATGATGAGATGGAGGATGATGATGAGATGGATAATGATGATGGTACGGACGAAGATGATGGTGATGATGACGAGGATCCCGTGGAGGAGGAGCAGGAGGCTCTCCCTTTGCCACCTTCGCCCGCAGTGTCAGACATTACTTATAAGTCTGATACGTCAGATGCGTTGGGTCATGCACTTGTTACCGAGGAGATATCTGGTCCATTACCTACGTTTGAGATTGGCGAGTCTTCGGCAGTACCGCGAGTTTCCCCTACAGAACTCAGGGCCGAGCTGAGCCGTCTACGGCAGGACATCACTTGGTGCCAGCGCCGTTACGTGTCGATGTCTAGACGTTTGTGTACGCGACAGACTGAGGTTCTGGAGTTGAAGAGGCAGATCAGGAGAGATCGAGGAGCCATGGATGATTTCTACCTTGGATTGTACGGTTATGCTGAGAGGTTGAGTTCGGCAGAGCAGACAGTGACAGAGACTCAGAAGCGTTTGGCATCATTGGAGAAGAAGATGTCTGTGATTGAGAAGACTGTGGAGGAGTTGGACCTTAGAGCTGTTTTCACTGATATTGATAGACGTCAGCACGACCATAGTCTTCAGGAGTTGCGGGATGAGATACATGCCATGCAGTGGCAGGCATACTGGGACAGGATGGCGCGATTCCGTTTTGATGATAGTGTTGATGTCTTGGCTACATACGGAGGAGGCCGTTAGTGAGAGATTAGTGATCATCTTTATTATAGTTGTAGTATCGTAGTAGTAGTTTACTTTGTACTTACTAAACTGAATTGTCTCAGTTAGTAGATTTTATCAGAAACTTGTAGTCGTCTTGCATATCTTGTAAGACTTATAACAAGTATTGAATCTATGATGTATTTTGGTGATGTACTATTTATGATGTTGAATGCGTACTATATTATGATGTTATCATGGTGTTGTTTATTTTGTGATATGATTCTGTTACATTAGTCAAATACTTACAGTGTTTTATATTTGTAATGATTGATAGAATTATGCCGCCTAAGAAGATGACACCAGCTGCGATTCAGAAGTTAGTAGAGGATGGCATTGCCGCAGCGCTTACGGGGCGTGCAGTGAATGGCGATCGGAACAATTCGGGAGCGCGCGTTGCCAATGAGAATCGTTTCTATACTTATAAGGATTTTATGAATTGCAAGCCTATCACTTTCAAGGGAACCGAAGGAGCTGTTGGTTTGACTCAGTGGTTTGAGAAGACGGAGTCTGTGTTTCTACGAAGTAACTGTTTTGAGGATTGCAAAGTGAAGTATGCAACAGGTACCTTAGTTGAACATGCATTGTCTTGGTGGAATTCGTTTGCTCAGACCATGGGACTAGAGAATGCTTACAACACCTCGTGGGAAGAATTCAAGAAGGAAATGGTTAAGAAGTACTGTACTCGTAGTGATATGAAGAGGTTGGAGACTGAGTTTTACTACTTGGCTGTGAAGGGGATTGATCTTTATGTACGTCGGTTTCAAGAATTGAAGGTTTTCTGTGCTCACATGGTGCTAGATAATGAGAAACTATTGGAGAAGTTCATTGGAGGATTACCACCCAGTATTGAAGGGAATGTGACATCTTACAACTCTCAGACAATGGATGAGACTATTCGTATATCTAAGCGACTTTTGGATCAAGTGATCAAACATGGTACTGTTCAGAGGAGTAACAACTATGACAACAAGAGGAAGTGGGATGACAACAAAAGAAACACCAACTACAACAACCATAACAACCGCAACAACAACAGTAACTCTTACCACAATCACAGTAACCCCCACCACAACAACAACAACAACCAGTACCGTAACAACAACCATCACCATCAACAGAACAGAAGACAGGAGACTGTCAAGGCTTATGTGGCTGCACCAGCACAAGTTGGAGGGTATGCTGGGACTCACCCATTCTGTGATAAGTGTAAACAGCATCACACTGGACCATGCACAGCTAAGTGTCAGAATTGTCATAAGGTTGGACATATTGCTAAGCACTGTAAGCATAGGGTTGTAGCTACTGGGAGTAACTTACAGCCAGTGGTAACTTGTTTTGGATGTGGAGAGCATGGTCACTACAGGAGTCATTACCCTAAGAACAACGGACAGCAAGTGGAAGTCGCTCGTGGTAGAGCATATGTGATGGGCAATGGGGAGCAGCAGCAAGATCTGAATGTGGTTACCGGTATGTTTCTACTCAACAATCATCGTGTTAAAGTTTTATTCGATTCTGGTGCCGATATGAGTTTTATATCTTTTACAATTTCACCACTACTTGATATCACCCTACCTCCCTAGACACTAGTTATAGCATCGAACTAGCTAATGGCAACATAGTTGACACTTGCACTGTAATCCGAGACTGTACCCTAAACCTCCTAGATCACCCGTTTAGTATCGATCTCATGCCCATTGAACTAGGAAGCTTCGACGTAGTGGTTGGTATGGATTGGTTGTCCAAACATCAAGCGAGTATTGTTGGTGGTGAACGAGTTGCTCATATCCCTCTCAACGGTGAAACTTTGATTATCCGAGGAGACCGAAGCGGAACCCGTTTGAACATCATATCTTGTATCAAGACTTTGAAATACGTTGAGAAGGGATGTCATGCATTCCTATCACATGTGGCTAAGAAGAAGTCGGAAGAGAGACGACTTGAGGATGTTCCAATTGTGCGTGATTTTCCTGAAGTATTTCCTGAAGATCTACCTGGACTTCCACCGGTTCGACAACTGGAATTTCAAATCGAATTAGTGCCGGGAGCTGCACCCGTAGCACGTGCACCGTATCGACTAGCACCGACAGAGATGCATGAACTGTCTAACCAACTGCAAGAGTTGTTGGACAAAGTGTTTATTCGACCAAGTTCCTCGCCTTAGGGAGCACTAGTCTTATTCGTGAAGAAGAAAGATGGGTCATTCAGGATGTTTATTGACTATCGTGAACTGAATAAACTAACAGTAAAGAACCGATACCCGTTACCTAAAACCGACGACTTATTCGACCAGTTACAAGGATCCGTTTCTACTCCAAGATAGACTTACGATCGGGTTACCATCAACTCAGAGTCCGGGAAGAGGATATCCTCAAGACAACGATCAGAACTCGATATGGTCACTATAAGTTTTGAGTTATGCCTTTTGGTTTGACAAACGCATCTGCTGTATTTATGGATCTCATGAACCGAGTGTGTGTGACAAATGGTAATTTTCACACTAATATTTTAATAATAAATGTCTATTTATTATTACACAACTGCCAAACGAACAATTATGTGTTTACATATTTATTACGGGAAGCAAACCTGCACGCAGTAGCGTACAATAACTCATCAAAATTATTTGAATTTATCAGTAAAAGTAAATTTATCACTTTCTGACAATTTCAGACACTAACATAACAAAAACGAGAGGTTATCTTGTTTTTCTGAAAAACTGACACCACACGCGTACCGACACCACTTTAGTATAGGTTGAACTTTAAAATTCATTTTTAGGAGTCAACAAATTTATTTTACATCAGTATTGTAAAAACGACTCCAGAATTATATTTTTCACGTTTACGTGAAACCGAGGTACCACAATTTAACCTCAACTAAACAGAACACGGGGTATACACAATACACTATAAAACTTAAAACAAATAAATAAACCCTCTTTTCAGTCAACACACGTGAAGATCTATTTCTCTTTTCCTATTCTTCTTCCTCCTATTCGATCATCACCACACGCAAACAATATTCTCTGCCATAATCCCTATCTTCCATCACCATCGATAGATACCCTGTAGAACCTTTCTTGCCTTCCCAAGCTTCATCGAGACTTAAACCCGCTCCTCATGGATCGAATATTATCGAATTCGAGGCATAGAAAGGGGAGATAACCAAAAATGGTAAAACCTTATCTTTGTTAGATCGAAAGTGAGTCAAGAGTTTGCCATGGATTGCCCCTTAAGAATCTCGATTTCCAGGAGAAGCAAAGTCACACCAAGAACATCAAACTCACCTTAAACAATATCTCAGTCGAGTGAATCAAGGGGAGAAGGAAGGGTTGGCTAGCTTGGAATCGAGTGGGCTTTCTTGGGTGACTCCTGAAAATCGATCTAACATCAGTCCTTTGTAAGGTTTTTTTTTGAAGTTATGCCGTTTGTTTTAACTGTGTCGAATTGGTTATTCTTGTAGTCGAGTCAAATTGTTGTGATAAGCGGCGTTCAATTTGCTAAAACTAGTGTTAGACTTTGGATTGGTTTGAGTTATCCCAAACAAGCTACTGTGATAACTTGGTACTCGAATGGTTGTGGTTTATGGGTCAAGAACTAGATTAGCCAAACTTGGTCTTAAAAATTGCTACTGTGGTTATTTGTGTTGCTCGAATGTTGTGGATTTTGCTTAAGAATCACACTAGTCAAATCGTTGGTCTTAAGGATATGCTCGCGAGGTGTTTGTGGATATGTCTAAAAAGGTAATGTCAAACTTTAAAACGAATTTGTGAGCGTTCATAAGTCCTAGGTTCTTGTTGTTTTGTTCAACTTCAAAGAGTATACACACAAGTTATAGGCAAACGAACGTATACCATATCGAAACCACAAGTGTCTGGGATACACACTTGTCGGGCCCTAATATTTAACATGCTTCTTGAGCATGCACACAAGTTATAGCTTCGGTTACATGAACTTAGTGCTAGCGTAATAAACTATTTTATATATGACATTATTTGCATTATAATGATCATATACCAAACTCATGGTCCAACTAATGATTTACTGTTTATTGATAAACCTATGAACTCACCAGCTTTTTACTGACTTTTTAAGCATGTTTTTCTCAGGTGTTGAGTTGAATATTATGACAAGGTGGTGGCAGAGCAAGGGTCATAGATTACTGTTTGAATGCTGTGATTTTAATTATGACTTGTTTTTGTCTAGGACAACTAAAATTGTGGGCTTCACTTTATTAATTCGAAACAATGTTGTAAACAATATTTCATGACTTTAATCAATTAAAACGGAGTATGTATTCCGTTCTTTGTTACCTTGTGTTGTGATTATCAATTTAGTAGCACCCCATGACCCGAATGCTTCCGCTATACCAGATTTTGGGGGTGTTACAGATTGGCATCAGAGCCTAGGTTATAGAGAACTAGGTGCATATAAATCCTAAACTATAACCGCTTTTTACAAAAACAAGTCCCTATGACCGCCACTTGCCTGCCTGCCTTGCTCACTAATTGTTGATGATTATTTATCTTAGCTGCTTAATAAAATCTGTTGATTTTGCTCAGCTACACGTATTATATGCATACTTATACATACGTAACTTACACTATTTACTATGAGTATTTTTGATATACTTACACATACATACCGTATTTGTCACAACTTATCTTCCCCTACACAATTTCACTACCCGACTCTGAGTTCGAACACTCACCTCGTTCCCTCGAAACACTTGTTATGCTATCATACGGAAACCTGTTGTTGGGAATTAAAATATTCTGAAGTTTAAGTATCGGGAAAAACTCTCAAGTGATTAAATCTGGTAGCTGTAGAGTTAAGTCTGGTGAGTTACAAAGTTAAGTCTGCTGGTTATCTGCTGGTTAAGGCTGGTCGTTGAAGTTAAGTCTGGTGGTTAAGTCAAGTGTTAATTCTGGTGACTATCAGAGTTAATTCTGGTTGAATGAAGATATTAAGTCGGTTGACTAAAAGTCAATAATACACGGTAGATAATATCTTACCCCATGTGCTCAGTCTTTATCTTATACTCACAGAACAAGTTGTAAACATAGATACATGTTGTATCTTAGTTACTGACACCACATAAGATAAGCTAGCAAGTTGTTTGACAAGACTTAACATTATTGTAAGATTTCTTATGTTATAAAAGAAAGATCTTAGTCTAGAGATAAAAGTGTGTGTTAAACTTATAGTGCAAAATATATCTCTCAAGAACAAAGAACAAAACAATATCACAAGATATAGAAACTTAAGATTCAAGGTTTGTAACCCTAGTGATAACTCAAGATCACTCGTATTATTATCTTAATAATATTGAATCATTTGGTGATAAGCTTTCATTGTTCATTGTCATATAACAAACACAACTGTTCCATTTCCATAACACAAATAACCTTCTAAGTGTGATTAAGTAGATTCCGCACTCTTAATCATATTCACTCAATATATCATACACACAAATTACAAAAGGTTTAACCACTTTAACCGTGTGTCGAATCCTAACACCTGTCAACGTATCTAATTACGACCCGAACTTATCACCAAATAACATGTCGCCTCAGAACATCTATCCTTATGACACATTTTACTACGTCTCACTTTTCTTCCTCCTCTTGAAGGAACATGTCATCTAAGAGACAAACCCTACACTCCGCAAGCATGAAACAACTCATAGCACAACAAGTTGCAGAGACAATTGCTGCCTACCAAGTCAGTGGAACCACAGTCGAAGGGGAGCCCACAACTCGTGGTTGCTCTTACAAGGAGTTTATGGACAGTAAGCCCCGCACCTTTAGTGGAAATGAAGGTGCAGTGGGAATGTGCAGATGGTTCGAAGATGTGGAATCATTACTTCGATGTGGAAACTGCCCCGAGGAAGACAAAATCAAGTTTGCTACTTGCACGTTTTAGGGACGTGTCCTGGCATGGTGGAATGTTTTTGTTCAATCAGTGGGAGTTGATACCGCCTACTCAATTCATTGGGACGAACTGAGAAAAATGATGATTGCAGAATACTGCTCAAGAGTGAATTACGAGCAATGGAGCAAGAAATATGGGATTGGACTATGAAAGGAGATGATGTCATCGGGTACACCACCCGCTTTTATGAGCTGGCACAGCTATGCCCTGCTATGACAGAACCCGAGTACAAGAAACTTGACCGGTACATCCAGGGACTCTCCCCAGATATTCGAAAGGATGTCGCCTCATTCAAGCCTACTACTATGCACGAAGCCATCCACATGGCGCATAATGTAATGGGCCAAGTCGTGCGAACTAGGATTGATCAAGGCATCAACAACGAAAATCACAACCGTAATAACAACAAGAGAAACCAGGAGAACAACCAAGGAAATGAAAAGGTTCCGCAACCCCCCAGAAAGCCAAAGTTGGTCGAAACTTGCATTGCCGGATCTAGTAACGGAAAGGCCTATGCTGGAAAATTGCCAATGTGTAGTCGTTGCAAACTACACCACAACGGGTCTTGCACCGTGAGATGCCGCAAATGCCGAAAGGTTGGACACTTGACTACAGAGTAGATCCAAAACCTCTGCAAAAGTAAAGGCAGTGCCGGGGAAAAATCGGAAGGCTGATGAGACCTGTTATGGGTGTGGAAGGAAGGGCACTACAGAAATGAGTGCGAGGAACCGAAGCACCAGGAAACCTTGAAGCAAGAGGAAAACAGTACTTGAACGCGATGTCAAAATGGGTCGACTGCTCTGTATAACGAGACCTAAGTTTGGACTCTCTTAAGATGTATTCCTATAAGACTTTATTAGTACCTTTCTGTGAACCTCGTCATATTGAATGGATTGGTGTATGTTCATCCTGAATTGTAAGCTTATTTGACTCACGACTATCTACAATCTTATATCAAATAAATGCATTAAACGTCGCCCGATGTACTACAAATTTTGCTACTATCTAATAAACCACCTTGTTACATTTTGCAAACTATATTGATTCCTGTGTAATAAACCAATTCGTTACCTTACCAATACTTCATAAATCACTAAACGGTTTCTCTAACATCTTGTGAATTATGGTCTCATAAACCATTTTGCTCCCCTGTGAGCTACTTTAGTCGTTATCTCATGAAAACAATAAACTGTTTTGCTATTACACTACAACCTATTTCGTGGTCACCTCACAAGCCATTTGTTTATTATTCTACGAAACTACTCCGCTATTAATCACAAACCAAAACTGTAACTTTTCTACTATCTTGTAGAGAATAAAGTGTTTTCCTACTACCCAATAAACAGTTTTCCAAACCGCCCTATAAACTATCATGTTATCATCTTGCAAACTAAATACTTCTTTGGAAAGTATTTTGTACTTTTACCTCATAAACAAAATAACCAACATGAATTCTTGTAACTAAACCCAGTATTGCATCATTGGACCTTAATTATACAAAGCCTGATCACCTATGTATAATTCTGGTAGAATCATGCTATGCTAGGAATGGTTGCCTTAAAAATTTTACCAAAAGACAAATTTTCTATTTCCATTACGAGAAATCAAAACTCGCGAGTGTGGTACATACAAGTAGTGCAAGACTTTGGGCATCCGTGCTAAAAGCAGAGTAACCAAATGGACTCCAACGCAAATCTTACCACATAAAAATCAGTCTTATCTCACACCACGTTCTAATCTGAAAGGATGAGCTACATCACCAGCTATCACCAAACGACTCCACCAATTAGCATCTTATTGTACACTACCTCTTCTGATTCCGAGATACCTCATCGTCAATCAGACAAATCTTTAAATTTGAGAGCTACCAGGTAACTCATGACCCCGTATGCGATTGAAACATATCCTTACCTTATGGCAATTATGTCAAATAGCTGCAACGGTTGCATTCAGATCCCTAATAGAGACTTTACCTTCTGCAACTCGACTGCTGATTGCCAATAGCAACCAACATCGTTCTACAAGGATATACTCTCTGCGTTAAGTACTAGGTACACTACTAAGCCAATCAACTGACTGCTAGTAGCAATCAACACCATCTTTCAAGGTCGTACTCTAAAACTCCCCGTACTAAGCTTGGGTGATGCTACGCCCACAAAACCTGGAGAATTCGACATCGCCCCGGTGTATACTGGATGTCGAAATACCACTCTGTAATCACCTATGAGGGAAAACTTGTTCGCATACCGTATGTTAATAGAATCCTAGCAACGCAAGAAGGACCCCTCAACCGAAATAAACAATAAGTGAACCACTAAGCTTTTAAGGATCTAGAGAATTTACAGAAATGGACTAGTAACCCAACCAAAGCCTCGAGACCTTACAAAGTAACCAAAACCACTATCATGAAGACATATGCCAGACCTTTCCCTAATCCCTTGGGAATACAAACTGGTCTAGGACATGAGGTTTATCAAAACACCGTTACTTGCTAAACCAAACCTTAGAGGTAAGTGAAACACCTCCGCCACAGGCTATAGATATCGATACATCATACTTTGTCATTGCGTCGTCAAAGTACCATCTGTCCTCTTCATCCCTTATAATGAGTTTTTCCTTATAAGTAGCGGATGCATCAGGACAGATTATCGATATACCATTAACCTTATAACATTTTGCGCTCTAGGAGTCTAGATGACTCAACCCCATTAGTTTGACATCACTTCCACACAGAAGTGCCAGGAAGCCTTATCATACCGAAAGGTCATTCATACACAACCTTACTTACAAGACATCTCCCTGCATAGTACCCGACTGATTTATTCATTCCAGAACATGAGTGCAACAATCTAAGTCATAACACCTATTAGCACGACTTAAGTAAGCCGAATACTTAAACCTACAATCTTCGTCTGATATTAAACATCGAGCCCTACTCAGTCTTGGCAGCTAGGATCTATCTTTAGACACTCGAACATATGTAGATGTACACACCCGACTACACCTTCTTCTACGATGTTCTCCCTTTAAGGACCATTCTTTAAAAATGAGTAAATATCGATCATAAAACTTGTAGTGACATCTTCCCGAAATACTCATTCTGATGGGTCAAAGATTTTTTGGTCAAACTTTATCAAGATTTTTGGCATATTAAGGGATAACTAGATGTTAGCTTTGGAAAAATTGTTTTATCTACAACATGTTTAAAAACCCATTTTACTAAATGATAAATCTTCCGAGGTCATACCACTTTATATAACTAGTAATTCCAAAATGTCTATTGCTCGGGAAATACTTGTAGTCAAATTTGTATAAACAGCTACACAAATTAAGTTTTCGAATAAAGCTTTACCCCGGCCTCTGAAAAGGGAGACACCTAATTACGGAACAAACCGTAAGGACCGGCCAATCTACCACCTTATATCAGGATAAGGGTTAAACTTTAAGCCACCAGGATTTAGGCCAATGGGATGGTTTAAGGCCAAGAAAAATTTAGTGGTGTCCACCCGAACAAAGTTGTAATTCATCACAGAGTTAAGGTTGATCAGCAGAAACCGTTACGATTGCTAGTGCAACCAGAAATTCTAGAATGGAAATTTGGAAACATATAACTATGGACTTTACCCCAAAACCACCAAAACCTCTGATGGTTAGGACACTATTGGGGTAATCATCGACCGTCTCACCAAGTCCGCCGACTTCCTACCAATCATGGAAAATGACAACATGGGTAAAACACGCACGATTGCATTTAAAGGAGATCGTGGCAAGACATGTAGTTTTGACCCCTATTATCTCTGGTAGAGGAAACCAATTCACGTCGAACCTTTGAAAATTTCTGCCGAGATGAGCACCGCATACCATCCACAAACAGATGGTCAAAACGAAAGAACCATTCAAACCTTAGAAGACATGCCACTAGCGTGTGTGATAGACCTTGGAATGGCTGGGATAGGCATCCGCCGTTAGCCAAGTTTTCTTACAGTAATAGCTATCACACAAGCATCAAAGCTGCACCCTATGAGGCACCTTATGGTCGAAAGTACAGATCACCTATATACTGGACTGAAGTCGGAGAAAGCCAACTCACTGGTCCTGAACTAGTACAGGAGACCACTGAAAAGATTGTGCAAACCAAGAGCCGAATGCAAGCGGCTTGAGACCGTCGGAAAAGCTATGCTGACTAGAGACGGGAACCACTTGAGTTCTAAGTTGGTGACCGCATCATGTTAAAGGTCTCGCCATGGAAAGGTGTGATTTGTTTTGGAAAATGTGGGAGACTAAATCCCCGTTACATTGGACCTTTCAAAATCATCACCAAAATTGGGTCGGTAGCTTACCGACAAAAGTACCGTCAGAACTCAGCTCTGTGCATAATGTGTTTCACGTGAGAAATCTGAAGAAATGTCTCTCAAACGAAACGCATGCCATTCCCCTAGAAGAAATCCAGGTGGAAGAGAGACTGAACTTTATTGAAGAACCTGTCGAAATAATGGATTGAGAAATCAAACGGCTTAAGCAAAGCCGCATTCCTATCGTTAAAGTTCGTTGGGACTCGCGAAGAGGTCCCGAATACACGTGGGAACGCGAGGACGAGATCAAGCGCAAGTACCCACACCTTTTCTCAAATTCATCGGATTACTCTAAGTGAAAACCGAGGACGGTTTTCGTTCCAAGGCAGGGAGGATGTGACAAATGGTAATTTTCACACTAATATTTTAATAATAAATGTCTATTTATTATTACACGACTGCCAAACTAAACAATTATGTGTTTACATATTTATTACGGGAAGCAAACCCGCACGCAGTAGCGTACAATAACTCACCAAAACTATTTGAATTTATCAGTAAAAGTAAATTTATCACTTTCTGACAATTTCAGACACTAACATAACAAAAATGAGAGGTTATCTTGTTTTTCTGAAAAACTGACACCACACGCGTACCGACACCACTTTAGTAAAGGTTGAACTTTAAAATTCATTTTTAGGATTCAATAAATTTATTTTACATCAGTATTGTAAAAACGACTCCAGAATTATATTTTTCACGTTTACGTGAAACCGAGGTACCACAATTTAACCTCAACTAAACAGAACACGGGTATACACAATACACTATTAAACATAAAACAAATAAATAAACCCTCGTTTCAGTCAACACACGTGAAGATCTATTTCTCTTTTCCTGTTCTTCTTCCTCCTATTCGATCATCACCACACGCAAACAATATTCTCTGCCATAATCCATATCTTCCATCACCATCGATAGATACCCTGTAGCACCTTTCTTGCCTTCCCAAGCTTCATCGAGACTCAAACCCGCTCCTCATGGATCGAATATTATCGAATTCGAGGCATAGAAACGGGAGATAACCAATAATGGTAAAACCTTATCTTTGTTAGATCGAAAGTGAGTCAAGAGTTTGCCATGGATTGCCCCTTAAGAATCTCGATTTCCAGGAGAAGCAAAGTCACACCAAGAACATCAAACTCACCTTAAACAATATCTCAGTCGAGTGAATCAAGGGGAGAAGGAAGGGTGTGGCTAGCTTGGAATCGAGTGGGCTTTCTTGGGTGACTCCTGAAATCGATCTAACATCAGTCCTTTGTAAGGTTTTTTTTTTAAAACTCAATCTTGTAATTCTTGTGTTCTCTTTTAAAACTATCGAATGGTATATAAATCTTGTGATTTTTGTTTCCTGTTAGACCCATTCGAATTGATATTTATTCTTGTGATTTTTATGCTTTTTGGATTATCAGTATATATGTCGATTTATGTTGGTTGTGGTGTGGCTTAAAAATGACTTTATAAACTAGTTGTTGGCTCAAAATCTTGAAGTTGTGCCGTTTGTTTTAACTGTGCCGAATTGTTCATCCTTGTAGTCGAGTCAAATTGTTGTGATAAGCGGTGTCAAATTTGCTAAACTAGTGTTAGACTTTGGATTGGTTTGAGTTGACCCAAACAAGCTACTGTGATAACTTGGTACTCGAATGGTTATGGTTTATGGGTCAAGAACTAGATTAGCCAAACTTGGTCTTAAAAATTACTACTGTAGTTATTTGTGTTGCTCGAGTGTTGTGGATTTTGGTTAAGAATCACACTAGTCAAATCGTTGGTCTTAAGGATATGCTCGCGAGGTGTTTGTAGATATGTCTAAAAAGGTAATGTCAAACTTTAAAACGAATTTGTGAGCGTTCATAAGTCCTAGGTTCTTGTTGTTTTGTTCGACTTCAAAGAGTATGCTTGAGCTCATGGTGTAATGGTGCTTGTGGTTGGGTCGAGTAGTACTCAACTCAAACTCTAACAAAGCCATTTAAACAACGTGAAGTTATTCCAAGTTCTATTCCACTCCTATGTTAGGCTTGTAAGTCCTAAGTTTGATCGACCTTGAACTAAGTAGTTCTAGGCGGGAATGTCATGTCATGGCCTAGAAGTTGGGTTACAGCCGAGAGCTATCTCAAAAAGTGGGTTAACACTCGTGTTTGAGTCCACCCTATGCATCGTTGGCAACACCCTCTTGGGTGCTTGGTTCGTTGGTTTACAACGAGACCACAACGCTAGCCCCTCTTGTAACAAAAACCTTGGTCAAAGTCTCGTTCTCAACCCATTGACACTTGCTAAAATTACTTAAGTGTATGAGCAATATAAACTTTTCAATACTAGTCAAAAAATCATTTTTGGATACTGAGATTGTTTTCCCAGCGAAGGGAAAGAAAAACCAAACATGTGGACTTGTATTCACAACAAAAGTCTGGACAGTTTAGTGCATGGGCCGAAGCCCATCAACTAACTTGGGCTGTTATATTTTTTTTCGGGATTCATTCTTTCCTTTAACAGGCCGCTGGCCATTCACACTAAAGCCCAAGTAAAAGTGTTATCATCTAGTCCGGTTCACTGTGTTGTGTGGGCCGCAGCCCCTTCCCCCTCCTCGACACACATGTAGCATCTATTGTAACTCAATGATTTTATTGATATAGGAGTCATTTAAAGATATACATGTCGATTACATATTAAAAGAACTCGACGAGAAGAAATATATATCACAACTTGTCCTAACCATATAAGGTCTTAATATTTATACATGTCTTACGGATAAAATTTAAACACGACATGAGCTTTTAAAATGAGAACATTTGCGAGACACTCGGTTTCAAACACTTAACTTTTAAACGATATGTATATATGTATATACGACGTGAAAACATTAAAATGGAAAAACATGAATTTTCACCATTGACGACGTATATATATATATATATATATATATATATATATATATATATATATATATATATATATATATATATATATATATATATATATATATATATATATACGAACAAATATTTAAGTTGGAAATCATAAACTAACTAAATGTTTTTCATAACTTACAACTCGAAACGGTCATGTCAAAACTTATATAAGTCAAATAAAGGTGAAACGATTATTTTCTTTTGACATAAACTTCAAACTTGTTAAAACAACGATTTCTCGCAACATAAGTTATAACTCACCATATATTGGTGAAACCTTTTCAAACTAAACATTTTTCCACAAGGACCATATGTATATATATGAAAGGATATATACACACGTACATTCACTTAACGCCAACATTCTCATATGTAGTTCACGTTGACCTTTAATAGTCATTATCCTTCATGCGTAGTTTTTCGATCTCTGTCAATTCGAAGGTTTACTAACCTTAATCTCTTGTACGCTTGTACTCTCCAATGAGCCAATATCTACAAATGTTAAAAACATCGTTTCGACTAAATGCTGCCACACCAGCAACACCAACATGAACTCTTTAAAACAATTAGAATTCTTGAACTTGAACTGTGAACTAAAACAAACCTTACTAATCTAGGTCGCGTGTCGGTGCTGAACTTTGTCTGAACTATTTTGTGATCTGACTGCTATTTATCAAGGTGAGTTTATAGCCCCACACTATTTATACTTGTTTTACAATTGGGGTGAGAAACATGCAAAACTATTTTATGGACCAACACTATTGTTAAATTAAAACTATTGCGTAGATTAGCCTAAGCCTTATTATGTCCCTCTATGCCTAACACATGAACCGTCAGTTCCTGCATGGGAAGCGCGAATGTTATAAATAGATCTATTGGGAGTAACGTCCCCGTTCGGGTTGACCGGATAGGCAAA
This sequence comes from Artemisia tridentata subsp. tridentata, assembly GCA_021014915.2. Classification (NCBI taxonomy): domain Eukaryota; kingdom Viridiplantae; phylum Streptophyta; class Magnoliopsida; order Asterales; family Asteraceae; genus Artemisia; species Artemisia tridentata. Next base: position 102,430,002 of record CP139507.1, on the reverse strand, counting down.
CGAACGTATACCATATCGAAACCACAAGTGTCTGGGATACACACTTGTCGGGCCCTGATATTTAACATGCTTCTAGAGCATGCACACAAGTTATAGCTTCGGTTACATGAACTTAGTGCTAGCGTAATAAACTATTTTATATATGACATTATATGCATTATAATGATCATATACCAAACTCATGGTCCAACTAATGATTTACCGCTTATTGATAAACCTATGAACTCACCAACTTTTTGCTGAATTTTTAAGCATGTTTTTCTCAGTTGTTGAGTTGAATATTATGACAAGGTGGTAGCAGGGCAAGGGTCATAGATTACTGTTTGAATGCTGTGATTTTAATTATGACTTGTTTTTGTTTGGGACAACTAAAATTGTGGGCTTCACTTTATTAATTCGAAACAATGTTGTAAACAATATTTCATGAATTTAATCAATTAAAACGGAGTATGTATTCCGTTCTTTGTTACCTTGTGTTGTGATTATCAATTTAGTAGCACCCCATGACCCGAATGCTTCCGCTAAACCAGATTTTGGGGGTGTTACAGTGTGTAAACCATATCTGGACAAGTTTGTTATAGTTTTCATCGATGACATTTTGATCTACTCCAAGAGTGAAGAAGAACACAAGCAGCATCTGACGATAATTCTTAAGTTACTCAAGGAAGAGAAATTGTACGCGAAATTCTCTAAGTGTGAATTTTGGATTCGCACGGTACAATTCCTCGGACACGTGATTGACAGTAAAGGTTTACACGTGGATCCCGTAAAGATTGAAGCTATTGAGAACTGGCCAACGCCCACTAACGCCACAGAAATTCGTCAATTTCTGGGATTGGCTAGATACTATAGGAGATTCATCGAGGGATTCTCCAAAATAGTTAAACCGTTAACCACGTTAACTCAAAAGGACAAGAAGTATGGATAGGGAGAGGACGAAGAAGAGGCATTCCAAACCCTGAAGCAGAAACTTTTTAGTGCACCGATTCTAGCATTACCTGATAGGGCTGAAGATTTCGTAGTCTATTGCGATGCATCACACCAAGGGTTCGGAGCAGTTTTGATGCAACGAGGGAAGGTCATGGCATATGCTTCCCGACAACTTAAGACTCATGAGGAGAACTATACCACGCATGATTTGGAGTTAGGAGCTGTGGTTTTTGCACTTAAGATTTGGAGGCACTATCTATACGGTACGAAGTGTACTGTCTTTACCGATCACAAGAGTCTCCAACATATTTTGGATCAGAAGGAGTTGAATATGAGACAACAACGATGGTTAGAGCTATTAAGTGATTATGATTGTGAAATCCGATACCACCCGGGAAAGGCGAACGTCGTGGCTGATGCCTTGAGCCGTAAGGAATGGTTGAAGCCGCTGCGAGTTCGAGCTTTGGTTTTGACTACCAATTCAAACCTTCCCGCTCAGATTCTTAAAGCACAAGAAGAAGCCGTGAAACAAGAAGACCTCAAGAGCGAAAACCTTTACGGTATGATACACAAGAAGTTTGAGAAACGTTCAGATGGAACATTATGTTTTAAAGGGAGAATTTTGATACCACATTTTGGAGGATTGCGAGACTTAATCATGCATGAGTCTCATAAGTCGAAGTACTATGTACACCCAGGATCTGACAAGATGTACCACGACCTCAAGGAGTTATATTGGTGGCCAAACATGAAGGCAGACATTGCTGACTATGTCCGCAAGTGTCTTACATGCTCTAAAGTTAAAGCCGAACATCAGAAACCGTCTGGTCTTCTACATCAACCTGAGACTCCCGAATGGAAATGAGAACGGATTACTATTGACTTAATCACTAAACTTCCAAGGAATTCAACTGGATTCGACACTATTTGGGTTATAGTCGATCGACTAACTAAATCTGCACATTTTCTACCCATCAAAGAGAGCTATAGTATGGATAAGTTGACTAAACTTTATGTGAAGGAAGTAGTCTCGAGACATGGCGCGCCAATATCTATCATCTCTAATCGAGACAGCAGATTCACTTCTAACTTTTGGCGATTACTTCAGGATGCCTTTGGTACAAACCTCGACATAAGTACTGCCTACCACCCACAGACCGATGGTCAAAGTGAAAGGAATATACAAACCTTAGAAGATATGCTTCGATCATGTGTGATTGATTTTGGAAATGGATGGGATACCCATTTGCCTTTGATTGAGTTTTCGTACAACAACAGCTATCACGCGAGCATTAAGAGTGCACTATTTGAAGCACTGTATGGTCGAAAGTGCTGATCACCTATTTGTTGGGCCGAAGTAGGAGAAGCTCGGCTCATTGGACCGGACATGGTTCGTGAGACAACCGAGAAGATTGTACAAATTAAGAACCGATTGCAAGCTGCAAGAGACCGACAGAAGAGTTACGCAGATGTGAGGCGTAAACCACTAGAGTTTCAAGTCGGAGATAAGATTATGTTGAAAGTCTCGCCATGGAAAGGCGTGATACGGTTTGGTAAACGAGGAAAGCTGAACCCGAGGTACATTGGACCGTTCAAGATTTTAACAGGGTTAGTCATGTAGCCTACAGACTTGAACTACCACCCGAGCTCAGCAGAGTACACCCTACATTCCACGTGTCAAACCTGAAGAAGTGCTTATCTGATGAGCCACTCGTGATTCCACTCGACGAAATTCAGATTAATGAGCAATTGAACTTTATTGAGGAACCCGTCGAAATTATGGACCGTGAAGTCAAACAGCTGAAGCAGAGTCGTATCCCTATCGTGAAAGTCCGTTGGAATTCCAAGAGAGGACCCGAGTTCACCTGGGAACGCGAAGACGAGTTCAAACGCAAGTACCCTCACCTTTTCTCAACCACGACTGGTAACACTAACCGAAATCCGGGACGGATTTCCAAATATGATGTAGGTGCTGTAACACCCGGTAATTTTCCAAACCTATTTTCATAGCCAAATATTTACCTTTGCATCCCTTAGCATTTAAACTTTTTCTGAACTTATTTGAACTTGAGAAATAGAGGATATTCTATTTAAACGTGAACGTTGTTCACCAATCTAGCCAGCACAACCTAAAATACTCAAAACTATTTGATTTATTGATATAAATTAAATCCGAGAAAACTATGCGTATGAATACTCAATTTTATCAGAAAAATCATTCCAAACACAATGGCGAAAACCTCGTATCTTAAAACGGATAATTACTATGTCTAATGGGTCTCACAATGTTTATTTTAAAAGAATTGCAAAACTTCCAAAACACCCCCTCTACCCCTATGTTTCGCCGTGCCCCCTTTCTTTTTTGGATTGCACAATTTTAGCCCCTCAAGGGGGTATATAAGCCCTTTAGGGTTTCATTTTCATCACATATATCACCCACTCACCGAAATTTACTATTCCGGCGCCGCACACTTTTTCCGGCCAACTTCTGGCCACCTCACCTCTTGTCACCGCCGCGTAGATCGAGACCCCGTGGTCATTTCTGGAAAAGATCGAGCCAAGAGGAAGTCCGTTCGGTTATTTTGAAGCCACACCGCCATCACTACCACACCACCACCATATGCCGCCACCTTCCTCCACCCCTCATTTCTCTCGTTCGGTAAGCCACGCGCCACCCCTCCTTATTATTTCTCTTTATTTTCAAAACCCTAATCGGTAATAATAAAACCCTAACGTTTTTATAACTAAAACTAATTTAAACCGAATGTTTTATAACGAAAACGTGTGGATCTACGTTTTTACCGTGTGACGCGCCGTGACTCGCTCCGAGTCGCGTGACTCGTCCGAGTCAACTCGCGAGTCGAGTTGACTCGGACCCGATTCGTATATATTTGTTGTTTTTGTCCATGTTTCGACTTGTTATCATTGTTGTTTTGATATATTCGTGTGTTTGGTACTATTTTGGTTGAGGTTTTAGTTTGGTTGGTTGAGGCGTATACTGACTTTGGTTGTCGAGTAACATGAGCCGTGGCTCAAGGGAGTCACGAGCTTGTTGGTTTTGAGGTTAGCCGAGGCCTCTTAAGGTCTTGGTGTCGAATGAGTCAAGTCGAGACTCATGGGAGTCTCGGCCGTGTCGCGGTCTAGCAAAACGAGGCCGTAGTGTGTTTTGGTTTGGTTAAACGAGTTGGTTAACAAGGTTGGAAAACCTCGTTGTGTTCGAGTCGTGTCGCGGCCGAGGTTAGAAAACCTCGTCGTGATTGTGTCGAATTGGTTTTGGGCTTAGATTGTGTTGTTGGGCCGAAAGGGTTAGTAAGCCCACTAGGAGTCAAGTATTGGTAACTTTGGGCCCGTTAGCCCAAAGTGAGCCCATGTTTGTGTGTGAGTAAGTATTGGGCCGAAGCCGAATACTCTTGGGCCATTATTGGTTTTCTTTTATTGTTTTGACAATTTATTTCCTTTTCACTTCCGTTTACTAACTTATCTTATTTTGTTTGTCAATTGGCGTTTTGGAAACTATTCGGGTATACTTAGGATATGATATGAATTTGGATATGGATATTGCAACAACCTATGTTTGGATGAGTTTATTGGATTTACGGTATTAGCCGATGGACTTATGGACGATTTTGTACTTGAGACGGAATAGTATGTTAGACTCCAAAGAGCTTAACATATTAGGACCCGAATATACACAAAATGGTTGATAAACTTGACAACTAATATATACGCGAATGATAACGACTAATAATATATATAAAACTTGTAAAACATGATTAAAATCGGTTTATTCAAGAGTCGTAACGACTTGGAAATGTTTTATAAACGGACGCGTCATGTCCAAATTTTGATAAAAACCTTTTATAACTTAATCATCTACAACTTGTAAACATCTTAAAATCCTTTTGAAACTTATATATTTTCTTCTTAAAATCATAACGTTTTACCAACAATTTGGGTTATGGGTAAAACACCGAAACGACCTATTGATATCTTTTCTTCTCGTTCTTTATTATTCTTTCCTTTTCTTATTCTTATTTCTTCTTCTTTCTTGATCCTTTTCTACTTGTTTGTTTGTGTTTCGCCGACTATTATTATCTTAACTTTTCTATCCACACGAGTCATAAATGTTCATCTTCTTTTCATCGCCATTGAGAAACTAAACCTTTTATCTTAACACGAGTATTCTACGAACATTACTTTATAAATCACTTTGAGGATTATCTCTGAAACATACTATTTACTTATTAGGTTGTGCTGAAGTTTACTTGCCGTGCTATTCCATCTGATCGTATTGTGATATCTTATTTCTTCTGTTGCTAAGGTGTGATTCATAGTCAGAATTTACTTTTAAATTGTTTATAAACCCATGGGGGAGATACATGTTACTTACTTTTCTTGAACACAATTGTTTAAACGTATGCTTTTCCTGACTAAGATGATAATGCTAAGTACCGCCTTTGCCAAAAGCAAGTCCCTCGATCATGAACCATTAATCACTTGTGAGTGAGCGCGAATATAGTTTATAGGCCTATAGGAATGACCGCCCGCCATGTTGACCAAGGCCGGCAACATGTGATGTACTATATTCGAGTTAACTAGGTATCTAGCAAAGTACCTACTTGGGGGCAAATGTTATTATAATTCCGCGGTTACTGTCAACTTACACCAATGTTATTGGTGTCAGTTAATGTTTTGCGTGTCATGAACTTAGCAACTGTTTGACGCTTTACCCGATATCTGTATTTGTTACTTATATCTTCCAGACTTTGAAAATCTTGTGTTCAACTACTTTACTTATTAAACCTATGGATTACACTCAACATTTGTGTTGACTTTTTAGCATGTTTTATCTCAGGTAATTGATGCATACTATATTGGCACTGGGAGTGATATGAAGACTATCGATGGCTATCTATCTACTTTTGCTATCTTTTTACTATCTTTTATCATTCGAAAAACCCTTTTAAATTGTGTCTTTTATTCCGCTGCGTATGATGTTTGAGAATCTTTTGAACTCTAATGTTTATTTATATTTTGAATGATATGTTTTATTAAAACGACTCGTTACAAGGTCGTTTTCTATGATTGTGATTGTCTTACCCATAAGTAATACCCCAAACTATGTTCCGCTGCCATATTCCGAGTTGGGGGGGGGGGGGGTTTACAACAACACCCTCGGTTCCACCAAATTCAGTTGGCCCACAACTCCGAAATTCTTTGTACGTATAACCACAGTTTCTATTAGGTGTTGGAGTTCCAAAAGAGGTGTTTCAGTGATTTGACTCAGCTAGGATTTCAGCAACACACTGAGCCACAAGCTGATCAATTAGAGCTTGGTTCACAGTAGGGGTGTTAGGTGGAATGTAACCTTCGACACCTTGATTGTTGACATTCTGATCATTATCAGTGCGTTTGTCTTAATTCTGATTGTCGGTATTCCGATTGTTGGTATTATGAACTAGAGGTTGGCCACGACGACCTGCGGTTGCAGGAGCAGCTGTGGCAGTCTTGGATTGGGTGCTTCTGGCCGGGTTTCGTTTTGGAGCCATTGATCTGAATCAAAAATATAAGAGAGTCATAAGATTCCATACAAAAAGGTATACCTTGCAAGAAGGTGAACATCACGGGGTTGAATACAAACATAAATACCAATCACGATAACAAGAACACTATCCCATATGACAATAAATAAAAATCAAGCTCAAATAATAACCAAATGTTCAAATTTGTCATATCATCAAAATATGATACATGGTTTCGGAAATACAACAAGACAAAACGGTAGATGATCGTCATGGATGATACTGATAACAAGGATACAAGGATAAAATGATAAAACTAATACCTCTAACTGAGGACTCCTCAGTTTAGAGATGGTACAATAGTCACACATCAAAGTACATCTAGCCACGATCTCGGCGAATCTCTCTCACAACAGCATCCAAATTTGTCAGCCGCCTCCATATGGATGATATCTCAATGCGGTCTGCCTCACGGTCTCTCCTGAGCTGAGTATTCTCAGTCTGCAGCTCAGTGACCCTGCGCTAGAGAGTCCTATCGGTATCTTGGACGGTCATGAAGGCTCTCTGCAAGTGTCTCATTAGGTCGCGCCAATCCAACAAGTCACGCCTCAATGACGTGTTCCTACCAGATAGTATCCCCATGTCTCACTCAACCTCTCCGAATCTCGTAGCTGATAAGCCCACCAATCGATCAGTCAGATGACTAATCCTCCTCTCATTGGCAACTATCTAATCCCAAATCTGAACCAACTCTCCACACTTAGTCGCCTCTGAGGAAATCTCTGACGGTGTGTCTGGGGCCGGTGGGAACTCTGGCTCAGGTGAGTGAGGAGGTGAGGCCAACCCAAAAGGCTGCTCTGGTGACTCAGGCTCAGGCAAGTTCCAGGGAGAGCCAGGTCCGTGTGAGTGCACTAGGGGTACGGGACTCTGGTCTGGTGGGATGACATCATCTTGAACAATCTCCTCCTCCTCCTGAGGTTCCTCCTCAGGGTCAGCATCCTCATCCTCCGAGTATGAGTCACTGAAACGACGTCTCTGAGGGGCAGATGAATCGTGAGATGACTGAGACGAAGAAGTAGGTGATTGGGGTCTTCGGTGAGATGATGATGAATGTGGTGATGACAGAATAGAGTGAGCATAGAAGTGCATAGGTGGTGACGTGGGTGGTCGAACAGACATACGTGAGGTACTACGGCCAGCAACTCGGGGAGTCTGAGCTTCGGCTATTGCCTGATGTAGAGTAAGCTGTCGCGAAGGACTAGGGCGACCAGCTGATGATGACGATGGCTGAGAAGTGAATGAAGCAAATGAAGCATATGGAACTGGTGATGAGGCTGAAGCTGTCTGTCGGACAATCTCGTAGGGATCGTCCTGAGCTGGATTCATCAGAGATCGTACTGGGTGGGATCCAGCAGCAAGGATCTCGTCAGAGACATCAAACACTAAAGAAGGCATGGTCTATGACAACGGTAGAGGGTAGGTATAAGTGTACAAAATAACTAGTTACACAGTGCAACAAGCATATCCAAAACTTTTCCAAAAATCCAAAATATCATCAACTATATCCAAACTAATAATAATATATACCGCATTACTTTAAACATGTTTCCAAAACAAATACTGCATAAAAAATAACGCATTCCCATAATATATCAGTCTCATGAGGCTTCGGCTTGGTAGGCTTGCATGTATCGGTCATAGGATCAATTTTTGGAAAGTAGTTATAGTTTAGGTTTTTTATAAGCACCGAGTTCTCTATAACTTGAGCTCTGATACCAATCTCGGTGTTACAACGTGAAATCAAAAATAAAAGGATAAAGTTCCTCACACCTATCTAAAGTATAAACATTTTATACTTTGTTATCTTAAAGACAGTCATGTTTCAAAAAATCCGTTTTTACAAAACTTGAGGCTATTTAGCAATGGAAATGGGTAGTTTTCTAGAAAGATTTTCCTTGAAAACCTAAGAAAATAGAAAAAACGTTCAAAATAGGGTTTTTTCCAAAGGGCCAAATATACAAGTAGTCCGGTCTATTAAGGTGTTGGGCTTTTTTAGCCCCAAAAAAGTCGTTTTCTCAAAATAGCCCAAGAAATAAGCGACTTTCAAAAAGTCGCTTAAAGCGACTTTTTTGTCAATTAAGCGACTTAATATTTGTGTCTTTTTGCAGCCAAAAAGTTACTTTTTTAAGCGACTTTTGCTAGATTTTAAGCGACTTTTTGACTTTTTAAGCGACTTTTCGCTAGGGGCCAAAAAGTACATGCCACATGTCGCTCCCACATTTGGTCGCTTATTTCTTGGGCTATTTTGAGAAAGCGACTTTTTTGGGGCTAAAAAAGCCCAACACGTTAAGCGACTGGGCTATTTGTAGAATTGGCCCTTTTCCAAAAGTCTTCTTGGAAAGATAGAAAACCTGTTTTCTAAGTTTATAACTAATATTTAGAAAACTTCTTTTATGAGTTCTCCATAACTTTCCCAAGAATAACTCCCCCATCTTAACACGTTTTCAAGTGTTCTCTAGAGAAAGAATAACTCTCTCATTCTCAAGAAAACTTAAAAATTAAAACTAATGGGCCGTTTGTTTGGGGTATATGGATTGAAAGAAAGGAATTATTTTTGAAGACAATTGTTTGTTTTAAGTTTTGGGATATGAAATAGTAAATGATACTTTTACATAAGGTATTTGACAAAACCCACCTAGTTCTTGTGGCTTTCTGAGATACCTGCCGTCATTTTTGACTATTGGGGATCATTTGATTTCTTAGCCACACGTTTATGTACTTGTTTTTTTTATTATTTCATTCTTTTTTCTATGTTCAAATAAGTTGGCATTTTTTATATAATATTTAGTTTATAAAATAAATTTATTTATATATAATAATATATTTTCTCTCTCCAAATCTAAACCCAAATCCGAATCTGAATTCAAATCCAAATCCAAATCCTAAACCCATTTACAAACCAAATGGGCCTTAAGTAAACTTTTCCATTACTAAACGCAACCTAAGTGATAGTTGAAAATAAATGTGCCAGTCACGAAATAATTAGTTGACGTTCAATGATTTTTTATCATACACGTACACATCATCTTAAAAAATCTATCATTGTGATTCAGCCTTAGTCAGTACCATGTCATCCATGTTTTAGTGTACTTTTATGTAGTACGGGTATCAAGTGTACATATGTTTGAATCACCATATCAAGACATAATTTACACAAAGTGTCAAGATTTGTCGAGTTTGTGGACTGATTCGGAAGGACTTCTAAACCCTACCCATCTTCCAAAGAGACGAAGCCAACGGACAAAGTGCAGATTAAATTACAAGTCTTCATCACATACCGGACAATGCTTTAATTTGTGGATGTCAACCCCTCTATTTTGAAACACGTCAAAAGTTCACTAGTAAATTGCATATAGTACATTAGTACATCGAAAATGACACATCGTTTTTAAAGCAAGCAAATATTGGCACAATTTTTTCATAAAATCGCTCACATGTTTTCATTTAAGATATAGCACCCGATCGAGTAAGGTTTTACCTTGTGATGAAATCGTTTAAAAGGCTACCCGATAATCATGTTGTGTTGGGCGTACGTTACAAACTACTCGGAATAGTTAAACACGAACAATGTGATACAAACAAAATGAACCTAAATACATGCAATGAAGTTTTCATGTCCTGTTGACAACAAAACACTCGATACAACCGACATGAAATTCGAAAATATAGATTGAATTGAAATAAGACAAGTACATAGGATTGATTGCGTGTATCATAATATGGGTACAAAGTGATGTTATTTTCGCCTTTGTTTAATTAGACATTAACGTGTGTCCTATGCTCAATTCTAAATTACGCTTTCTTAATAAAAGTAAAGGATCAAATAAAAAAACTAATGAAAGCTGATACTTCAAGGAGGTTTTACCCGGAAAGAAAGAAGAAAAATAAACTGGTTTTCATGTAGGAACGGATGTCTTGGTTCACGCAAGCCAAAAAAGTAGTAACATTCACCGTCAAGATCTCGACCTCATTTCTCCCTTGTTTCTTCTTTTATCTATATTCTTTTTCTTAACCAATTACGTACTATTTTTTTCATTTTAATTTTTCAATCATGTTCTAATATTTTAATTCAAGATTTAATCAATTCAATCCGTGATTAATTATATTAATTCAAGATATTATTTTTTTAATTCGTGATCTAATATCTTCAGTTCGAGATATGTTTCTTTATTTGTTTCTCAAGTTTTTATTACACATTAAGATAAATAAAACCATTCATCTTTTTTGGTTTCTTAATTTTTTCTTTTAAAAAATCAAACAAAATAAAGTGTTCATGACAATACATTGATGCATTTAGTGAAATGTCTCAATGAGTTTTTTCTTTAGTTTAGGACTTTTAAAGTGTATAATCAAAGGTATATATTTATTCTTTTTATGAAAAGAAAAATTGGTTTTGATATATAATCTCACGGATAAATAATTGTTGATTTTTTTTTGTTTTTATCACAATGTTCATCATAATGTTCATTTTGACGAAGAACATCATAATGTTCATCAGTTAGATCACGTTGTCAATCGGTATTCTTTTTGAAGAACTTTTTTTTTTGTTATCGCAATTTTCATCAGTTCTCTTTGATGAACAAAAGCACAATGTTCATCAATTAGATCAAGTTGTTCAACGTTTAAAAAAAAAAAATAAAAAAATAAAAAAAATGATGTTCATCAGTTTTCTTTGATGAACAACATCACAATGTTAATCACTTAGATCACATTATTCATCAGTTTTCTTTTCATCACAATGTTCATCAGTTAGATCGTTGTTCATCATTTTTCTTTTTTAAAGAACTATTTTTTTATTATCATGTTCATCAGTTTTCTTTGATGAACAACATCACAATGGTTATCAGTTAGATCACGTTGTTCATCAGTATTTTTTTTGAAGAACTTTTTTTTTGTTATCACAATGTACATCAGCTTTCTAAAAAAATGATCACATTGTTTATCAATTTTATTGTTGAATAACCTTTTTTTTTGTTAATGATCATCTGTTTTTTATAAAAACACGTTGTCAATCAGTTTTCTTTTGAAAAACTTTTTCTTTTTTTGTTATCACAAAGTTTATAAGTTTTATATTTTAAAAAAATTAAAAAAAATAAAAAAAATAAACCGTTCATCAATTTTCTTCTTAAAATATTAATATTTTTTATCACAATGTTTATCAGTTTCATGAGGATTTTAATTTTAATTTTTTATTTTCATAACGTTTACCAGTTTTCTAAAAAAAAAAGTAAGGTCACGATATTAATTAGTTTTTTTTTTTTTTTTTTTTTTTTTTTTTTTATCATAATGTTCATTAGTTTTATTTTAAAAAAAAATGTCAAGTTGTTCATTAGGTTTTTTTTTTTTTTTTTTTTTTTTTTTTTTTAATCACAATGTTTATCAATTAGATCACAATATTCATCGGTTAACAGTGAAAGTGACAAAAAAAGAGCTGACGCAAGTAAAATGGACACTTGTCACTATGTGTTAATTTTTTATACTTTTTAAACTTTCTCCCCTTTCTATAAGATCACAACCCTTTTAATAAAACCATAACATCTTTATGTAGACCGGATATACAAACTTTCTTAATGAAAGTTTAGTGATCTAATTTCTAAACATCGACATTGTTGTTACTTCACGAAAACAACTATACTTCAGCTATAACAAAGTATTATGGGAAAGTTTGATAGGAACGACGGTGATTATTGTTGAATCGGTAATAAAACTCTATTTTTGTTCTTAACATTGAAAATTAAGCTAGCCATGAAGCCACTATAACTGTACCATACATTAGAACCGAAAATCAACATCCCACCGATAAGATTGTTTTCCTAGCTTCTTGCTACTGGTTTTTAAAATTTCGCCGTTCAAAAAAAAAAAAAAAAAAATATCCCACCAATAAGTGTTACGGACTAGAAACCTCACAATTCTAGTTACATTGCAACCTTACTTGCAACTCAACCTTTAACAAATAAACAAAATGATTATATCTAGAAATATGTAGTTATATATTTCCGGTGTTCCTCAACCTCGTCTTCGAAGACAGAGCCAGGATTTCGAGTGGACGGGGTCTCTTTTTTTTTTTTTTTTTTTTTTCTTTTAAATAAATAAAAAATTATCAATGCCTATCGTATGCTTTTCAAATTAACGCTTTCACTAGTTGATATTTAGATTGTCACATTTCATGTATAATACTTGATAAATAGTGATAGCATGATGATGAACATAGTATTATGTTCTTAAAACTCTCTCATGATACATAATTTAGCACTATTCTGGTACTTCAATTATTGGACGATGGCTCGTCGTTTGTTCTTCGAATGATATGGATTCACTTTTATGAACCTGCTAAGATAAAGCACCGTTAGTCTCACCGTGAGAGGGATCTCCCACGATCAGCCTCTGGCGTGAGAGTAAGTACTCGTTTATAGAGGGTAATCTAGAGTTTAAGAGAGTAATATGTGTGTATTAGTGTGTGTTCAAACTTAACCGTGTATGATCAACTGTATGTATATATAGGCAAAGCTATTTGTCGTTTCCTCTGGATCACGGGTTGCGATCCCCGCTATTCCACTATTGCCCAGTGAATAAACTGAAATATAAAACTCAAATATTCAGCGAATATTACATAAGCACAAATGAATTGCCACAATTGGATAAAAATCCCAAAAAATGTACTAAAAGAGTGGAAACATTCCAAACAACTAATTGTGATTCGTTGAAATAGTTTATGACATCAAATTGTGATTAAAAAAAGAAAAAGAAAAAAAAAGTTCTTAACTACCGCCCCTGTCATTGATCATGCAATAAATTCATATGAGAATTGATTTCTACACTTTCATAATTGATTGAGACACTCTTTTTATGCATTAAATATTTGTACAGTATTGACATTTTGCTTCAACTGCTTGTATATTAGAGTGTTCAAATAATATTTTGAATCTCCCAACATAGTCGATTGATTATGAAATAACTTCACTTTGTAAGATAATGTTTTGTGATAATGATAATTGTCATTGCTTACAAAAGAGGGAATACAAATATATATCAGTACAAACTACAAATGAGTCTATTTAGGGTAAATATCAATCACCCATAAATCATGCTAATAATTGATATGCACTTATCTACGATTGAAGCATATCCATAGAATACGACTAACACTCCCCCGCAGTCGAAGCGGGATGACACCGGACGCTTAGACTGGAGAATAAATAATTGTTGAAGAAGACATTCACATCAAGCGGAAGCACATCTTCAAGCAGCAGTAGACATAAACACGCAATAAACAGGATAAACCAAAGTATCCGAACCAAACAGGATAAACCAAAGTATCCTAACCAAATGAGATAAACCAAAGTATCCCTTACCAAACAGGATAAACCAAAATATCCTGACTAAACGAGATAACCTAAAGTATCCCCTACAACTAAAACAAACGGGATAACCCAAAGTATCCCCTACAACTAAAATAAAGGAAATTACAACTAAGACTCATGCACTAACATAAAAAGAAAAGATGAGAAAACGAAAGTTGGTTCTAAAACTTCAACCCCCAAAGAACCTTCCAAACAAACGGGGCGTTTTTTTACCTAGAAAAATATAAAGATCCACCATTTTTTTTCATAGTTGATTGAGGTGGGTTTTCGTTATTACTTGATATTTGAAGATGAAATATGGCAGATGTTAAGGTTTAAAGGGAGCCCTCCGAACCTCCGGTGTGTAGCCGGCGCCGGAAGAATTTAGGTTTAAGGTTCGAGATTTAGGATCGTATGACTGATACCATGTAAGATAATGTTTTGTGATAATGATAATTGTCATTGCTTACAAAGGAGGGAATACAAATATATATCAGTACAAACTACAAATGAGTCTATTTAGGATAAATATCAATCACCCATAAATCATGCTAATAATTGATATGCACTTATATTCCACGATTGAAGCATATCCATAGAATACGACTAACACACTTAGTCGAATATTTTGCTTTTTCCACCTTTCTTTAACTAAATACAAATTAAAAGTGAAAAAATGTATTGGATTGCTGCAACACAATTATATTATACTACTATGAGCAATAAAGTATCGTATATGAGGACTACAATATGAGTTGTATTGTAGTTTGCTTACATAGAGGTGATTTTCAGATCCATTATTGTCAACAAAATTACAGTCTTTATAACAAAACCATAAATTATACTGTTAAAGAACTATAATAAAATCTATCCATTTAATTTACTTTTCTTGACTTTTATCGTGGAACTGGTTTCTTTCTATATTTTGACATGTCTAGACTAATTTATTTGTGAAAAACTTATATTTTGAGACGTCGCAACGCGCGGCCAAATTACACTCGTTTCTATATGAATGCAGGGATCAACTGCATTTTCCATTCAAACACTAAGGTGCTGTTTGTTTATTAAGAGGATCTGAATCTGAATCTGAGTCTAATGCGTAAATGTCTGAATCTAAATCCAATAAGACTGTTTGTTTTTTTTAAACGTCTGAATGTTGTAAATGTAAAGCTGTTTTATTCTTACAAAACATAAACGCATCCGAACATTAAAGAAAACATTTGAGTCATAAATTTAACATAGTCTAGCAACGTAAAAATAAAATGTCATAATCTAAAACAGTCATGGACAATATTCTGCCGCAACTAAATCTCGTAAACTAGTTATATATATTTTATCAGTTGCACTTCCATATGGTTGAACAACAACAACATTATCATGGATACCATATATTTTACCTAAGAACAATTGGTTCTTATGAGCAACTAATAACACACGAACATAAAATATGCATAACATGGATGAAGGCTAAAAATCAAACAACAAAAAATATGACAGCATGCATGAATGAGGCTTATGGCTATAAAAAGTGAGGCGTATATTTACACAAGAACAATGGACAAAATGTATATAATATCTACACAATTCATTATTGCTACACATAACATTTACTAATACAATGATATCAGTTTAGTTTTCCACTTTTCCAGGATAATATTTTCTTTCTAGCATTAAGGCATGACTTTCAAACCATTTGATTCGTTGCCTTTGTACTTTTGAAGTTGCAGTATATACTTTGACTTGTTTCAAACAAAAGATAACCCAACTGTAACATTACTATGATTAAAACAAAGGTTAAATGTTAAAAAAAATATGCAACTTTACGTAAAGTATGGTTTTACGTAGTCAACAATTAACCTTCCCAATTTTTTATGTCAACTCACTAATCACCCCTAGAAAACGCATAGTTTAACCTTTCAAGCCGGTAACAAGTTATTTCACATATGCCAGTTAAATTATAATACCAACCTGGAATTACATGTCACTATTCTTCTTCCCCACCACATGCCTCCATCAAAGCTCCACACGCCTTTGACAGTACGAGGTTTAGGTACGAGGTTCCTATATTATATTCCAACCTTATCCTAACAGTATCCCCAACTTTACCACACACCATCTTAATTTAACGTCACTTTCTAAAGAAGTGGTCCAAACCCTAATTTGTAACAACGTTTAATTCATTCAATTGATTGGTCTATTCCATAATTGGAGGGGACACAAGGTATATTACATGTTTATTTTAACATCTTCTTACCAGATTTGTATACTTTTAATTAAATATAATGAAAATATAATTTTTTTTTTTTTTTTTTTTTGCCTGAATTTGGTATACATAGGCTAAATTATTGTTATATGTTGTAACAGGTGCGATATGATTGACATACCACTTGATGTGGTGTTCAAAATACACTACAATGGTGTATTTATGTTTGACCCTTTAAGGTATGATTATGGTAGGGAGTTAGTAATGGAGGCGTCATCGAATGATAGGATTATGTTTAGTCCACTCTTAGACTTGTTAGTAGCCAAGGTAAAGCAAAATATATGGGCATTGTATTACTGCATTCCTGGACTAGATATTGATAGTGGGGGCTTGAAGATAATTGAAAGGGATGTAGATGTGCATGCATTGTATGATCATGCTAAACAGCATAAGGTGGTTCAACTTTATCTTGCTCATTCCCCACAAAATTTGGCACCTTATTACCACCAGAATTTGTGTTTAGAAAGCTCAGACTCTGAAGTTACATCGAAAAAAAGAAAACATGATAAACTGAAAAAGGATGCATCTGAGTTGTCTGCTGATCAATTGATTGCCTGGGCTGAGGAAGAAGAACACAGTCCATTCCTTAGGTCTTCTCCCTCCTTTAAGAATAGGCCGCTTAGAAAAGATTTTGAGGGCAAGGTTACTGTTTTTAGAGTTTGGAATCATGAAGATGAACATGCTTATGATTACCCATTCCTCACTGAGGATGAGGTGTATAAGGAGTACGGTGTTGAAGTGGATAAGATTCCGGACTATGTGGACGTGGAGGATACTAGGAGCAACAATGAGGTTCAACCTGATATTGCAATGGAGGATATGCAAGATAACAATGGCGTTGAAGATGCGGCTTTTCAGAAAACAGATCCAAGTGTTGAAGTTGTCGACAATATAACTGAACAGGATAACCATGATCAGGATGCTTCAAATGAGAACATTGATGAACTTGTGCTTGCTAGGCAAAAGAAATTAAATAAGGGTAAGTCTGTAATGACAGGAAAGGAAAAGCATAAATCAAAGTCTACAAATAACGTACGTCGTGCTTCTGGTATACACATTAGGGAGAACACCAACCCGGTTACCTCAGAAAGTGATAGTGAAGATAATGTTGATATGACTCATGAAACGAGTGGTAACGACTCCTCTGGGTACGAGTCGTACGACTCGTCTGTTGAGTCGGATAAGTCTTATGATTACTTAAGTAATGGGGATGACGAGGTAATTCAGTTGAGGAAACGTTACTTGGAATGGAAACATGCAACTGCTAATGATGAACACGCGGAAGAGGCACATCAGGATGAGTGTTCTGATGAGTCCATCGGGGACTACGAGTAATGGTACTAGGATTAGAAAGGTTGGGGTTTCAATGAGTTGTAGGAATTGTGGCCAAACAAGGCATAACAAAGCATCCTGTCATAAGCCAGCCATCCCTCCGGTCCCGAAACCTAAGAAAAAACCAGGAAGGCCTAAAAAGAAACAAACAGTTGAGCGTACCTTAGTTGATGAGGATGATATCCCTACGTTTGTAAACAATGAGATAAACGAGTTTGAGATGGGAGAAAGGAATATGAGTGGCAGGTTTGGTGATGGAAGAATGTTTCATATGGGAAGAATGAGTAACAAGAGAGGTCTTGGTGGTCGAAAGACTGGTCATGTGAAGATGAGAGGAGGGAAAAGTAGGTCGGGTAGACTTGTACCAGCAGAGAGAGTAACTAGGATGGGTACTTGGTTGGCTACGGATGGTGCACAGTCAGATACCATTGAGGATCGTGAAGAAATGAATGCATCAGTGCCTCCCACTACCGAAACAGATCGTAACCCAGATAACCCGAAAAACATAGCAGGTACACTTTCATTCTCAAAGTAATTGGTAGTATTTGTTTTATAATTTGACAATTTACATACACATATGTTGAATGTGAATGCAGTAACACAACAATCACAAGTTGGTGGATCCGTTGGAGTGAGCAGGAACATTCTAACAAGGTCTAGAAAAGCCGCACAAGCTGACATTGTTGAAACTAGGATATTAAAGGCTGGAAGGGAAAGCAAATCAGTAAAGAAAGGAATGACAACTTCAGAGATTCCAAGACCAACTAAAGCCAAAGGAAGTGCAGCACAACAAACAAGCTGCCCAGAATTTCAAAGAGAAATTGGATCAACGGGACCTAAAGAAGCGACGCAAAGCCCAAGAAAGAAATCCATTGCTAGGAAATCAAGGTCAAATGCAGAACAAATGACACCACCAAGGATGAGTCAACGTGTTCTACAAAAGAAACTGTCGAAACCTGTAACCGGACCAGGTTCAAGTATCGACGACGAAATACTAGTTGACTAGTAACACTTATAATCCACTAAGACTGCACATATTTTGTTTAATTGTTGTATGTGCTTAAAAACAAAAGGTAATATGCTAATTATGTGTAATTAAACTGCCCTATTTTGTCCACAAAAGGGCGTAATGTATTTAGGTTATGAAAGTACAATAGTGCAGCAATTCATGCCACTATTGTGACTTGTAAGATAGCTAAAGTAGTGCTGCAGTATATGCCACTACAAAGCCCTATTTTGTACACAGAAGGGCAATGTACAGAAACTGTGAAGGTTGTGTTCTTATTGTAACATAGTAACCTGCATTGCAGAAGCTGTTTATGTTATGAAAGAACATATGTTTGTATAACAAATTGTCATTTTATTTGTGTGTTTTTAGTTTCTTGTATGGTAATAATTTTGTGAACGTAATAATGAAACTTAATTTGTTGTAGTATGAATGAGATTTGTGCAGTAGTTTGAATGAGATTTGTGCAGCTATTAAATTGAGAACCTACATGACAAAAGTATCATGTTGTACTCATCAGTGACACCAATTTGAGAAGCTACAACAGCCAAAAGCATCACCAAAAGACAACAAGAAATACAACCCCATGGTACATACAAAAGAAACAAAAGATAATGTACATTAACTTTCAAGTATTACTGCCAATAAAATGGACCTTTCCATGCATTAAGTAGTTGATACAAAACATAAAGTTTCATTGGTTAACTAGTTCATAAGTTAACTACATTACATCATTACAAGAAAATGGTCCTTTACAACAACATTAACTAGTTGAAAGTAGATTATATAGAGAACTACTTGCATAGAGAACTACTTGCTAACGGACACCACAATAACATATGCAAGCAAAACCACCAAGACAATGATCAAAGATGTGGAACCAACGAAGAGAATGTCATACAATTTACCCTTCACCTTTAACTCATTCAAATCTTTGTAAATGACTTCCATTGGTAGTTGACATGAAGAGTTGTTTGCAACTTGATTATCTGCATCATCTTGGTGAGTAAGGGTGTCTACCTTGCACTCCAAAAACTGGTTATCCTTATACAACTTGTACACAAGGTCCTTGTAGTATTGTGAAGGTAATTCATCATCAAGAAATCCATAAACATCACATTTCTTGTCTTTATTCTACGACAACAACACCAGTAAACGTATATGAATCATCAGAAATACAACCAAAAACAAACAAGTTATGAATATGCTTAAAAGTTGGAATCTTACACGTGTGGGACATCCTTTGAATCGTCGACCTGGATTGTCAGGAGTCCAAACTACTTGTTCATAAATTGGGAATTTGCAAGTACAATGACTCATACGAGCAATTTCGTCTTTGGTATATCTCCTTCTATTATAACGATTTGTTGAAGGAGATGAAGACATTACAAGAAGTTAATTGTTCCCTAGCTCTAGTGAATTGTCGTAATTCGCAGAAATTGATTTAGGGTTCTTGGTGAGTGAAGGGTGAAGAAGAAGAGGGAAAGAGGGAATATTGGGGTATTTATATTATTAAGATTTAGGCGTGGATAAAAAAAAATAGAAATGCCTAAGTGGCGTCAACCAGGTGAGTTGGAAAAAACGGGCTTCAAAGGTTAAATTATGCGTTTTCTAGGGGGTATTAGCGAGTTGACATAAAAAATTGGGAAGGTTAATTATTGACTACGTAAAATCATGTTTTACGTAAAGTTGCGTACGTTTTTTAACATTTACCCCTTAAAACAAACAGACCACCAACCAAAAGACAACTAGTTCTTAACTTCTAATAAGGCATTAAAAAAAACCAACCTGATGAAGTGGCGTCTGGTGGCCGGAGATGAAGTGGCGGCCGACGTTAGGTGGTGGCCAGAGATGGGGGTGGGTGCTGCAATATGTGTTTAGGGTTTGGATAGGTTTGGGAGAAGGAAACATATTTTTTCTTTTTATTAAATGTCAACAAGAGGCATTAAGATACCCCTCTCAAGTCTGGACCATTAAGATGTTTTTACATTTGACCGCGTCTGAACGAAAAGAAAAAAACAAACGGTCTGACCGCCCAAAACGTCTGACCGATTAAGAGGTTTTGCTATTAAAAGCCTGTTAAGACATTTTAAGAAAAAACAAACACCACCTAAGCGCTGGCCGATTATTTTATAGTAATTGGGCTAGCCTACTAGGGTGTTGGAGGGGCTGACCACCCTCTAGCCTTTAAGTTGTCTCCGTCCGTGCTCGTGCCCCCTAAATTTACCTTGGTGTTCATCGTTAAGCCCACATCCTTAATACCCCCAATACGCATAAATATCACGCATGTATGATTTCATGTGACGAGTTTGATTAGTTTAAACATGTTTCTCGTCAATCAATGAAACTTGAAGATACACTATTTTTCTTTTTGGGTAGAGAAAAGTTCCTCCGTCGATGGATAAGACACTTGCCTATTAAACAAGCCATATTATATATTGTTAAGGCAGCACACATCCAGTGAGTTTGTCCCTAATATCATGACTTTAACAACACACTCATTATTGTGAACAAGCCACTTACAAGTAGTGGCGAAGTGAGCAACATTGTGCGACTTGTGTCTAGTGAACATGCCAATTATTGTTGTTTGGCAACACACAAATCGCGTAAACTTGTCACTTAGAATCGTCCCTTTGATAAGACAACCACATGGTGAACAAGCTACTTATGACCTTGAGTACATATTGCTATGAATACGATTATAACACACGTCTATAGATTCATCTACAGTTGACATATTTTTAATAATTCTCAACCATAGGCCTTCAGGTATCGATTAATATATGCTCTTAATCCATAGTTGACATATTTTTAATAATTCTCAACCATAGGCCTTTACGAATCGATTTGTAGGATGAGCTTCTTCTGAAAACGAATGCTTACTAGTATGGGATTAATTACAAAATGGATGTTTCATTAGCTATTAAAGTTGCACGATTTGTAGGATGAGCTTCTTCTGAAAACGAATGCTTACTAGTATGGGATTAATTACAAAATGGATGTTTCATTAGCTATTAAAGTTGCACGATTTGTAGGATGAGCTTCTTCTGAAAACGAATGCTTACTAGTATGGGATTAATTACAAAATGGATGTTTCATTAGCTAATTAAAGTTGCACGATTTTCTTCAAAGTCTCGAGAAATTGTCAACAACTTAAATGAACTCTTAAAAATAGAATAATCAAATTTGCTTTTGAAAGATTTACTAAGAAATTGTTTCTTGTAAGTTGGGTCATTTTTATAAGATAAATATTATCATTATATTGACTAAATCAAAAACTTCAAGTTAACGATTTAACATAGTTGTTATGAAAATTGTTATTTATGGGATTGCCACTTGTAGAGGCCCAGCAAGGCATATTTACCCAAACAAACAATAGTCTAGCCCACCAGCATCACACATTTAACCCACAAACAAAAGTCCAGCAACACAATCATCCATTACAACAAAATTCAAAAGTATTCAGAAATTCTAGAAACTGTAACTAGGAATTCTAAGGAAAAAATCAAAAAAAAAAAAAAAAAAAAAATTATTCGGGTTATTCAGGTTTACCCAAATGCAGATTCCATGAACCAGAACCGAGTACTACTTAATCGGAAAAATTTGGAAACCAAGAAGTCTTGAATTTGAAAATTTAAAACTGGAGCTCCGAATATTGTATTTTGTGGTCGATGGTTGGTTTTATCGTGCCCACGACCTACTTTAATTTTCTTAATTGATTTTTTTTTCTCATTTCATAAGTCACTATAGATCAAAAGTTATACGTAACATGATTTTTACGTTTATGTATCGTATTTTTTTTTATATTCCTGTTTTTTAGACATTTGTGCTAGTTGATTTATTGTTTCTTACTAGAATCAAATCTTCATCAAACGTTCAAAGTATTTGATCTATTGACAATTATATTCTTTTTTGGCTTTTAGAATCTAATACCCAACTCCACACTCAGGGGCTTATAAAATGATACCGTTCTCTGTCAATCCTTGTTTCAGAGACATTATTTGACAACATGTTTGGACTATGGTTTTGATATATACCGGTTGGCATATGCGAATGTAAGCTATTCCCTCTTATCAATTTCCGATTAACATTAACGGGTCTTGATAGGTTTATATGAAAAAAAAATTGTAACTTGTACGTTGATTAACATTAACGGGTCTAGATAGGGTTAATTGTAAGTTAATAGTCTTAGCACTTCATGGGTCTACTTATTCAAAAAAATTGGAAATAACCCAAGTAGACCCATGAGGTGTTAAGGCTATCATCAACGTACGAGTTATCACTTTTCCATATAAAGCCGTTGAGTCTGCATTGTCAGGTCTAATTAGCATAATAACATCGGTTTATCGCAATTGAATTATTTGAGATGAATTAAAATTAACTTTTTACCATTGTATCTAACATAAAAGTATGTATACTAACTTATCCTTTTCTTTTGGTCCTATTATATCCATTAGCTACTAAAAGAATCATGTTTTCTTTTATAAATTGCTTAAAATCTTTTATATAATAAAACAAAACCCTTAGTGGGGACTTTTTCATTTCAAAAAAATCAAATCATACCTTATTAAGTAATAATCAAATTATTATTATTATTATTATTTTCTTAAATATTAAATAAGAAAAGCCTAAATACTTCTAAATTTATCCATATTTTATAAAAAAAAAAACGAATGTGATTTGTAGACATTCAAAAAAAACTTACAAAAATATATGTGTCAAAAACTAAAAAAAATAAAACTTAAAAACGGTGGAGCAAGTTTTTCAAAGATTTGGGCTGAAACTTAAAATTCAGTATCATTCCCACTAAAAATCCTGAGGTCCCAACATTCCTATATTCCTCCTCCATCAATCAAACCCGATCTCTTATCATTCATCCACGCACAATCATTGACACAAGAACATCTCCTCCAAATCTAATTAATATTAAAACCCACTACATTCGTAAATAACCCTAATTCAATACATCAATCAAAGTACAGTGGTTTTGAAGGTTTTGTTATAATAACTAAAACCCGAAATTAAAAATAATAATTTATTTAAAAGATTTGAAAAAACCCCGCGTGTGCGCGGACATTATATCTAGTTTAGTACTAGAACAAAAGAATATTTTTTCAAACTAAGTTAGAAACATATTTATAAGCTATAGGGTATATGAGTTGAGATCAATATATATCTCATATTTGTCATAGATAAAAAAAAAAAAAAAAAAAAAAAAAAAAAAAAAAAACCAATATTAGCCATACATTTTTCATCTATATTAATAAAAAAATATTTTTCACCTTTTTTTTTAAAAAGTATATCTTGAAAACGATCAATCTTCAAGCTACAAAAAATATACCATCACGACGATTTTTTTTTTTTTTTTTTTTTTTTTTATTATTATTTTTGCTCAGAAAAATCACACGTGATTTGTGTGATTTTTCTGGGCGAAAATTTAAAAAAAAAAAGGTTCGTCGAAAGTATATAATAATGCATATCTATAGAAAGATAATTTAATTCTCATCGCGATGGTATGATTTTTTTTTGGCGTAACGATTAACGATTTGCGAGATATTTAATATTTAAAAAAAAAAAGGTGAAAGTTTATATTTTTTGTTTTAATAAAAAAAGAGTAAATTACATGGATGGTCTCTTTGGTTTGTCAAAAGTAACAACCTTCGTCCCTCAAAATTTGAAGTTGCACTGGTAGTCCCTAAGTTGGTAAATAAATAACACCACCGATCCTTTAGTTTAACTGGTGTTAAGTAGTTCCGTTATAATTTACACGTTAGCCCCTTTGGCTAAATATCGTTGCATCGTTTATCCTTAAAAATAACGGTTGTTTATAATTTAAAGTTTCCATATGTTTTTATCCGTTTTACACGTTTTCGTCCGGTTTTATACATTTTCTTACGTTTTTATCCGTTTTTATAAGTTTTTGAATGTTTTTATACGTTTTATCCGTTTTTATATGTTTTCATCCGTTTTCATACTTGTTTATACGTTTTCGTCCGTTTTTTTTAAGTTGTCAAACATTTTTATCCTTTTTTATACGTTTTCGTTCATTTTTATATGTTTTCTTGCGTTTTTATCCGTTTTCTTCTGTTTTTATACGTTTCTGACCGTTTTTATACGTTTTCGTCCGTTTTTCATGCGTTTTATACGTTTTCATCCGTTTTCACCCGTTTTCTTACATGTTCATATGTTTATCCGTTTTCATCCGTTTGTATACATTTTTCATCCGTTTTTATATATTTTCGTACGTTTTCATACGTTTTTATTCGTTTTATACGTTTTCGTCCGTTTTTCTTAAGCTGTCATTTGTTTTTATCCGTTTTTATACGTTTTCGTACGTTTTCATTTAAGTTGTCATATGTTTTTATCCGTTTTTATACGTTTTCATCCATTTTTATACATTTTCGTCCGTTTTTCTTACGCTTTTCATACGTTTTTGTCCGTTTTTATACGTTTTTACACGTTTTTATATGTTTTCGTCTATTTTATACGTTTTCGTCAGTTTTTATACGTTTTCGTTTATTTTTCTTACGTTTTATCCGTTTTTATATGTCTTCATCCGTTTTTATACGTTTCCATACGTTTTTATATATTTTCGTCCGTTTTTATACGTCTTCTTATGTTTTTATCCATTTTTAAACATTTTCATCCCAGATAAAAACGTATGATAACGTACAAAAACATAGAAAAATGTAAGAAAACGGGCGAAAACGTATGGAAACGTATGAAGACGTATAAAAACGGATAAAAACGTAAGAAAAACGGACGAAAACGTATAAAACGGTTAAAAACGTATAAAAACGGACGAAAACGGATAAAAACGTATAAAACGGATAATAACGTATGACAACTTAAGAAAAACGGAAGAAAACGTACGAAAACTTATAAAAACGTAAGAGAAACGGATGAAAATGTATAAAAACAGTCAAAAACGTATAAAGACGGATAATAACTTATGACAAGTTAAGAAAAATGGAAGAAAACGTACGAAAATGAATAAAAACGCATAAAATTGTAAGAAAAACGGGCGAAAACGTATAAAAACGGTCAAAAAAGTATAAAAACGGACGAAAACGAATAAAAACGTAAGAAAACGGATAAAAACATATGACAACTTAATAAAAACGGAAGAAAATGTACGAAAACATATAAAAATGGATAAAAACGTATGACAACTTATGAAAAACTGCCGAACACGGATAAAAACGGACGGAAGCGAATAAAAACGTAAGAAAAACACAAGAAAACGGACAAAACGTAGAAAAATGTAAGAAAACGGGCGAAAACGTATAAACAGGTATGGAAACGTATAAAAACGAATGAAAACGTAAGAAAAAGGGACGAAAATGTATAAAAACTGTAAAAAACGTATAAAAACGGACGAAAACGTGTAAAAACGGATAAAAACATATAGAAACTTTAAATTATAAACAACCGTTATTATTAAGGATAAACGATGCAACGATATTTAACCAAAGAGGCTAACGTGTAAATTATAATGGAACTCACTTAACACCAGTTAAACTAAAGGACTAGTGGTTTTATTTGTTTACCAACTTAGGGACTACCATTGCAACTTTAAACTTCGAAGGACGAAGGTTGTTACTTTTGACAAACCACAGGGACCTTCCATGTAATTTACTCTAAAAAAAATGAACGGTTAGAATTGGTTAATTGAATCTATGACAAATATTAAATCTATATTGAACTTTTGCCTGGGTTATATTTGGCAAATTTAACAGTAGTTATTAGTGGTTAGCTGCAAAGTGTAGTTTTCGTACTGTAAAAATGTTTAGTAACAAGTTATAGCTGTAAATATAAAGAGTATAGAGTATAAAAGGAGAATTGAATTCAAAAGCTAAAAGTTAATTAAACACGGGTAAACTAATGCGATTTTATATGTTTAGAATTCTTGGAGAAAATAAATATTTAACTCAGATATACTTGACACAACTGAGGTATTTACTCGAGTGTGTTTGGTATGCTGCCATGAATAATAATGGGTATGAGTTTGATAGTAGTGGTGGGTCCCTCACCTATGAAAGATTTATTCCCACATCTCTTGATGTATATGGAGTATGGATAATATCTCACTTTCATAGTCATAGTGATGCGCCCTCTCATCTTAAATCACTTTCATAATCATAGTTTGATTCCCTATGGGAGATACAAAACGCACCCTTAACTGTTTCTGACCCTTTCTTTCACCACCCAAAAGTATGTAACTAGTGAAATTTAAATTTTAGTCTCTTGCTCTAAATAAGTCTGATGGCTTTACTGCTAAAGCATTTGATAGTGATAATAATTTTTTTAAGCTGAGCTTGAAATTATAAACGATAACAGCTATGGTTAAACACAAATACAACAAGTAGGGTTGAGCACAACTCTGGAGCAACTAAAACCGGGCCGAACCGGACCGAAAATCAATTTGACCCAAAACACTGGACCCTTACATTTTTACAATAGTAATCGAATATTCCAAATAAAAAAGGTTCTTTGATGAGAACCGAGCAATAAGCGGGTTGGGTGCACAAATTGGATTTAGTTAGTCAAACCCGGTACCCACCAGCGGGCCTTATCGTACGCTAACTCAAAACCTATAACCTCAACAAACTTCCAAAATCCTTTATTTGTTTGTTTGAATTCTGGTCCCCATCAACAAACATGCCAGGTTTTCACTATTTCCATCACTCTTTTATTTCTGTTTTTGCTGTAATTGCTGTTTTTCCTTTAGTTTTTTGAAAATTGATTTATGATTGTTTTTAGGTTAACTTCATTGCTTATTAATTGTATAAGTAGATGTTTATTGTCTAATGTGATTTTCGGTAGTGATTAATTACGAGTTTTATAGGAATCATGAGGTTTTAGAAGGCCAATTTATGTGTAGAAAGTAATAAACCACTTATAAAATGGTACCAAAATGTTGCCGGTAGCGCGGTACCATTTTGGTACCGTACTGGCACCGTTTTCGTTGTACCGGATTTTTTCACGACTTAAAGTCTTAAATTCAAAGTCCCGTTACCGGTATTGTTACCAGTCTCAGTTCGGGTACAATGATACTAAAACGGGTAGAGAACCGTCTAACTTTTAAAAATAATATGTTTTTCCCATATTTGACAAGTTTACGTATATGCGGTAGACATCTTTACAGCCCACAAAACCAATAGATTATCATTAATAATAAAGAAATTATGTGGTTGGGATCATTATTCAAGTGCTTGTCTGTAGTTTACTTATGCTATCAAGAAGTATAAGTTATATTTGATTGTTACAGTGGGGTGTTTGGTATATAATTGTCGATTTTGGTTTTT